>BSBM01002357.1:440000-1040000 GCA_027924585.1 Larix kaempferi | reverse complement strand
AGGGTAGAAATCAGCTTGTATTCAAAGTGATTTTAATTGGTGAACAGAAGAGAAAAGAATAGTCCATTGATGTAAGGCCTATGATGATGAATCCTACACCAACTTGAGTAGAGAATAATGGTGAAATACTTGGAAAGAGTCAAGCAGAGCATAATTTCTATGAATTCCACTTAACTACTACACTGCACCAAGTATGAGAAGAAATTACAGATTGGAAATAACAATGAAAGATACACAATACACAAGAGAAGAAGAAAGAACAGACTATAGGACCAATTACACAGGAATCTCTGCGAAATCCAGCTTCAACACTGCAAATATATTCAAGAAAATGCCTCAGAAACAGAGCAGGGTTTCCCCAAGGCCTTAGCCAAATGATTTTCCAACCTATCCTTCTTCTATTAAATTTATTTTATAGATCTATTTGTCCCCGAGGGGAGAGATAGATCAATAGGAGGCTATTACAACTATATGGACCCCGCACAAGAAGATTCAACAACCTGGGAGTCGGCCACAACCACTTTTTACCCAATTTTGGCTGCGGACTGCTCAAAACTGCCTCTCGGTGCCACGACTGTATATCTCAAACAGTGATAGCTATGTGAAACCTGAAAGATTTTTTTTAGATAGGACCATGCTGAAGAAAAACCTCTTTCAGTTTCCTTAGACTCGACTCCATCTAGCCGAGATCTGTTCCAGAAGTTGACGACTCACGTAGAAAACATGAATTCTGGAAAATTACCCTCTAAAAAACCCTTCGGTTCTCCCAAAACATGACACCTGTGTAAATTATGAGAGAGGTTATTGTAGATGGATTTGTTGTGAAGAAAAACCTCTCTCGGTTTCTAGAAATTCCTCCTGGTTTGGTGGAGACAGCTTCTGCAAAACAATGATGAAAACAGTCATTTTTGTTAAGAACAAGCCCGCCCTTCATATAATATCACATTGAGTTTTGAATTTGGCTTTCTTTCTTGCAATTTCAATTTTCGGGACTTAGGTGCTGATGTGGAAGATGCATGAAATGGTTATGAAAGGTTCCTAAGTGGCGTGTTTAGCTTAGCACAAATCTGGTGCTAACATTGGGAACTTCAGATTCTTCAATATCTTCAATAGATAGTTTTCTTGAACTTCGTTGCTGGAACAAATGTTGTTGTCCTTCTTTTGTAGGTGATTCTACACGATATTTCCTACAAGTCAAATTCAATTGCATGATTAGAAACTTCTCATAGTTTTCAGAACAAAATATTACACATAAGAATATATGTCATACAATCATGCAATTATCTTAGCCAATGCTTCAATACAACATCCATCCATATCCCGTATTCATATGGTGACTTTCTAGATGCCTTCCATCTCTACCAGAACATTGTTAAGAGTGTGCACAAATCCCAACTTGTCAACAAGGAGGTTTCATTCTAGATAATTAGCAATGGAATGTTGTACAATACGATAGGCCACTTACCCATTACTTGCATATTAGTAGTATCTTGTTCATTAATGCAAATTTTCTAATATGCATAATATACATCCTAAATCTAGGAACATAAGTATGTACATGACTAAACAACATCATTTAAGTAATCATATATATGAGAAATCACAATTAAAATACTTATCTTTGTTTGGTTGTTGGGTGGACTCCTTCCCAATCTTTGCTTCCTTGCAGGAACTACTGGAGAGTGCTCCCTCTTGATCTTTGCTTCCTTGCAGGAATTACTGGAGTGTGCTTCTTCTTGATCTTTGTGTTGGCACTCAAAATGTGCTAAGCTTTAAAGAAGGTCTTTTATGAAGGAAAGGGTTTGCAGGATCGAAATGATCCCTTAAGGGAAGCCAAAACTCCCAAGTCACGCCCCCAGGGTAGATGATCAGAGCTAGATAACGACGGTTTTTGCAAAAGAAGAAAGAATGTTCAGATATCCAGTCTTCCATGGTGATTGGGGGACTAAAGGTAGGCCAATGTGCCGGTAGAAGATAGTGGCATGCAGGGACGGCATGGTTTAGATTGCCCTGGATATCTACGGCCTTGAGCATTTTGGCACAAAAATTAAATAGAAAGGTTACAAGAATGGAGGAAGTGTTAACCTATGGGAAAATACCTAAAGAAATTGATGGTGTATATCAACAAGAACAAAGATCTACGACAAGAAAGGGATGGCGCTAATCTAACATGCGTAGAAAAGGGTCGCGTTAAAAATTAGCGTGGGTGGATTAAACGTTGCGCTCTTTGAAATGACGCAGATCTAATGGAGATGGATCAATGGTCCAAAGCAGTGGCGGTGATTTTAATCGTCGGCATGTTAAGCACGCCCAAAATCGCCATGGTTGGTAGGGACGCATCATCCAATAGTCATATTTGGAGCCGTGTGTAGCAAAATGGGAAGCCACAGAGGCTGAGATCTGCGGTCTTGATCCAATCACTAGTCTCCACAAAAGAAGGACATCTCCACCAGAGATCAATGATGGCCACATGGGCTAAGCCACCTCAGTGTCGTCAGAGGTCCTTTCTGTGTGATCCGAAATGCACGGTCAAACGTGTCTTGCATCAATTCTATCCTTAGTCATGATGATAAATCATTTGGAAGGTCTAAGTCAGAGAATCATAGAAGAATAATTCGCATGGAGACACTGTCGTTATCAGTCGTTATAAGCCTAATTCTCTGGACCTGGAGCTTACATCGAATTCTGAAAGGGTGGCGAGTTCATCTGTTTGGTTATTTTGCAGTGAGTATCGGAAACACGGAAAGAGATCTAGGATCCGAGATAATAATTGCACCAGAACATGTATTGTCTGAGATGGAGGAGGAGCATACGCCTCTACCTCCTGTGTTTTTCGACCAGGTGGAGGACGGTTCTGTCAATGAACCAGAAAATACCGAGACATAACAGAGGTGTTGGAGTTTTCAATAGCAGGAAGGAGGGGAAGAGGCCCATGAAGAGGATGAGGAGAAAATCCCCCAGGATGAAGACATAATCCAGGACTTAATAATCCCCACTAAAGAGATGCCCCCTGTTTCTCCACCAAATGAAACCCGAACAAAGGCTTCCTTCGACGAGGATGATTTTGTTGACTGGTATGATAAGGTGAAAGCGTAGGAATAAGATCACAGTATTTTTTTGTTTCCTACACCTCACTATCCAGCAATTCAGTTTGGCTATATAAGTGTACTCCTCGTCTCGAATTTTTGAAGAGAATTAGATGGCCTGCAAACCCAAATTTTTGGAAAGTTGGTGTGGCAGTGGCAGGTTAAGAAGTCAAGGATACCCACCGAGTGATCAGTGAGTGATGGAGGCGGCAAACTAGAGCTGTCAATTTTCTATTTTGTTTTTTGTTAAAGTAGTTGGTCATATAGTAAAATAGGCCAGGGAATGTAAAATGCAGTTAGGACTATACCGCCCGTGTCTGTTTTGAAGTTGTAACAACAAATACACCTTGATTAGCTATCAATTATGTGTCTAGTAAACCACCACTGTTTTCTATTAAGGAAAGAGCCGAGCCTAGAGCTCGAAGGGCATCTATAAATTCATCATAATTTGAAGACAGAAGGGTTGAAAAATCTTGTTGAAACTTCTATGGGAATTTTGTATATTGTTCCGTAAGACACTTTTGAGCTATGTTTTGAATAAAAATTGTAGAGCCAAGCTGATGTTTTCAGGGATTGTTGCGTAACTGGTCTTGTAGTCTGTTTTTTCCTTTTTCCATGTGAATTGTGTATTCCAGTCTCTAACATTCCTTCATAATTGGTGCAATGTGATAGTTAAGTAGAATTCATAGAGGTATGCTCTGCTTATCTTTTTCCAAGTATTTCACCATTACTTTCTCTGCTAAAGTTGATGTAGGATTCATTATTGTATGCCTTACATCAATGGATTGTCTGTTTTTCTTCTGTTTCACCAATTAAACTCACCTTGACTACAAGTTGTTTACTATCTTGCCCCTGTGTTAATGCATTTGTGAAGCCTTTGTGAATAAATTTTCAGAGTTTGTCTAATGTGACTCCATTGCCCAAAAATAGAGATTCATATGTTTTAGCCAAACGAAGTTTAAACCATTTTGTTTCCAGCAGAAATCTGATCTTTTGTATTGTTGTAATTGCATATCTTGAATAATGAATGCTGGTGTACATTTTCATTGTTGACGCCTTTGATTATTCCAGTTTTTCATGAGTTTATACAGAGAGCCCTCTCTATTTGTGTTGGGTGAGAAACACAAGGTAAATATTGGTTAGTGGTTACCCCGAATTGCCTTCTTTCACAACCTTGGGGGTTAATTTGGGTGTTAACAAATTGGCATCGCTGCCGGGGACGTGATTGTTTTGTTATCCCTGGAAGAACAACAAAGGATTTTGAAGATTCAAAGAAAAGAGAGATCCCTGCAAGCGAACAGAGATTTCCAAATTTCTAGAGGGTTGTGCAATTTTACCCTGGCGACTCCACTCATAAAGATTCACATTCAAGAAAGACTCCACTGGGGAAGATTGGCGAGCCAAGTTCATTCCTGAAGAAATCTAAAACAAAGGGCATCCTGGCCTCAAGAAAGATCCATACGAGAGGTAATCCTGTTTCTGAAATTCTGTTAAGTGTGGAAAATCTAGAAATATTACTTAGACATAAGACAGGAAAGGATAAAGCTGCTTCTTCTAGCATTAAAAGAATTGGGTCCAAAGGAAAACTCCCTATTCTTCAAGAATTGGGTATAGAGATAGATATTGGAAAAGCCTTGCCAAGATCAAAATCCGAGTCTTATCTAAGCCTAAGTGAAGAAGGTCTGAATGCCCCTGAATCCTATTTGTTAGATCCTGTTTGGATTAAGTTGCGAAATATTATCAAAGCAGAAAGATCTATATTTGGTTCTCAGATCCCTCAATCTCATACCACAATCCCTGCAAGTAATCCTGCCCAGATATCCATCCCCAAGCTCAAAATCCACCTAGACCCATGGCTGCTAGATCCGCACCATTGGCCCTGCCGGCCATTTTGCATGACCTCCCTCAGAACTACGCCCAAAGAATCGTCTCTTATGATGGAGAGGGAGGTTTCTCTACCAAACAACATGTAGACAGATTTGAGGATTTTATTGATTTGGAGGAAGTGGACCATGACGATGTTAAGATGAGGTTGTTTGCCTAGAGTTTGTTTGGAGAACCCAAGAAATGGTTCATACAGTTTCCAAATGTTTCTATAAATGATTTTGCAGCCTTTAAGACATTGTTCTTGGAGAGGTGGGAAATGTTAGGGAGCCCCGCCCTAGTCTTGTCCTATTATAACCATCTGAAGAAAGGAGGTTTTGAATCAGTTCATGAGTTTTCTGCCAGGTTTATGAAAGCCTATAATTCTATTCCAGATGACCTAAAACCCTTAGTAGGCGCTGCAAATCTCCACTACGCAGATGCCTTTGATGGATACTTCTCATGCACTTTAAGAGAGAGGAAATCCGCCACCCTGCCTGCTATGCTAAAAGATGTTGTAGAGGTGGAAGCCAACATGATGGATTCGGAGAAAATGAAGGGAAAAATAGAAGCAGATAAAAAGAAGCAAGAATCCCTAGCCTCTACCTCCTCCTCTTCTAGTGATGCCAAGATTGATACTATGATGAAAACCATGGAAAAGCTGATGGATAGGTACTTAGCCATGGAAAATAAACCTCCTTCTAGGGAACAACCTGAAAATCCAATAAGAAATCCTCACTTCAGAAGGCCACCCCCTCCAAGAAATCCTAGGAATCAAGAGGACCCCCAGATGAGGCCCCCCTTCCCTAAAGATTTAGTGGATGAATAAGGACCTGAAGACCCTACTGGAGACCAGATCCATCTCTTTGACACCTTAGACCATGAGGTACATTTAACCAAAAGGGAACATGACTTTTTCACCATGGGGAATGCTAATAGGGTTGTTGAATTTGATTTTGAGTAGTACCAAATGGGTTATATGAATGTTGTAGATGACATCCAGAGAAAGATGAAGTTGAGAAGCAATGAGATACCAATAAGCAAAGGGAAGTCTGCCCATATCTAGCCCCCCAAGACATAGCAGAATATGGAGAAGCTAAAGGAAAAACAACCAGAGGTCACTGCACAAAAAGCTTCAGAAGATAAGGAGTACTACTCTAAAGAAGTAAGGAAGCCAGAAGTTGCTGGGGTAGTAAGGCTAGCTTCAACATTCAGTCAGAAGGCTGAACTATCCAAAGTAAAGATCTCTATCCCCTTGAATGAGCTGTTACAAAACAATGAATATAGAGAAGAGATAACTAATAAGGTAAAAGGACAAGCAGATGGTACGCAGGACATGTTGGAAGTAACAGATGATGCCCCCACTATAATTTTTGGTTCTAAGCAGGAAGAACTAGATGATGAAGAAGCACCCCCCTTTTATTTGAGCTTGGATATTCATGGTAAATTATTACACAATGCCTTGATAGATTCTGGGGCTTCACACAATTTGATGCCAAAATCAGTTGTGGATCAGTTGGGGTTAGAAGTTACTAGACCCTACATGGACTTATATTCTTTTTATTATAGAAAAGTACCATGTTTGGGTTTGATTAAGGATGTTGTAGTGACCCTAGCACAAATTCCAGCTAAGAGAATTATGATGGATGTAATAGTGGATGAGGTGCCTTCTAAGTTCGAGATGTTGTTGTCAAGATCCTGGGTAAAAAAGTTAAAGGGAACTATGCAGATGGACCTGTCTTACGCCACCATACCTCTTTTTGGAAGCAATATAAAACTGTATAGGGAAAATAGGATGTCTTATGTGGTCAGCAGTGATGAAAAACCTAAAAATCACCCTATATACACTGTGGACACTGAAATTGCTTCCTCTGTTTTCTTCAATGATGGTCCACACACTGATCCAGTACCTCCATTTCGCCATGAGGTCAATGAGGATAAAGAATTTGAAGCAAGGCATGAGTCCTCGTAGAGGCAGAAGAATGAGGAAGGACTGTGGAAGATGTACTTCGGTGGATCACTGAGCAAGAATGGTGCTGGTGCAGGGGTTTGGATCATACCTGCTGACCAAGAGTCCAGGGCCCTATCATACAAGCTAACTTTCGAGTGTACCAATAATGTGGCTGAGTATGAAGCATTGCTCCTGGGAATTAGATTTTTGAAAGATTTAGGAGCAAAAAGGATACATGTTTTTGGGGATTCAGAGTTGGTGGTCAATCAAGTGAATGACAGTTATCAGGAAAAACATCCCAGGATGAGGGCCTATAGAAATGAAGTATGGGATATGTTTGGGAAATTTTTCACCGAACATAAGATTTGGGTGATCCCGAGGTTTGAAAATCATGTGGAAGACTCTTTGGCCACCACTGCTAGTTGTTTCAAAACTCCTATTTTCTCTCAAGAAAAATACGAGGTAGAGGTGGTGAACATGCCATCTATTCTAGACAATGCTAAATACTAAAAGGTATTTGAAGATGATTTACAAATTAAAATATTTTTAGAATTGTCTGACGAGTTTGCTAATGTTCAGGTTGACACTCAAAATGAGAACATAGAAGCATTGATGGGCCAGGAGTAGTCAGAGAGGGGAGAAGGAGAAAGCAAGAAATGGAAAAAAATGTTGGGTGGGAAGGATATCGTTCAATTAAATGGTAATTACATCCCCAAGGGATTGATACCCCTAGAGAGGCTGATTGACCAGAATGATGTGGCAAAAAACCCAAAGTTTGAACCCCCCAAAGAGGCAGTAGAAAACCAAAACTTGGGTACTAAAGAAGAGCCTTGGATGGTAAACCTGTCTAAGAAGCTGCCTGCTAAAAAGGAGCGATGTGTAGAATTGATGAAGAAATATGCCACTGCGTTTGCATGGATTTATGAAGAACTGAAGGAATACAATACCTTAATAATACAACACTCTATTCCAATCAGATTAGGAGAGAAACCCTTCAAGCAAAAGTTAAGGAGGATAACCCCTAAACTGGTGCCTGTGATAGAAAAAGAGATCATAAGATTATTTAATGCAAAAATCATTGTCACCTTGAGATTCTCTCAATGGATAGCAAATCTGGTTCCCGTAAGGAAGAAGAATGGCGAAATTAGAATCAACATAGATTTCAGGAACCTGAACAAGGCTTCACTAAAGGATAATTACCCCCTACCTAAAATGGAGCATATATTACAAAGGGTAGTAGGGGCAGAAAGGATCTCTACTCAGGTGGGATTCACTAGAAGGCAATATAATACCACGTTCATTCATATTGCGGTATTAAATATTCATGAAAACCTAAAAATTATATTGCTTATATATAAAGGGGAAAAGAGATTTTTTTATTTAATGTAACAATAGAAAATTACTTTGGGGTCTTTTTTATATGGGCAGGATGACAAATATATGCCAAATGGATATGGCGGGATCACGACCGAATGAGAAATCGGGTTGAGGCAAGGCTCAGGCTTACCAGTACGCAGGGAAATCATGTCTTGAGTCATGCTTGAGGCTAGGAGGTTTCGTGGTGAAGTGGGTTTCCAGTAGATCATAGTCGAGAGACAGTGGTCATTGACAACCAATTGTTACCAATAGCCTTGGGAGGCTCTAAGCCTTCATCGCCTGTTATAAGTGCTCGATAGGGCTTGGGGGCTTGAATACCCAACCACTCATTCCTATTACAGGCCTTGGAAGGTTTAGTCAGCCTCCTAGAGCTTGTTATAGGCCCGGGGGGCTTGGATACCCAGCCCACAATGGGCTTAGTCAGCGATTAGGGAACTGCAACATGCAATCTAAATGTCGTACTATTTACATTGGCTCTAGTGACATACAAGAAGTGATCTCCTATCTCTTCATTATACCATTAGATGTTGCAAATGATAATGATATGTGGTTGAGTAATTGCATTGTGGGTGAAGTAATGTACATCCACAATATACATCGAAAGAAGCAAGGTGCATTGTAGAATGCATGTGGGGTCATAAGAGAGGTATGATATCAAAATACTAGGTAGAAATATAATGGGGTATAAAAAATTTTAATGAAAAAATTGATACATACAATATCTAGTGAAAATAGGGTTTTTTTAAAATAGGGAAGGCATATGGGGAGAGGGTTGAAAAAAAATGATATTGGAAGGTAGTTTCAAATATTTAATGAAATTAGGGGTATTGTTTCATATGCCACGATCGAATGTGCTATGATAGTGGTTTATTGAGTGAAGCCCCCATGTCTCTACTATGGATGGTTTCTCTTGATGTAATCAAATTAAGGTCTGCCCTGAAGACCAAGAGAAGACCCCTTTTACTACTCTTTGGGGCACTTTCATGTATGCGAAGATGCCTTTTGGGCTGATGAATGCAGGAGATACTTTCCAATGGGTGATGGATATAGCATTCGCTGAAGAGAAGGACAAGTTTGTGGTTGTATACATGGATGACATAACAATGTATTCAAAATCTCATGAAGAGCACCTGAAGCATTTGGAACAAGTTTTTAAGAAATTTATAAAATACAGTATTTCCCTTAATCCTAAGAAATCACATTTTGCATTAGAAGAAGCTAAGCTCTTGTTTCATATTATTTCCAAGGGATCTATCAAGATCGATCTTGAAAGGGTTAGTGCCATTCAGAAAGTTGGAGAGCCAAGAAGCAAAAAGGAGGTGTAGTCTTTCATCAGATAAGTGGGTTTTCTGAGAAGGTTCATTCCCATTTTTGCAGAAATTATGATGAGTATTACCAATATGTTAAGAAAGGAAAATTAGGTAAAATGGACTGAGGAAGCAAGAGATTCATTTAAGGGAATTAAGAATACTATCATCGAAGCCCCGGTATTAGCCAGTCCCAATTTTTCTAAAGAGTTTTTTATTTTTTCCTATGCATCTAAACATAAGGTGGAGGGGGTACTGTTACACAAGAATGCCCATAATGTTGAACAACCAATTGCTTTTTTCTGCAGGGTACTGAGAGATGCATAATTGAAATATGATATCATGGAAAAGCAGGCCTATGCCTTAATCAAATCACTAAAAGATTTCAGGGTTTACATCCTCCATTCACACATCATTGCTCATCTCCCAAACAGTGTTGTGAGCGGTATCCTCACCCAAGCAGACCCAGAAGGAATAAGAGCCAAATGGATCGTTGTATTGCTAGAATACGACCTGGAGATAAGACCCACCAAACTATTAAAGGGGCAAGGGTTAGAGAAATTAATGACCCAGGCCAACTGTGACTCTTTGCAACTTAACTTCTTACAAGGGTATTCAAATCAGTTGGATGTGGGAGTGCAGGTGAGGCCAGAATTCTCTACATCCTCTTGGTATGCTGACATTGTGTATGTATTACAAAACTTACAAGATCCTCTAGGATTAAGCAAAAGCAGAGCTAGGGCTATGAAACTAAAGGCTGCGAAGTACTGTATTATGAATCAATTCCTATATTGGAAGGACCTTGGAGGTGTGCTGCTGAATTGTTTTCTTGAGGAAGAGGCTAAACACATAAAGGAGGAGTTTCACAAGGGATACTGTGGTGGTCATCATTCCTGGAAGGTGATAGTCAACAAAATTATGAGGGCTGGTTTCTACTGGCCTACCATGTTTTCAGATGTATATAAAGAAACTGTTGCTTGTCACCAATGTCAGATTTTTGAAGGAAGTCATTTCACCACCCCTTCACCCTGTCATAGTGGACGCACCCTTCCAGCAGTGGGGTTTAAACTTCATTGGAGAAATAAATCCTAACTCCTCAGGGCAACATAGATGGATATTGAGAGCCACTGACTATCTCACCAAGTGGATAGAAGCCATACTGACTAGGAAAGCAACCGAAGGTGTCATCATGGATTTCCTGGAAGATAATATCCTGTCAAGATTTGGGTGTCCTAAAAGAATAGTGACAGATAATGAACCAACATTTTGTTCTAAGAAGATGATAAATTTTTGCCACAAATACCATATCAGCCTGAATCTTTCCACAGCATACTATCCCCAGGGAAATGGACTAGCAGAGTCATCCAACAAAAGCCTAGTGAGAATCATAAAGAAGTTGTTGGAGGATAATAAGAGAGCTTGGCACACAAAACTGAAATATGACCTATGGGATGATAGGATAAGTACAAAGAGGGCCATCGGGATGTCCCTTTCCAACTGGTATATGGAGCTGAGGTGGTTTTTTCGGCATCTCTAGGCTTTCCAGTCATGAGGTTGCTACAGGGGATAGAAGAAGAACCAGACCACATGCAGAGAAGGGTAAATCAGATAGTCGAGTTGAATGAATTAAGTAGTAAATCCTATGAGAAAGTAGAAGGGCACCAAGAAAAGATAAAGAGTGCCTTTGATAGAAAATCAAAAGAAGATCAATTTCAGGTAAATGACCTGGTTCTGAAGTGGGATGCTCCGAAGGAAGAAAAACATGGGCAATTCGACCATATGTGGATGGGGCCATATATTATTGCAGCAAACCAAGGAGAAAATTATTTTATCCTGGAGCACCAGGATGGATCTGCCTGGTCAGGAGGTCCAGTCAATGGAAGGTTTTTGAAACGCTACCTATCCTAGAGAAAGCAAGTAACTCATGTACCATAACTTGTATATATTTTCATTTTTTATAGTTATTTTGAAGTTCTAACGGAAAACCTAAAGGAATTGAATCCTGAAGTGAAGGCCCTAAGATCTAGAAGGAGAACCAAGGTTTTTTTTTTCTCTCGTATGTTCATCCTAGATATGAGGCAGGTATAGTCCCATTTTTAGTTTGAAGAGAAGTCTTCAGCTCAGAGTTTGGAATACCACCTAATGGATCATGCACTTCGGTCTATGGAGTTCTTTGCTACCTCGCAGGGAGGATAACATCCTCAGTTGGAGCCAGTTGTTAGCACTCAAAATGTGCTAAGCTTTAAAGAAGGTATTTTATGAAGGAAAGGGTTTGCAGGATCGAAATGATCCATCAAGGGAAGCCAAAACTCCCAGGTCACGCCCCCAGGGTATTTGATCAGAACTAGATAACAACAGATTTTGCAAAAGAAGAAAGAATGTTCAGAGATCCAATCTTCCATGGTGATTGGGGGACTAAAGGTAGGCCAATGTGCTGACAACAGACAGGGGTAAGCAGGGATGGCATGGGTTAGATTGCCCCGGAGATCTATGTCCTTGAGCCTTTTGGCGCAAAAATTAAATAGAAAGTTTAGAAGAACGAAGGAAGTGTTAACCTACGGGAAAATCCCTAAAGAAATCGATGGTGTAGATCGACGGGAATGAAGATCTACGGCAAGAAAGGGATGGCGCTAATATTACATGCACAGAAAAGGGTCACATTAAAAATCACCGTGGGTGGATTAATAGTTGCACTCTTTGCAATGGAGCAGATCTAATGGAGATGGATCAACGATCCAAAGCAACAGCGGTGATTTTAATCATTGGCATATTAAGCATGCTCAAAATCACCATAGTCGGTAGGGACGCATCATCCAACAGTCCGATTTGGAGCTGTGTGTAGAAAAATGGCAAGCCAGGGAGGCTGAGATCTGCGGTCCTCATCCAATCACTAGTCTCCAGAGGAGAAGGACATCTCCACTAGAGATCAACGATGGCCACATGGGCTAAGCCACCTCAGCGCCGTCAAAGGTCCTTTCTGTGTGATTCGAAATGCATGGTCAAATGTGTCTTGTGTCAATCCTATCCTCAATCGTCATGATAAATCATTTGGAAGGTCTAAGTCAGAGAATCATAGCATAATAATTTGCATGGAGATGCCATCGTTATCAGTCATTATAAACCTAATTCTCTGGATCCACAGCTTACGTCGAATTCTGAAAGGTTGGCGAGTTCATTTGCTTGGTTATTTGCAGTTAGTATCGGAAACATGGAAAGAGATCTAGGAGCCGAGATAATAATTTCACCAGAACATGTATTCTTTGAGGTGGAGGAGGAGCATACTCCTCTACCTCTTGTTTTTTTCGACCAGGTCAAGGACAATTCTATCAACGAATCGGAAGATCGCGAGACACAACAGAGGTGTTGGATTTTTCAGCAGCAGGAAAGAGGGGAAGAGGCCCATGAAGAGGACAAGAAGAAAATCCCCTCAGGATGAAGACATAATCCAGGACTTAATACTCCCCACTGAAGAGGCCCCCCTGTTTCTCCACCAAAGGAAACCCAAACAAAGGCTTCCTTCGATGAGGATGATTTTCTTGACTGGTATGATAAGGTGAAAGCGCAGGAATAAGGTGACGGTATTTTTACGTTTCCTACACCTCACTATCTAGCAATTCAATTTGGCTATATAAGAGTACTCCTCGTCTCAAATTTTTGAAGAGAATTAGATGGCCTTCAAGCCCACATTTTTGGAAATCTGGTGTGGTAGTGGCAGGTTAAGAACTCAAGGATATCGGCCGAGTGATCAGTGAGCAATGGAGGCGGCGAGCTAGAGCTATCAATTTTCTGTTTTTTTTTCTTAAAGTAGTTGGTCATATAGTAAAATAGGCCAGGGAATGTAAAATGCGGTTAGGCCTATACCTCCTGTGTCTATTTTGAAGTTGTAATGACGAATACACCTTCATTAGCTGTCAATTAGCTGTCGAGTAAATCGCAATTGTTTTCTATTCAGGAAAGAGTCGAGCCGAGAGCTGGAAGGGCATTTATAAATTCATTGTAATTTGAAGACAGAAGGGTTGAAAAATCTTGTTGAAACTTCTATGGGAATTTTGTATATTGTTCCGTAAGACACGTTTGAGCTATATTTTGAATAAAAATTGTAGAGTCGAGCTGATGTTTTCAGGGATTCTTGCATAACTGGTCTTGTAGTCTGTTTTTTCCTTTTTCCATGTGAATTGTGTATCTCTCATTGTTAATTTCAGTCTCTGACATTCCTTCATACTTGGTGCAGTGTGATAGTTAAGTAGAATTCATAGAAGTATGCTCTGCTTATCTTTTTCGAAGTATTTCACCATTACTTTCTTTGCTAAAGTTGATGTAGGATTCATTATTGTATGCCTTACATCAATGGCTTGTCTATTTTTATTCTGTTTCACCAATTAAACTCACATTGACTACAAGTTGTTTACTATCTCACCCCTGTGTTAATGCATTTGTGAAGTCTTTGTGAATAAATTTTCAGATTTTGTCTAATGTGACTCCATTGCCCAAAAATAGAGATTCATATGTTTTAGCCAAATGACGTTTAAACCATTTTGTTTCCAGTAGAAATTTGATCTTCTGTATTGTTTTAATTGCATGTCTTGAATGATGAATGCTGGTGTACATTTTCATTGTTGACGCATTTGATTATTCCATTTTTTCACAAGTTTATAGAGAGAGCCCTCTCTGTTTGTGTTGGGTCAGAAACACAAGATAAATATTGGCTAGTGGTTACCCCAAATTGCCTTCTTTCACAAACTTGGGGGTTAATTTGGGTGTTAACACTTTGCTTCCTGGATTATCTCTATTTGAACTTATATCGATCCTGGACCACTATGCATGCTTATGTCTGCACTAGTGTCATCATTGTGTCATCCTCAAGATCTCATACATAATCATACATGCGTTAGTATAATCTCAAAACATTATGATTCTAAATAAGTATGGTCATGATCATTTCATGCACAGGTAATTTATCACAAGTGTTAGTATTCAAGGTTTCAGGGAATACTTCTTTTACTCATGGATATTCTTATTTGACATTAGGACTCTTCTGGTTTGTCATATCATCAATCAAAGTAAGAAGCATAATATGCATAAACCCATGATTACTCAAACTTATAACTTCATGAATAATCATTATCAATCATACGAAAAGTATACTTATATGAGACCCTAACACAAGGTAGGATTCTAACTTGATATAGGAAAAACATACTTGGATTATCATGTTTGCGAGTTATGTCTAACATACCCAAACAATGTCTTCTTTGTTCTCTTCAATGATTTAGAGACCTTGTGCTAGTAACCTACATATCTCATAAGTTAAGCTTTGTAGAACCAAATTATACATACCTCGTAAGTAGAGCTTCTATGTGATCAATGGCTATGGATGAGTCTTTGTCTTCACGTCACCACGGTCATATGTTCTTGATCTAGAACTTTATTTCCTTTTCTTAATGTATCTTTCATGTTAGCGGACAACATCATCCTCATACAACAACACAGTGCATTCGTACAATCATAAGTGTCACAACCTAATCAATGAATGTCTTATATCATTCACATGCATTCATACTTTTACTAAGGTGATAAGACAATTCTAAAATTAATCAAGATTGTACTAACCTCAATAATATGAAGACAAACATATCATAAACTTAATCATGAACATATTTCAAAACATACCTGTGTCTCCTCAAGTCATACCTATCGGGATTGATTGTAGTCTTCTTATGTAAGGCCTTATCCTCATCTCCATCTGGAACTAGAACTTCTTCACTTATGTAGGTGTCCAATTCATTCTTCTTCTAAGATTATCCCAATCCACTATGATTTGATGAAACTAGATCTGAAGTTGGCTAGGGTTTGACAGAGAAATCCTAAAAATCCAAACTTGGAAATTCAACCTTCTGCCTATACAGGGAGATGCAATTGAATGAGGCGAGCAAGTTGGTGTGCTCAGACTTTGAAAACATAAAAAAATGACCCCTCAAAATTGACTTGTGAGTTTCAAATCTGCAGCTTCTGTCAAATTCTGGTTTTCTGGTCAAAATACCGAGTTAGGGTTTGATAGAGCCCGAGGTTCTACCGAACCAAAAGCTTTGATCTTGGTCTCTAAATTTTGATTTTGATGAGGAGCATCCAACGGTGGTCTCATATTCCAAAAATTCCAACTCTTTCAAAAGCCCTAATTTCCCACAACAGTTACAAGCCAAGAATGAAAGTGCTCAGAATCCATTTCTGTTTTGACATAAATATATTCCATATTGTTTCTAATGTATATCTAAAATTTTGGATCCTCAGTGTCTAAAACTTCATCCTGTGGTAGACCGACCTGTCATCTTTCCAACCCACAAATCTGACCTCAAATGGATTCTCTATGAGAGAGATATGCTAATTGTCGCAACATGACCTATTTATGAGATGAAACAACATAGCAAACTTGTACGACGTGCCACATGTCACTGTTTCAACTTCAGCCTCTGAAACCCGGTGAAATTACAGTCCATGCCCTAATTGTCACTTTTTACAGAATTCCATTTGGAGCTTCCTAGCCCGAGATATGGCCTTTGTGCCTAGGTCATCCGTTTAGGGTTGCGTTCTGGAAGAGGTAGATATCCTATCTTGTATGAGTCATATCTCACAAAGGACAATGAATCTGAGGCTGATCTTCTGACACAAGGTACATGCACATTTCATCTTCATCCTGTAAAATTTTCAAATCCTGAACCTTCTCCAAAACTGATTTATAGAGAAATTTCCACGATGACTAGTCTTTACTATATCAAGCCCTAGCTTCCAATTTGTCGCAAGTGCAACAAGTGTCATAAATGCCATACAATGTCTTCCTTCAGGCTAGCTCTGATCCCATGTTAGTTTTTCATCATTTAATTCAATATGATCTAGGATCTTAACTGAGAGAACAACATGTAAAACATATCAAACACAAGTGACAAGAGACACAAAGATTTTCACCGAGGAAAACCAAGAAGGTGAAAAACCCCACAACTTCCTCAGAGATAGAATGAGCACCAATACAAAGATCACAAAGATCAAACCCAAAACAAGAGATAATATCCTAGCAACTTCTCCTCCTCCACTTGTGCGCACTCCTCCTCTCTCTCACTAATGTGAAGTGAGTGAGTGAATGAATAAATAGAGAGGTGCTCCTCTCTATTTATACTTTACCTTTACTTTCCTTTTATTCTAACTGGGCTGAAATCCCTTAGGAGAGTCTAATAACCCATTACCACTTGTCACTGAGCTGACCCCACTATGGTGGTCTAATAACCCTTTAAGCCATACTACACCGACCCCTCTAAGGTGGTATAATAATAACCCATCAAATATACGTTACAACGCTTACAATGTAACTTGTGACACTTGCAAATACAAATGATGACACTTCCAATGGGAGGAATAATACATCTCCATTGGGGATACAATAAAGTACAAACATAAAATATACAATATAAAAGTGAATATCTTATGAATTTACAAATACATCAACAAATTTCACCTTCTAAGAATCTTCCAGTTTTTAATAGGCTCGAAGACTAGATGCATTCAAAATATATCTTAGTTGAGATGGTATAAAAACCTCAACCATTCATCCAAATATTACATGAACACTGGAGTCTTCATCCCAGCCGCAATTTCACCTTCTAAGAATCTTCCAGTTTTTGAAACAGAGAAAGACTAGATGTATTCAAAACATGTCTTAGTTGAGATGGTATAAAAACATCAACCGTTGATCCACAAATTACATGAACACCAATCTTCATCGCAACTGCAATTTCACCTTCTAAGAATCTTCCATTTGTTGATAGGATCGAAGACTAGATGCATTCAAGATATGTCTTAGTTGAGTGGTATAAAAACCTCAATCCTTGATCCACAAATTACATCAACAATGGAGTCTTCATCACAACTGCAATTTCACCTTCTAAGAATCCCCCATTTTTTGAAAGGCTCAAAGACTATTTGCATTCAAAAATTTTCTTAGTTGAGATGATATAAAAACCTCAAGCATTGATCCACAAATTACATGAATGCCAATATTCATGACAATTTCAATTTCGCCTTTTAGGAATCCTCCATTTTTTGATAGGCTTGAAGACTACATGCATTCAAAATATTTCTTAGTTGAGATGGTATAAAAGACTCAACCGTTGATTCACAAATTACATGAACACTGGAGTCTTCATCACAATTGCAATTTCACCTTCTAAGAATCTTTCATTTTTTGAAATGCTCAAAGACTATGTGCATTCAATTTTTTTCTTAGTTGAGATGGTATAAAATCCTCAACCATTAATACGCAAATTACATGAACACCAATATTCATCACAACTACAATTTCACCTTTTAAGAATCCTCCATTTTTTTAAAGGCTCAAAGACTATGTGAATTCGAAACTTGTCTTAGTTGAGATAGTATCAAAACCTCAAGCGTTGATCCACAAATTACATGAACACTAGTATTCATCAGAACTACAATTTCAACTTCTAAAAATCCTTCATTTTTTGAAATGCTTGAAGACTAGATGCATTCAAAATATTTCTTAGTTGAGATGGTATAAAAATGTCAACCATTGATCCACAAATTACGTGCACACTGGAGTCTTGATCAGAACTACAATTTCACTTTCTAAGAATCTTCCATTTTTTTAAATGCTCAAAGACTATGTGCATTCAAAATTTGTCTTAGTTAAGATGGTATAAAAACCTCAATTTTTGATCCACAAATTACATCAACATTGGAATCTTCATCACAATTGCAATTTCACCTTCTAAGAATATTGCATTTTTTGAAACACTCAAAGACTATGTGCATTCAAAATTTGTCTTAGTTGAGATGGTATAAAATCCTCAACCGTTGATCTGCACATTACATGAACAACAATCTTCATCACAACTGCAATTTCACCTTCTAAGAATATTCCATTTTTTTATAGGCTCAAAGACTAAAGGAATTCAAAATATGTCTTAGTGGCAATGGTATAAAAACCTCAACCGTTGATCCACAAATTACATGAACATTGGAGTCTTCATCACAACCGCAATTTCACCCTCTAAGAATATTCCATTTTTTTAGACTCTCAAATACTATCTACATTCAAAATTTGTCTTAGTTTAGATGGTAGAAAAACCTCAAGCATTGATTCGCAAATTACATGAACACCATTATTAATCGCAACTACAATTTTACCTTCTAAGAATCTTCCATTTTTTATAGGCTCGAAGACTAGATGCATTCAAAATATGTTTTAGTTGAGATAGTATAAAAACCTCAACCGTTGATCCAAAAATTACATGAACACTGGAGTCTTCATCACAACTGCAATTTCACCTTCTAAGAATCTTCCATTTTTTGAAACACTCAAAGACTATGTGAATTCAAAGTTTTTCTTAGCTGAGATGGCATAAAAACTTCAACGATTGATCAACAAATTACATGAACACCAATCTTCATCACAACTGCAATTTCACCTTCTAAGAACCCTCCATTTTTTGAAAGGCTCAAATATTATGCATTAAAAATATGTCTTAGTTGAGATGTTATAAAAACCTCAACTATTGATCCATAAATTACATTAACACCAATCTTCATCATAATTGCAACTTCACCTTCTAAGAATCCTCCATTTTTTGAAATGATTGAAGACTGGATGCATTCAAAATATGTCTTAGTTGAGATGGTATAAAAAACTCAACTGTTGATCCACAAATTACATGAACACTAGAGTCTTCATCACAACTGCCATTTTGACCTTCTAAGAATCTTCCATCTTTTGTAACGCTCAAAGAGTATGTGCATTCAGAATTTGTCTTAGTTGAGATGGTATAAAAACTTGAGCCATTGATCTGCAAATTAAATGAGCACCAATATTCATCACAACTGCAATTTTGACCTTCTAAGAATCCTCCATTTTTTGAAACGCTCTAAGACTATGTGCATTCAAAATCTGTCTTAGTTGAGATGGTATAAAAAGCTCAATCATTGATCTGCAAATTACATGAACACCAGTCTTCATCACAACTGCAATTTTGACCTTCTAAGAATCCTCCATTTTTTGAAAGGATCGAAGAGTAGATGCATTCAAAATATTTCTTAGTTGAGATGGTATAAAAACCTCAACTGTTGATGCACAAATTACATGAACACTGGAGTCTTCATCACAACTACAATTTCACCTTATAAGAATCTTCCAGTTTTTGAAACAGTCAAAGACTAGATGCATTCAAAATTTTTCTTAGTTGAGATGGTATAAAAACCTCAACCATTGATCCATAAATTACATGAACACCATTCTTAATCACAACTGAAATTTCACTTGAACTATGATTCCATTTTTTTTAACTTGGCTCAAAGATTTTGCATTCAATATCTGTCTTAGTTGAGATGGTATAAAAACCTAAACCATTGATCAACCAATTACTGCAACAAGATATATCCGTTTTCCTGAACTTCCTTTAAATGCATGATATGTGTGTTAAATTTTTAGTATTAAATCACAATACTATAGGATCTTTGCTGAGAGAATAACATCTACAGTATATCAATGCATGACAATCATAATATGACAAGCATCACAAGCATCACAAGAATCAAAAGCATAGAGACAAGAGACACAGAGTTTCCGTGGGGAAAACCCTAAGGTGAAAAACCCCACAACTTCCTCAGAGATAGAGAGAGCAATGGCTAAACCAAAATACAACCAAATAACACTGAGATAGTCTCCTAGCAGATGATCCTCCTCCTCCTTGCTAGTGCACCACTTTTCAGAGAGAGAGATAGTTACTTTTCCGAGTGAGTAAAATAGAGATCTCCTATCTCTATTTATACTCACCTTTTTGCCCAGTGACTTATTGGGGCCGACTTATCTACTTAGATACACCCACATTATATTATATATTAATCAGGGACGACCCCATAAGGTGGTCTAATAACCCATCGACAAGTACACACACTTGCGACACTTGTCAATCCACATGACGACACTTCCTTATAGAGGAATAACACATCTCATATAAGGGTACAATAAATATATATATAATATACAGATGAAATACATTCCGAAGTTACATATACATCAACGCTCCCTCTTAACTAGGAAGGTATTTCTCGACACAGATCTGCTAGACAAGTCTTCTTCTCTGGATCATCGTCATCGATGCATCGTCATCATCATCATCACTTGCTGCTACTATCTCAACCAATCTCTGACTCTACTCGTCGTAGGAAGTTCTACAGAGCCAGTCCTTTTTCATACTGGATGTAGGCCCACCACCTGCAGGTCTTAGTCATTACTGGCCATACTGTGGAATCCTCAGGACTTATTACGTGTGTCACAAAAACTCGAAAGAGCATCCCAGGATGTTACGGGTACACAACTCCGACCTGTAGGATCTCCCAGGGCGCTATTACATGTGACCCCACCACAAAACCTCAAAAGAGCATCTCAGGATGTTACGGGTACACATCTCCAACCTGAAATCTCCTAGGGCACAAATTACATGTGGTCCACCACAAAACCTAGCAAGAGCATCTCAGGATGTTACGGGTACACAACTCCGACCTGAAATCTCCCAGGGCACAAATTACATGTGGTCATGGCAAAACCTCACAAGAGCATCTCAGGATGTTACGGGTACACAACTCCGACCTGAAATCTCCCAGGGCCCAAATTACATGCCATAGGACAAAATCTCGCAAGAGCATCTCAGGATGTTACGGGTACCCAACTCTGACCTGAGATCTCCCAGGGCACTATTACATGTCCTCCCAGAGCAATGTCTCGAAAGAGCATCCCAGGCTGTTACGGGTACACAACTCCGACCTATAGGATCTCCCAGACATGCTCATCTGCACAACCTGATCCACGGCCATAGAGTATCAACCTGATACTCACCATACATCATCCTGATGTACTCATGATTGTCTTGATCATCATCACTGCAATGTCCTGCTGCATGTCATCTGGAGCAACATCCTGAAGCTCATCATCCATGATCATCCTGATCATCACTGCAACATCCTACTGCATGTCATCTGGAGCAACATCCTGAAGCTCATCATCCATGATCATCCTGACCATCACTGCAACATCCTGCTGCATGTCATCTGGAGCAACATCCTGAAGCTCATCATCCATGATCATCCTGATCATCACTGCAACATCCTGCTGCATGTCATCATACCTGATCCACCTGATCAGCAATGCATCTACCTGATGCATACCAAGTATCTTCCTGAAACATATCATCATACATGATCCTCCTGATCATCAATGTATCCACCTGATACAAATACATATCACCATACATGATCCACCTGATCATACAATGTATCCACCTGATACATATACAAATACATGGTCCAAGCATCCAACATGATGCATATACAAAATACATACACATGATCTAACTGATCATATCCAGCATCAACATGATGCATACATACATACATAAAAATGATCCAACCGATCATATCCAACATCCAACATGATGCGTACATACATACATAAAATGATCCAATCTGATCATATCCAAGCAGAAACCAGAACATCATCCTGATGCTCATCATCCAGCGCTTACATCCACAGCCATGTGAAGGATCCTCCTTCCAACATGCTTGGAATGGCTTCAGCAAATGTGTCCATCACTTCTTCCTCGAAGTGTCCTCGATCTGAAGAACGCCAAGCCTCTCTCTGAAGTACTCGAACTTCACTCTGGCTAGTGGCTTCGTCAGCACATCTGCAATCTGCTCGTCCGTCGCAACATACAGAAGCTTCAAAGCTCCTCTCTGCACCATATCCCTGATATAGTGATATTTGATCTCTATGTGTTTCGAACTGTCATGAAACACTGGGTTCTCGGACAGCTTCACACAACTCTGGTTATCACAGAAGATACCAGTAGCCTCCAACGGGAGATCAAATAACTCAGACAGTAGCTTCCGTAGCCATACTGCCTCACAACTAGCTGAGCAGGCTGCAACATACTCTACCTCAGCTGTACTTAGTGCTACGCAGGACTGCTTCCTGCTAAACCAAGAGATCACACCTGATCCCATACTGAAGCAACACCCAGATGTGCTCTTCCTATCTGCAGCACTACCAGCCCAATCTGAATCAACATAACCCTGCAGGTTAAAATTTTGATTCGCCTCATACCTGAGCCCATAATCCACTGTACCCTTCAGGTACCTCAGAACATGCTTTACAGCAACCAGGTGAACACTCCTCGGATCCGTCAGGAACTGGCTCAATGTGTTCACAGCAAAGCAAATGTCTGGTCTAGTGTTCGTCAGGTACATCAAGGACCCAATCATCTAACGATACATAGAGACATCAATCGGCTCAGATGAAGCATCACATAGAAGCTTGAGATTTGATTCCATAGGTGTGGCCATGGCCTTGAAATCCATCATTCCGAATCTCTTCAGGATATCTACTGTGTACTTCCCTTGACCAAGGAAGATTCCACCTGCATTCTGCCACACCTCCATACCTAGGAAATAGTGCATAATTCCCAAATCTTTCATATCGAATTCAGCTGCAAGATTCCTCTTAGTATCTGCAATTAGTCTTTCATCTCCTATCACAAATAGGTCATCCACATACAGGAGTAGAATCACTAGATTCCCTTCCTCAACCTTGTAGTAAAGATTGGAATCTGCTTTACTCTTGGTAAATTCCAAGCTAGATAGGAAACTGTCCATCCTACCATACCAGGTTCTGGGAGCTTGCTTCAAGCCATACAAGGCTTTCTTCACTCTGCATACATATGACTCCCTGTCAGGTCTTGGGACTGCATCCCAAACATCTTCTTCATGATCTACGGATCATGGCATTCCATTTCTTCATCCCAGATCCTGGGAACTTCAATATCTTCAATAGATATCTTTCTTGCTAGAACAAATGTTGTAGTCCTTTTGTAGGTGAAGATATACGGTCTTTCCTACAAAACAAGTTAAATTGCATGATTAGAAACATCTCATAATTTTCAGAACAAATTCTTTACACATAAAGAAATATGTCATGCAGTCATGCAGTTATCTTAGCCAATGCTTCAATACAACATTTATCCATGTTCCACAAATTTCTAGATGCCTTCCAGCCTCTACCAGAACATTGTTAAGAGTTTGCACTACTCCCAACATGTCAGCAAAGAGGTTTCATTCTAGATAAGTAGCATTGGAATGTTGTACAGTGCCATAAGCCACTTACCCATCACATGCATATTAGTAGTATAATGTTCATTAATGCAATCATTCAAATATGCACAATACATCTCCTAAGTCTAGGAACATAAGCATAATATTATTAAACAAACAAAATAGGCAAGAAATGATAATTGAAATACTTATCTTTGTTTGTTTGTTTGGGTGGACTCCCTCTGAGTCTTTGCTTCCTGGTAGGAGCTGCTGAAGTAGCTTCTTCTACACCTTTCTGTTGTGGAATGTAGGAAGATGGTCAACTCCCTCTGAAGATATGCATCCTTGCAGGAGCTGCTGGAGTGTGCTCCCTTTTGATCTTTGCTTCCTAGATTACCTATCCTTATATTCATCTTTGCTGACATCAATATTCTTGAACCCAGAAAAGACCTCTTCTGGTGTCTTGTTGTCCAATATCTTGTGCGGAGTTCTGTTCTGCACATATACAACTGTTCTAACTGCTTCTTCCCATAGATGCATAGGTAGATCCTGGTCATGCAGCATTGCCCTTGCTGCTTCCATGACTTTTATGTTCTTCCTTTCTGCAACTCCATTCTGTTGAGGATTATAAGGAGCAGTCAACTCCCTTTTAATCCCTGAATCACTGCAAAGCTTCTTGAAGTCATTTGAGGTGAATTCTCCACCATTGTTAGATCTGAATGTCTTGATTTTCTTGTCAGTTTGATTCTCCATCAAGGTTTTGAATTCCTTGAATTTATCAAGCAACTCATCTTTTCCCTTCAAGAAGTATACCCAAGTCTTCCTGGAGAAGTCATCGATAAATGATACATAGTAAATATTCCCACTCAGGGAGCTGGATGACATAGGGCCACATACATCTGAGTGGATGATTTCCAGGATGTCTTTTGCCTTGCTTTCACTGCTTGGGAAAGCCTTCTCAATGTTCTTACCTTTTGCACATCCTTTGCAAACACCTTCATGTTTGGTCTTGATTTCAGAAAGACCCTCTACTTCCTTGCTTGCAATTGGAAGTGCCCTATAGTGCATATGAGCAAGTCTTCTATGCCAAGGTTCACTTGGCTCCATGGATTCATGTACCATGGCATGTTCAGGTTGTCCCTTCAATTTATACAAGCCTCCCTCTTGCTCTCCAATCACTACTGCATTATCTATGTTCTTTCCCTTTGGCCACATTAGGACTTGGCCATCCACAAATGCAACCCTCATACCTTTTGCATCCAATGCAGAGATGGAGAGTAAGTTCTTCTTGAGCCCAGGTACATAAAGTACTTCTTTCATCTTCAATGATTTTCCAGAATCTAGGTTGTAGGAGGCTTCACCACTTCCTTTGATTGGGTATTGATAATCATCCCCAAGTTTCACCTTATGGGGTGATTCATGTTCAGATAGTTTCACAAAGGATTCTTTAAACCCAGTCATGTGTTTGGAAGCCCCACTATCAATCAACCAATCATTACATCCATGGGAGATGGTACCTGTAAGAGCAGAAATTAGAACATATTCTTCTTCACTTGATGAGTCATCATCACTACTACTTTCTGCCCTAGCCTTCTTCTTTGTAGGTTCATCATCTTCGGCAGCATGAGCATGAAACCTTCTTTTGCTGCCCTTCTTCTTCTTACTGGATTTGTTGTTATTATCCCTTTTGTTCTTGGGACAATCTGAAGCAAAGTGACCCTTCTCATTGCATGTGAAGCATCTTAGGTCCTTCTTATTCTTTTGATGGAATCTTTTGTGGTGAGAGTAATCCTTCTTGGTTTTGCTTCTCTTGGTGTGAGCTGCAAGAGCTTGATCTTCTCCTCCTATCTTTTCCTCACGAGCTATGAGTCTAGCTTCTTCTTGAGAGCATTCTTCCCTCAATCTGTTGAAGGAGATCAATTTCTTCCTTGCACAAATTCCTTGAATAAAGGAATCCCATGACCTGGGTAGGCCATTCAGAGTGGTCATCACCACTTCACCATTATCCACCATTTCATCCACTGCTTCTAGTTGTTCCTTGATCTAGGAGACCCTTGAAAAGTAAGATTGAATGGTTTCTCCATTCTGAAACTTCACTGCTTTCAATTGGTTCCGCAGGGTCATCTTCCGATTTATGTTCTTTCCTTCAAATAGCTTGGTCAAGGATTCAAACATCTCTTTGGGTGTCTTAAGAGAAGACACATGAGGTATGAGATGGTCTTTGATAGAATCAGCAATGATTCTTTTTGCCTTGACCAAGTTCTTCTTGTGCAATGCCTTGGCTTCTTCATCCTCTGGGATAGGGATGTCTTCTTTCACATATGAGTCCAACTCATTCTCTTCCAGGATTAACCCAATCCTATACTTCTAGGCTCGGAAGTTGTCAGCCCCTTCAAGCTTATCCTCAAGCTTAGTGTAGAGAGACATCTTTAAGAGTACTTCAAATGGAAATAGAAAAGGTTTAGGACTTACCACTTGAAGTGCTGAAAACTGGATCTGGTCCCGGATTAGGGTTTGTCAGAGAAACCCTAAAAATTCAAAATGTGAATTTCAAAATTCCTAAAGGATAGAAAGATGCGACTTGGAGAGCTGATCAGCCTAGTACATTCAGAATTTGAGATCAGCAAAGTCTTGCCCTTCAAAATTGCCTTTTTGTCCTCTCGGGTTCACTAGGGAGAGCCCTGAATTAGGGTTTGAGTTTCCCGGAGATCTACCCAGCCAAAAATATCGATCCAAAGCTCTAACCTTCGATTTTTGCAAGGAGCTTCCAGCTGTGCCTTCAGTTTCCAGAAATTCCTATTTTTGTGGAAACCCTAATTTTTAGGGCCAAATCTGAAAATGCTCGGAACTGAATTCTGATTGGACAGATAGATCCGCCTTGATGAGTAAATCCAATCTACTATACTGAATTTCAAAAATCTGTGGAGAGAAACCCAATAAACAAGGAATACAAGCTTCCGTCACTGCAAAATGGCTTCTTCTCAGTTAAGCTCTGATACCATGTTAAATTTTTAGTATTAAATCACAATACTATAGGATCTTTGCTGAGAGAATAACATCTACAGTATATCAATGCATGACAATCATAATATGACAAGCATCACAAGCATCACAAGAATCAAAAGCATAGAGACAAGAGACACAGAGTTTCCGTGGGGAAAACCCTAAGGTGAAAAACCCCACAACTTCCTCAGAGATAGAGAGAGCAATGGCTCAACCAAAATACAACCAAATAACACTGAGATAGTCTCCTAGCAGATGATCCTCCTCCTCCTTACTAGTGCGCCACTTTTCAGAGAGAGAGATAGTTACTTTTCCGAGTGAGTAAAATAGAGATCTCCTATCTCTATTTATACTCACCTTTTTTCCCAGTGACTGACTGGGGCCGACTTATCTACTTAGATACACCCACATTATATTATATATTAATCAGGGCCGACCACATAAGGTGGTCTAATAACCCATCGGCAAGTACACACACTTGCGACACTTGTCAATCCACATGACGACACTTCCTTATAGAGGAATAACACATCTCTTATAAGGGTACAATAAATATATATATAATATACAGATGAAATACATTCCGAAGTTACATATACATCAACACTCCCTCTTAACTAGGAAGGTATTTCAGATCTGCTAGACAAGTCTTCTTCTCTGGATCATTGTCATCGATGCATCGTCATCATCATCATCACTGCTGCTACTATCTCAACCAATCTCTGACTCTACTCGTCGTAGGAAGTTCTACAGAGCCAGTCCTTTTTCATACTGGATGTAGGCCCACCACCTGCAGGTCTTTGTCGTTACTGGCCATACTGTGGAATCCTCAGGACTTATTACGTGTGTCACAAAAACTCCAAAGAGCATCCCAGGATGTTACGGGTACACAACTCCGACCTGTAGGATCTCCCAGGGCGCTATTACATGTGACCCCACCACAAAACCTCAAAAGAGCATCTCAGGATGTTACGGGTACACATCTCCGACCTGAAATCTCCTAGGGCACAAATTACATGTGGTCCACCACAAAACCTAGCAAGAGCATCTCAGGATGTTACGGGTACACAACTCCGACCTGAAATCTCCCAGGGCACAAATTACATGTGGTCATGGCAAAACCTCACAAGAGCATCTCAGGATGTTACGGGTATACAACTCCGACCTGAAATCTCCCAGGGCCCAAATTACATGCCATAGGACAAAACCTCGCAAGAGCATCTCAGGATGTTACGGGTACACAACTCTGACCTGAGATCTCCCAGGGCACTATTACATGTCCTCCGAGAGCAATGTCTCGAAAGAGCATCCCAGGCTGTTACGGGTACACAACTCCGACCTATAGGATCTCCCAGACATGCTCATCTGCACAACCTGATCCACGGCCATAGAGTATCAACCTGATACTCACCATACATCATCCTGATGTACTCATGATTGTCCTTATCATCATCACTGCAACGTCCTGCTGCATGTCATCTGGAGCAACATACTGAAGCTCATCATCCATGATCATCCTGATCATCACTGCAACATCCTGCTGCATGTCATTTGGAGCAACATCCTGAAGCTCATCATCCATGATCATCCTGACCATCACTGCAACATCTTGCTGCATGTCATCTGGAGCAACATCCTGAAGCTCATCATCCATGATCATCCTATTCATCACTGCAACATCCTGCTGCATGTCATCATACCTGATCCACCTGATCATCAATGCATCTACCTGATGCATACCAAGTATCTTCCTGATACATATCATCATACATGATCCTCCTGATCATCAATGTATCCACCTGATACAAATACATATCACCATACATGATCCACCTGATCATACAATGTATCCACCTGATACATATACAGATACATGGTCCAAGCATCCAACATGATGCATATACAAAATACATACACATGATCTAACTGATCATATCCATCACCAACATGATGCATACATACATACATAAAAATTATCCAACCGATCATATCCAGCATCCGACATGATGCGTACATACATACATAAAATGATCCAATCTGATCATATCCAAGCAGAAACCAGAACATCATCCTGATGCTCATCATCCAACGCTTACATCCACAGCCATGTGAAGGATCCTCCTTCCAACATTCTTGGAATGGCTTCAGCAAATGTGTCCATCACTTCTTCCTCGAAGTGTCCTCGATCTGAAGAATGCCAAGCCTCTCTCTGAAGTACTCGAACTTCACTCTGGCTAGTGGCTTCGTCAGCACATCTGCAATCTGCTCGTCCGTCGCAACATACAGAAGCTTCACAGCTCCTCTCTGCACCATATCCCTGATATAGTGATATTTGATCTCTATGTGTTTCGACCTGTCATGAAACACTGGGTTCTCGGACAGCTTCACACAACTCTGGTTATCACAGAAGATACCAGTAGCCTCCAACGGGAGATCAAATAACTCAGACAGTAGCTTCCGTAGCCATACTGCCTCACAACTAGCTGAGTAGGCTGCAACATACTCTGCCTCAGCTGTACTTAGTGCTACGCAGGACTGCTTCCTGCTAAACCAAGAGATCACACCTGATCCCATACTGAAGCAACACCCAGATGTGCTCTTCCTATCTGCAGCACTGCCAGCCCAATCTGAATCAACATAACCCTGCAGGTTAAACTTTTGATTCACCTCATACCTGAGCCCATAATCCACTGTACCCTTCAGGTACCTCAGAACATGCTTTACAGCAACCAGGTGAACACTCCTCGGATCCGTCAGGAACTGGCTCAATGTGTTCATAGCAAAGCAAATGTCTGGTCTAGTGTTCGTCAGGTACATCAAGGACCCAATCATCTAACGATACATAGAGACATCAATCGGCTCAGATGAAGCATCACATAGAAGCTTGAGATTTGATTCCATAGGTGTGGCCATGGCCTTGAAATCCATCATTCCGAATCTCTTCAGGATATCTACTGTGTACTTCCCTTGACCAAGGAAGATTCCACCTGCATTCTGCCACACCTACATACCTAGGAAATAGTGCATAATTCCCAAATCTTTCATATCGAATTCAGCTGCAAGATTCCTCTTAGTATCTGCAATTAGTCTGTCATCTCCTATCACAAATAGGTCATCCACATACAGGAGTAGAATCATTAGATTCCCTTCCTCAACCTTGTAGTAAAGATTGGAATCTGCTTTACTCTTGGTAAATTCCAAGCTAGATAGGAAACTGTCCATCCTACCATACCAGGTTCTGGGAGCTTGCTTCAAGCCATACAAGGCTTTCTTCAATCTGCATACATATGACTCCCTGTCAGGTCTTGGGACTGCATCCCAAACATCTTCTTCATGATCTACGGATCATGGCATTCCATTTCTTCATCCCAGATCCTGGGAACTTCAATATCTTCAATAGATATCTTTCTTGCTAGAACAAATGTTGTAGTCCTTTTGTAGGTGAAGATATATGGTCTTTCCTACAAAACAAGTTAAATTGCATGATTAGAAACATCTCATAATTTTCAGAACAAATTCTTTACACATAAAGAAATATGTCATGCAGTCATGCAGTTATCTTAGCCAATGCTTCAATACAACATTTATCCATGTTCCACAAATTTCTAGATGCCTTCCAGCCTCTACCAGAACATTGTTAAGAGTTTGCACTACTCCCAACATGTCAGCAAAGAGGTTTCATTCTAGATAAGTAGCATTGGAATGTTGTACAGTGCGATAAGCCACTTACCCATCACATGCATATTAGCAGTATAATGTTCATTAATGCAATCATTCAAATATGCACAATACATCTCCTAAGTCTATGAACATAAGCATAATATTATTAAACAAACAAAATAGGCAAGAAATGATAATTGAAATACTTATCTTTGTTTGTTTGTTTGGGTGGACTCCCTCTGAGTCTTTGCTTCCTGGTAGGAGCTGCTGAAGTAGCTTCTTCTATACCTTTCTGTTGTGGAATGTAGGAAGATGGTCAACTCCCTCTGAAGATCTGCATCCTTGCAGGAGCTGCTGGAGTGTGCTCCCTTTTGATCTTTGCTTCCTGGATTACCTATCCTTATATTCATCTTTGCTGACATCAATATTCTTGAACCCAGAAAAGACCTCTTCTGGTGTCTTGTTGTCCAATATCTTGTGCGGAGTTCTGTTCTGCACATATACAACTGTTCTAACTGCTTCTGCCCATAGATGCATAGGTAGATCCTGGTCATGCAGCATTGCCCTTGCTGCTTCCATGACTTTTATGTTCTTCCTTTCTGCAACTCCATTCTGTTGAGGATTATAAGGAGCAGTCAACTCCCTTTTAATCCCTGAATCATTGCAAAGCTTCTTGAAGTCATTTGAGGTGAATTCTCCACCATTGTTAGATCTGAATGTCTTGATTTTCTTGTCAGTTTGATTCTCCATCAAGGTTTTGAATTCCTTGAATTTATCAAGCACCTCATATTTTCCCTTCAAGAAGTATACCCAAGTCTTCCTGGAGAAGTCATCGATAAATGATACATAGTAAATATTCCCACTCAGGGAGCTGGATGACATAGGGCCACATACATCTGAGTGGATGATTTCCAGGATGTCTTTTGCCTTGCTTTCACTGCTTGGGAAATCCTTCTCAATGTTCTTACCTTTTGCACATCCTTTGCAAACACCTTCATGTTTGGTCTTGATTTCAGAAAGACCCTCTACTTCCTTGCTTGCAATTGGAAGTGCCCTATAGTGCATATGAGCAAGTCTTCTATGCCAAGGTTCACTTGGCTCCATGGATTCATGTACCGTGGCATGTTCAGGTTGTCCCTTCAATTTATACAAGCCTCCCTCTTGCTCTCCAATCACTACTGCATTATCTATGGTCTTTCCCTTTGGCCACATTAGGACTTGGCCATCCACAAATGCAACCCTCATACCTTTTGCATCCAATGCAGAGATGGAGAGTAAGTTCTTCTTGAGCCCAGGTACATAAAGTACTTCTTTCATTTTCAATGATTTTCCAGAATCTAGGTTGTAGGAGGCTTCACCACTTCCTTTGATTGGGTATTGATAATCATCCCCAAGTTTCACCTTATGGGGTGATTCATGTTCAGATAGGTTCACAAAGGATTCTTTAAACCCAGTCATGTGTTTGGAAGCCCCACTATCAATCAACCAATCATTACATCCATGGGAGATGGTACCTGTAAGAGCAGAAATTAGAACATATTCTTCTTCACTTGATGAGTCATCATCACTACTACTTTCTGCACTAGCCTTCTTCTTTGGAGGTTCACCATCTTCGGCAGCATGAGCATGAAACCTTCTTTTGCTGCCCTTCTTCTTCTTACTGGAGTTGTTGTTATTATCCCTTTTGTTCTTGGGACAATCTGAAGCAAAGTGACCCTTCTCGTTGCATGTGAAGCATCTTAGGTCCTTCTTACTCTTTTGATGGAATCTTTTGTGGTGAGAGTGATCCTTCTTGGTTTTGCTTCTCTTGGTGTGAGCTACAAGAGCTTGATCTTCTCCTCCCATCTTTTCCTCACGAGCTATGAGTCTAGCTTCTTCTTGAGAGCATTCTTCCCTCAATCTGTTGAAGGAGATCAATTTCTTCCTTGCACAAATTCCTTGAATAAAGGAATCCCATGACCTGGGTAGGCCATTCAGAGTGGTCATCACCACTTCACCATTCTCCACCATTTCATCCACTGCTTCTAGTTGTTCCTTGATCTAGGAGACCCTTGAAAAGTAAGATTGAATGGTTTCTCCATTCTGAAACTTCACTGCTTTCAATTGGTTCCGCAGGGTCATCTTCCGATTTATGTTCTTTCCTTCAAATAGCTTGGTCAAGGATTCAAACATCTCTTTGGGTGTCTTAAGAGAAGACACATGAGGTATGAGATGGTCTTTGATAGAATGAGCAATGATTCTTTTTGACTTGACCAAGTTCTTCTTGTGCAATGCCTTGGCTTCTTCATCCTCTGGGATAGGGATGTCTTCTTTCACATATGAGTCCAACTCATTCTCTTCCAGGATTAACCCAATCCTATACTTCTAGGCTCGGAAGTTGTCAGCCCCTTCAAGATTATCCTCAAGCTTAGTGTAGAGAGACATCTTTAAGAGTACTTCAAATGGAAATAGAAAAGGTTTAGGACTTACCACTTGAAGTGCTGAAAACTGGATCTCGTCCCGGATTAGGGTTTGTCAGAGAAACCCTAAAAATTCAAAATGTGAATTTCAAAATTCCGAAAGGATAGAAAGATGCGACTTGGAGAGCTGATCAGCCTAGTACATTCAGAATTTGAGATCAGCAAAGTCTTGCCCTTCAAAATTGCCTTTTTGTCCTCTCGGGTTCACTAGGGAGAGCCCTGAATTAGGGCTTGAGTTTCCCAGAGATCTACCCAGCCAAAAATATCGATCCAAAGCTCTAACCTTCGATTTTTGCAAGGAGCTTCTAGCTGTGCCTTCAGTTTCCAGAAATTCCTATTTTTGTGGAAACCCTAATTTTTAGGGCCAAATCTGAAAATGCTCGGAACTGAATTCTGATTGGACAGATAGATCCGCCTTGATGAGTAGATCCAATCTACTATACTGAATTTCAAAAATCTGTGGAGAGAAACCCAATAAACAAGGAATACAAGCTTTCGTCACTGTAAAATGTCTTCTTCTCAGTTAAGCTCTGATACCATGTTAAATTTTTAGTATTAAATCACAATACTATAGGATCTTTGCTGAGAGAATAACATCTACAGTATATCAATGCATGACAATCATAATATGACAAGCATCACAAGCATCACAAGAATCAAAAGCATAGAGACAAGAGACACAAAGTTTCTGTGGGGAAAACCCTAAGGTGAAAAACCCCACAACTTCCTCAGAGATAGAGAGAGCAATGGCTCAACCAAAATACAACCAAATAACACTGAGATAGTCTCCTAGCAGATGATCCTCCTCCTCCTTACTAGTGCGCCACTTTTCAGAGAAAGAGATAGTTACTTTTCCGAGTGAGTAAAATAGAGATCTCCTATCTCTATTTATACTCACCTTTTTTCCCAGTGACTTACTGGGGCCGACTTATCTACTTAGATACACCCACATTATATTATATATTAATCAGGGCCGACCACATAAGGTGGTCTAATAACCCATCGGCAAGTACACACACTTGCGACACTTGTCAATCCATATGACGACACTTCCTTATAGAGGAATAACACATATCTTATAAGGGTACAATAAATATATATATAATATACAGATGAAATACATTCCGAATTTACATATACATCAACAATGTGTCTACCAAGAATGCGATCCATTTGGTACTATTCATGTCTAGTGATGTATGGACATTATTCTCTCATCTCTTGCAAAAAATCATGAAATGTATATAAAAATAAAAACTTGATCTGCAACTAACACATGTCAATGATCTCATTATTTAAATCCAGGTACAAGTAAAATGTATTTAAATTCGATTCATGAACTATACATGTAACTACATACACATTTTTTTGAACAATGATCAAATAAACAAAGTAAACAAGCAAGAGACAAGAAATTAAGTGGTCCATAAAAAATGTATGTGTTAAAACCCCAAATGAAGAAACTTCCACAGTGAATTGTTTAGTCTTCTAATTGTTTAAAGAAATATCCAAATTCATAGTACATGTGCCATTCTCACATTTAAGTAGAGATCACAATCCATAGTTCACCAACAATACCACACAATTCCAATCACAACATATTCCAACAATAACAAATTTGTAGATGTTCTAACCAGGTACAATCAAATAAAAATTTATCAATTAATTTGGTCCATTCACATGAAATGTGCCAGTGGAAAATTTTCAAGAATGGCATTATGATCTTCTATCGACAATTTCCATTGTCGATGCTTGGAATTTTTCGTAGTCTTCATTGGTCTCAACTGCAATCGAGTTGCTATGACCAAATGACTATATTGGGCACATATAACATTTACCTGGTAGTCTTGAAAAATAAAAAGGTCATTACATTTCGTTACTTCTTCAAATAAATGTCCCATTAAAACCACTAAACCAACTGCATATGTATAATTTGATGGATCTTTAAATTCTTATAGCAATGTGCTTTTCGACCTTGTGCATCTTAATAAGTAATAATGAATATTTTTCAGATTTATTTTCCAGTGCAATGAAAACGATGACATCGCCTTCTCTAACCATATCAGAAACATGATCATAATATTTGTTAATCACAACCATTGTGAAAATTTGCATCAATGAAACTCGCAAATGGAGGCAATGGTATTAGTTCTTTGTGTACCCAAGGTTTCAAAAATTTGTTAGTTTCATTTTGACATTCATCGATGGATTCCCCATTATCAATACATCTAAGACAAAGGCAAGAGTACTTTTGTTTATGAATTAAGTGTATATTTTCCACTTTCTCAGTCCTAATAGAATGTAAACTACTTGTTCTAGGGATTGCAACACAATTATATGACATCGATCTATCAACATCGCCCATTGGTATATCTCAAAAGTACATGTTCAAGGTTCAAACAAAAAACTTGTTAAAAAATTGAACACATATAGGTCTAAAACATATGTATAAATAGTGTCAAGGAAACATTTACATACCTTCTCACGCGAGCCATTCTTTCATTGAACTCGTGAATTCAATTTTATTTGCACCAGTTAACAACATCAAGTGAATTTGCAAGTCAAATAGCAGATTGATTCAATTGATATTTTCTAAGTAAATGCTTTATGCAAGCCCAAGCACCATCATGCTCTCCTTTTCCATGCCCCCTTTCAAAAAGAATCTATGTGGTGAATATCCATTGTCTTGTGAAGGAGAGACAACCAATAAAATGATCAAGTTGATTTAAACTAACCATCACAACCATCAGACCACACCCAATGTTCTGTAAAAGGGACTCCTCATCTTGATAATTCTTTATAAATCACATTAAAACAATGTTGAATTTTTTTTTTAGCATGTGTACAGTCATCACTAATGTAGAAATGGTACTCTTTAATCAGTTCACACCCATTTTCATTGCTATCAATACCATCAATATCAAGCTCTGCATGTCTATACAAAATGTGCACAAGTATAAACACTAGGTCTGAATGATAATATTAGATTTGTATTTCCTCTTGTGGTGTGAAAGTGTAATTCTCAACAAAATCAACCACTGATAATATTGTTCACTTTGGAAATACATATTAGGATTGTTTCAACTGAAAATCATGCCATCGTATTGTGTGGGAGTGCTTAATATATCTATATGTTTGCTGCCTAAAATTTTTCATAAAAGATGTCACCGAAATATCATTTTCAAGTAAATCATTTTTTTTATGTTTTCCCTGAATCTGTAACGGGTGTGTACTGAACATATCCATATCTCGTCCATTTCACAATGACATTTGGCAGTCGAGGATCATTTGGATCGATTGGATATTTAGCATCAAACAGTTCTAAATTAACACATTCATTGCATTTTCTACCATTGACACATTCTTTCTTATAAAATACTTCACCATTCTCTTGTGCACATAATATATCAGAGACAAATTCATGAACACTCAAAGGAGGGGGATCGTTTGTCCAATATTGTAAACCAAAATTTACAAAAGTATCATAATATAATTGAAATTCTACATGGTACCAGCAACAACATGTGTCCCGAACAATGATGCGCCTGACATACCATGGTTTAAGTTTGATAAACGTGCTAAGGTAAATTTTCACATCAACTTTTCTCTCCTTGAAATTGTTGAACATTTCGACTTGAGTGACCTATGTTATATGTTTGGCATGAGTTTCAAAAAATCCTTTGGATATTCGACACTGGACAATGTCCTTTTCATTTGGTAACACATGAGAGTTCAAATTCAAAAACACTTTCACCTTATCCCTCACATTATATGGAAGTCTATCATGATCAGGTTTCGTATAGATAACACCCTAACATGCAACTTCATCATTCTCATCTAATTGAATCCTAAATTTTTTATACTTAAATAAAAAAATTCTTGACGTGTTCAATATTTTTTTAGTCATTGCCATCAATCAACTAGATGCAGTTCCTTTTGCAACAACACCTATTAGAAATGCTCTATGAGTATCCTTTTCATCACGAGATCACCTTTTGGAAAGTGTGGCAAGGGAGGTAGTAACATTTTTCGATACCATCTCATTTGTTTTAACCTCTTTGATACTTTTCATGCCCAATAATTTAATTACATCTCTTACACATTTAAAAAAACATATATGTAACAATTGAGCCTCTGATATGATAGAATTACCTTCAAGATATTGTTTAGTAATTGCTTTTTCTCGATACTGGTGGTCCCAATTCTTCAATTTCACTTTAATACATATTCTCAAAAAAATTGTCATCAATGGTGATATTGCTGCAACTTCCCATTAATCTCTCTAAATTGACAGGTGTGGTAGGAACTTATTGTGAGTTGGATGTTGACCCTGCATAAAAGTATATAAATTTATAAATTGAACTTTCTGTGTGTGTGTGTGTGTGTGTATGTGTATCCAAATAATTTTAAAATATTGTGAACTTTCAAATCAAATATATAAAAATTAAATAACTATTTAAACTTAACATATTCTTTACTCACCAATCACGGTGTCAATATCAGCACTGCCTATCGTTCCCTCAATATTTATCACCTCCATATTCTTCATTTATTTCATCAATGTGTTCCTCAATATTTTTCATTTCTTCATCACTGTCGCGTGTCTCCACATTCTTTTCCCTTTATACTTTGTTGGACAATTTGTTTGGTTTCCCATGTTCAAAGAATTAAAAACCTAAAATCCAATACAAAAAACATGAAATCATATATTAATAAATTGGATATATAAAATTATACAATTAATGAAACAAATTGCAATATTTAAGAGCAAAATTGCGATATGCAAAAAACAACAATACATAAGTGACTTAAACATGTAATTATATGCTAAATAAAAATATTAGGGATGGGTATTGTTACCTTTGAGAAAACCAATTATGTCATTCATGTTCTATGGAGATAAATTTGATGTTTGGGTATGTTGGTGTTTGGAAATGCTAAGAACACATTCTACGAATATTGGGTAATGCTTCCATAGTTTTGTTGCCATACATGTATGTCCAAATTATGTCAAATTTTATGGGTAATGGTTGGGTTACAATTCATATTTCATGGTTCCCAACATTATATTTTTTATGTCCATCCTATAGTAATATACATACCCCTTAAAAAACTTGCAACGACAAAAAAATTAACAAATTTCACAAATAACAAAAAAAAATCCACAAGTAAGAAAAAATACCCAAACTAGTTTAAATGAGTAATATGTACCCCTTTAAAAAATTTGTAACATGAAAAGATTAACAAATTTGATAAGTGACAAAAAAATTCACAAGTAAGAAAAAATTACCAAAACTTCTATTGATGATTTTCGCACTTTGAACTAGATTCACATTATATTCGCACTTGACCCCAACTGGTATAGTTGAAATTGTTTTGATTTATGATTAAAAACTATCGACCGAGAGTATATTTATATAATTCTCGGGTGATAGTTAAAGAATATTATTGTTTGTCGGCCGAGATCTTGTGCATTTAATGTGTTATCTCAAAATATTCTTGGGGCATTGTCTGCTAAAAATCTCACTCGAGAGTTTATTTTAAAATATCAAGGGAGAGTTTAGACCCATAATGACCGTGGTTAATTTTATCTCCCAGGGTTAGTTTTTGGCCAAATAATAACTCGCTCGAGAGTTTTAATAATCTCTCGGTCAAGAGTTTTTCTCTCCTAAGATTTTTTGGTCAACGAAATTTGGGAGCGTTTCGGTAGTCTTCAGGAACTTCAGACTTTGGCAGGCTCGAAACCCTCCAAAATACAATGTTATCAGTTAGAGTTTATACCAATAGATGCAGCTTTGAATCTACTTTCACATTGTATATATATTTTTTAAAATTTATTAAGGATTGGTATTGTTTATTATTTTTTTTGTAAATTCTATCGTTAAAAAAGTTAAGGAGTTGAAAATCAATCACAATGAAAATTCAATATCTTAACAAAGACACTACGAAAAAATTGAAATCTTTAGAGAGATCTTCCTTGTCATGTCCTCTTCAAAACTATACTTTTAGTTTTTTTCAATAAGAGTCACACTAAAAAGATAATTGATGCTCACTAACATGTGTCGATAATGCATCATTTTCTGAACATATGCTATTTTGATAAATAATGAAAAATAGATCACAAGTCTCAAAAAAATCTCAAAATATAGTCCATGCACAAGTGTAGTGAATTTAACTTATGAGAATACATTTTTTTTTCTTAAAATTTCCAACCATCTCTGAAAAAACTAGTGCTTACGTAGGTCACTCATTATCCATGCCTAAAATTTTCAAGTATATGCAGTTGGTGAGAACCAAATTTGTCCCACCATGTGAACATATTTTTTTTTTAAATACGAGTACAAAGCTAATTCAATTCTCTAAATTATGTGGGTTTACTTCAAGGTGAATTTCCTAAGGGAGGTATGGGTTTAAAGGGGTCGAAGTTGAAAAACATCAAAATTTTCAATTTTGTTTGTCAAAAAACAAGCAAAATAGTTACCCAACTTCACATTTTCACCCCATTCCCAAATCACAATGAGACACATACATGACAGATTAAGATCTCATAACTATATTTCTCATTAGCGTTAACTCTTCAAAATCAAAGTGTATTACAAAGATGTCAGAATGCCACTAGCAAATAGACTAATAGTAAATACAAAAAGGGGTAGATCGGGATGGGAGAATATTCTCTGTCAATATTCCTCCTCCATGCTTGAATCAACAAACTCATCACTACTTTCTTCTTCCTAATCCTCCTCCTCCCCCTCCTCTCCTCCCATTTGAGGATATGATTATGTTGGTGTGGAGGATTTCCCTTCCAAAGGATCACTATCATCAAATTTGACTGGCTCTAGCACTAGATCATTAAGATCCATGTTGGCTAATTCAAACTCAATACTTTTGTCCAAACCCATATCATCAGGAAAGACATCCCACATATTTTCCTTTCCCTTCACCCACTCCTCCCTCTGCCTGTAAATAAGAAGAATGTGGGTGTGCACATACATCAACGTCTCTTCCCTGGATTACTCAAGCCTGCTCTTCTTCAAATCGTACAAGTTCTCATATGTGCTCCAATTCCCCTCACAACTAGAGGATGATGTAACTTGAGAGATGAACCTCAAAGATAACTTTTGTATAATAGAACATGTTTCCCTATGATTTTCCCACGAAGAATAAGGTTTCTTCACCCCCTATCTCTGACCACATCATAGCCTCCAAATCTACCACTGGCAGTGGAAAACACTACAAATCCTTCCTCCACCTCATCAAGTAAGCCTCTATCTTCATATAGCCATCTAAATGTTATCTTCCTACCCTATGAAATATCTCCATCTATGTGAGGAGGGAATCTCTGTGACGACCCACCATTGATCCATTCATGACTATGAACTTGGGGTTCAATGAGTGGAACAAGCAATCCAAAGGTGTGCAATTATTATCCCACTTGGACAGAAGAATATCTTGTATGGTGGACCATAAGTTCTCTACCAATGTCTCATACTCAGGAAACTAATTCTCCATAATAATGGTCCTCATGGAATCAGTAATAGATGCACTGGTCTGTGTCTACAAACCGCAACAAATAAATTACTAGATCGATGATCTTAGTGGTAAGATATACCATATCGCAACAATCATCATCTAACACTGTTTAATTTACCTATTTTGAAGTAATATGATCTATTTTTCTCCAAAATTTCCAAAACTAGGAAATAACCATGGACCCAATAGCAATTTAGACCTCCCTCAACCTTTTGAGCATGATGAATGAGGAAGCAAACCAAGTATCTATAACCTTCAACAATGAAATATGTGTGTACTCTTTGTATATTGTGAGGGCATTGGTGTTATTTTGTACAAAGCTACGGATATCGCATGCATTATCAATAAGGTTTCCAATCCATGTCACATATGAAGCAATAGATTTCAGTGCTAAATTCAAAGAATGGAAAATGTAAGGTGTTAAAAACACCTATAAGATAAATACAATCAAGTATAAACGTGTCTACAACTAACAAATCAAATCTATAAAATGACATTTCCCCTAGATGAATATTGTGCTAAATTCAAAGAATGAGAAAATTAACAATTCAAGGAGTCCAAAATGAAAATTATATACCTATTGATATTTAGCTTCCACAAGCATGCCAACATGCTTGTAAATAGGTGCATTGTCCATGATGATTTGTATGCAAGAATCAACACCTACTTCTTTAATGACTTTGATGAACAACTCACCCATATACTATGCATCCTTGTATTTCCCAAGAGCATCCACCACATTCACGAACACCGGTCCATTTTTGGAAGACACCAAGAAGTTGATGTTAGTGGATGGTGTGTTGCATCTGTCCATCCATAAAAAAACAATACTAACACCGGATTAGGGCCATGTTGACCTATTTGGATCAAGAATTTTATCCACCTCATTATTTTCCTTAACCAACAATGTGGTTCTAAGATTCTCTGAACTAGGATCCACATAACCAGTTGGAGCTCATTCAATTAGACTTCGACACATATCAATAAACAATGGTGATTGTGAAACATTGAATGAAATGAAGTTGAGGTAGAAAAATAATGCAATGGTAAGGTCCACCTTTTCATGAGCCTCTTGTTGGAAAATATTGTCCATTGGAGCACTTGGAGTTGGCCTCTTTCATGTTGGATGAATACAAACCTCACTCCCATATCTACTAGTTGGAGGCCTAGTGCTAGAGGGTTTCCTCATGAATAGAATAGGATCAACATTAATTTTTTTCTTGCTTGCTACTGCCATTTTCCCTAAGCCAACATGATCCTCTCTTTACATCTCCCTTCTTTGGGTAACACTCGGTACTTTGCATGAAGAAATCCCATAAGGAAGGCTCGACAAATGGACCTTAACCTAGTAATAGGTGCTCTTGAACTTATTCTTGCAGAAATTGCAAGTCCAAATCACATCACGTCCCCACCAATATTTTCCCTAGGCCCATCTTTCCTTGTCAGAAACTTCCACAAAGGGCGTTTTTTCTCTTAGGCTTGTTGTCTTGCTAATATAGGGTTATATGGAGCTTGAGCTCCACTAGCAACATATTGAGCATTAGAAGGAGTGGATGAACTTAGGCTTGGAGGAGAAAGAGAATGGGACAAACCAGATGAGGCATTTCTCCCTTTCTTTTTCCCTTTAGTAGTTTCTGTAGCTGATTGATAGATTGTTCTTGTTTCTTGATGGTAATATTTCAATCATACCAATCAAATCCACCGTCAAGACACTTGGAAACCCTTGGAAATCCTTCAAATGATCTTCACCTACAAACATAACCAGTCTCACAACTCTCTCTTCACTTGAACATGACCAAAACAAAAGAAAAATCTAGGTAGTAACACCGTGCGACCTCCTTGCACACTTTTATTTGTCATGTTTTCAAGACACAAAATACACAGGTTGAGACATGAGCCAATCATTTTTTTTGTGTCCTAGAAATGGACACAAGAAAAACATGTGTTAGGAACATGATTGGCTTTTGTCATTGTACAACATGATGACATGGGACACGATGGGGTATCTTAACATGTTGGGTTTCTTAGTTTAATACAATATCTCCATAAATATAAACATATAAGTTTTATAGGTGAAATATGATAAATCCATAATACACTTATTAAAATTCAATGCTTTATATATATATATATATATATTCCACATAAAAAACATTGTATCTGATATTCACTATGAATCAAGATAGAGTATACATCAAACAAACAATCCATCTCAAAATACTAAAAACCCATTTCCCCTGGATCATTCTATATAGACTTCCCCTATAGCTTCTACAACCAACACCATGACAAACATTACATACCTCCCAAACCAAGAAAAAAATATTTAAAAAAAGAAAATCATTTACAATAAAAGTTTATTTTTTTAAAGTACCGCTATTGACTAAAACACATTTTGGATTTCCTCAAAATAAGAAATACATTCATCGATCATCAAACCATCTTTAGAGAGGCGATCAAGTACTGAGTTGGATTCTCTATCAATATGCTGGAATGAATGTCTTTAAATTCCTCCTAGAGCTTCCTAATCTTCCTTCGCAATCCTCCCAAAGTAAGCACTTGAGAGAAACATTCTTTGTTACCCATTCTATGACCACCCTTGAATCACCTGTTAGAAAATAGAAGAAGGACCCATAGATAAAGCAACTCATCACTTGCATTTGTTACTTTCCATGCTCCCAATTTTAACCAGAAAAAATGTTCATTTGACAACATGATCACCGCACCATCACCACATTAACCCAGTGGCCTTTGAAATGCCCCATCAAAATATCCAATGGGGACATTTGCTTCAAATTCAGGACTTTTTATCTACCTTCTCTTAACAGTTCCTTTCTAAAAATTTGCTTTAAAGAATCCCCCTAATATTCTCTAAACAACAAGATTCACACTTGGTTTCCCCCCTCAAAGAGAACTTGTTCGTATATATCCATATACCCCAACAAAAATAGATAGGAAGAGCCTTAAGTTAGGTACCAGGGTAACTTTTTAACCAAGTCTCTAGACTTAGCTCTAAGCCCCTAGTGACCCAATTCCTAGAGAGATTTAGAACTCTTGTAAGGGACCTCCAAACCATTTCAGAAAACGCACAATTAACAAGGACATGATTAACATATTCCTCGCCATTATAACATAACAAACATATATTAGGACCCTACCGTTCATGCTTTAGAAAATTATCCCAAGTTAAGATTTGTTTGTAAGTTCCAACCACATAAACAACCTTTCTTTGAGTGGGATTTTCCACCTCCACACTACTCTATACCATCATAAATCATCATCATCATTTCCAGGATAAAATAAAGACACATAAGGCAATTTTGTTGTCACCTATCCACTCATAGAGTTCCACGACCAAACAAGATGTAATGTACTCGATTTCCTTATTACTATTATGGAAAATGGAGTATAAAATTTTGCTTTAACATGTCCAACACACCAGTTAAGTTAACTTCAATGATTACTAAGTAAATATATTCAAGGTGCACTCTCATCCATTTCGTGTGTCTTACAATTAAGTATAAATCAATTGTAGTAATGATATATTAAACAATGGTTTAAGATTCCTACCAAGTGAAGGTTATGCATTCAAATACATATTTAAAGTAGTCCTTCCAAACTAAACCCATCTTTTAATTCTTAGTCAAACATCATTCTTCTTAAGTATATTTTACCTAATATAAAATTCCTTCAATTATTAATACTTATCTTAGTTTTGCATTAAGAGTATGGTTGATGTAGAATTAAAACTATATTTATCTATAAATAATTACTTATAACTATTTGAATAAGGTGATATAAATCTACTATCTTTCATACTAGAAAACACCTTATAGCATATGTATGAAACTTGCAAGAATATTGTACAAATACTCTTAACTACAAAGTAATCATCCATAATATACATAATAACTTATGATGATTCCCTCCTTTCGAGTTACACAAGTTATATTACTATCTAATTTAACACATGAGTATTTTCCACTAACACCAGTATTTTCCACGAGGACTTTTCGTCCATAGTTCGGACATATTCATAAATAAAAGGGGCTCAATAATATTCACTTAAAGACTATGATCCATTACTCAATTATACATTATATTGTAACCATCCTTATCCTCATGGAACTATTGCAGTAAGTATAAAAGAATAAAGAGAATAAACAGTTTACAATCATTAAATGATGATTATTTACACATTTTCAATATGTCAAGTACATGTTTCAACAACAATAATTACAAATCTTGTGAAGAACATTTATGTGATTTTGGTGGACTAATGCAACTGAAGACTTAACTATCCACCCAACCAACTATTCCACCCAAAACCAATTAGTTCTCTATACAGCTTATGTTTTCCGGCCAAAAATCCACCCCAAATTAGGCAACGAATCCACTACATAGTAGTTTTTTTTTGCTTGACAAAAATGTTTATGTTCTCTAAAACACAAGCGACTAAATCTAGCACTTAAACAAATTTTTTAATGTCGACTTTAAGTAGGTGTTTGTGGATTGTTACGTAAACACCAAGGTGGTAAAAAATTATGATCGTGGTTATGCTTTCCTTTCAAATCAGATGCGTTAACCTTTTCTTTTAAAAATGAACTAAGATTTTAAACCAATGGCCTTGCCCCCTCTTCAGCCTAAACCAAAGCTAGTCTTGGTAACAACAAGGAACAAAACAAAATGACAATATTATCTTGACCAGTCTACAAGAACCGTAGAATCGGTCCTCACACTTCTCAATAGTAAGGCTAGTTCACTTTTCTTCACTATATATCTATGTTCACTTTTCTGCACTATAAATTTGATGTAGGAGCATTAGGGCCTAGGCAGATTAGTTGAGATTGATCGACAAAAGGGAGCCGACCAGTGGGAGTGCCGATGACCACTGGTGCGGGGAGCAGGTTGACTTGTTGAAGTCAACAAGTCAAGCAGAAGTAGTCGAGGTGCGACCGACTGAAGGAACAACAGATGTCGTGAGGTCGAGGATCGACGGGAAATGGTCGACAGATGATGAGTGGCGTAAAAGGTCGGGTAGTCGACAAGTGGTCGAACTACGACACGATAGGGTTTAGTGAAGCCACATGTAAAGGGGAAAGGAGTGAACCGATAGGACAGTCGAGATGTGACTGACTACTGTAGCAGGGTCCGAAGGACAGAAAGTCAATGAACTGTACTTAGTAGTTGTTCGAGGTTGCTGAGGAAGTTATGACAATTATTGCGAGTTGGTGAAGGACCTTACAGAAGATGTCATGGACAAAGGTTGTACAGCACATTTGGAAGCTGATAGTGCAGACTCGCAGGCGTTGGACAGGATCGACGAATGGAGAGAACACGTGTCTCGAGATTGTAATAATCTTGGAAACAATAGTCGTAGAGTAGAAGAGGACTAGAAGGCTTCTAGTCTAGGGACATTGTTTAGTAGGGCAGAGCAGAGCGCAGAGCCAGGAGAGTTGTGAAGAGTCACATAGGCCAAGTGCAGAGTGTTGAGATCGAACCATATCTCAGAGTTCCAGAGGAGAACCAAGAGAGGGTGAGGTCGACACACAGGGAGAACACACCACAGTTACTTCGTTGTTGTAACAGTTGAGGCCAATTGTAGTTAGCTATTTGCTTACAGTTATTTTACATTGTAACCATTTTCAGAGAAGTAATATAAGCCAATCCAGGCATCTTGTTCTACACCTTGTTTGTGTGAGCATTGTGGTTTGTGTCGTGTGTATTGTTAAGCAATAATCTTATTTCCGTAGGGTGACTTGCGTTAGTTGGTATCAGAGCCCGGAGGCGAGTCCGATTGGATAAGAGAAGATCATACCAACCTGACTTGTGTCAGTTGGTATCAGAGCCCGGAGGCGAGTCCGGTTGGAGAAAAGAAGACCATACCAACCTGACTTGCATCAGTCTTGAACGGTCAAGATGGCTCACAGAGGCGTTAATGTTCAAGGATGAAGAGAGCGTGGTGCAAGAGCCATCACAGTCGATCGTGAGATGTTCGATGAATGCGTCCGAACGATGTGGACTTTGACAAATGAAGTCACAACGATCAAAGAAAACCAGAGGCGTGGTTACATTCCTGAAGCACTAGACCACAGCGACGAGGAAGTCGAGGAAGTGGAAGCTCGGGAAGCCGCAGCAGAAGAACCAGAGAAAAAAATCATCAAGCTTCTAACAGAAATGAGAGGTCGGGCGAAGATAAATGTGCGTACGTACTCGGGAAGGCTAGACCCAGAAGACTTGATCGATTGGTTCAGAGAGATGGAGAAATACTTCGATGTAGAGCAGATCGAGGATCCTAAACGGGTTAAGACTGTGTGTCTAAGGTTTAAGGGTCATGCCTCGTTGTGGTGGGACAATGTACAGGCTGACAGACTCAAGAAAGGCAAGGAGAAAATCAAATATTGGAACAGGATGGTTGCCAAGTTGAAGGGGAAATTCTTGCCAAACGACTATGCAATTTCCTTGTTCTGGAAGTTACAAAACTTTCGACAAAAAGATATGACCGTGAAAGAGTACACGGAGGATTTCTACTGATTTTTGATTCGGTGAGGACAAACTGATGAAGGAGAAGAAGCTGTCACCAGGTATTTAAATGGCCTGAAGTATGCTTTTCAGGATGAACTCAGCATGTCGAGATTCAGAGCAGTCGGCGAAGCCTATCAGCTACCTCTGAAGGCGGAAGAGAAACTGTCGAGAAAGTCCGCAACGACCAAAGGCAGGATGACTAGTTGGGGTGGAAGGACGATCTTCGTGAAAGGTCAAGGTAGCGGCTACAAGAAAGAAGGTGTCGAAGATAGTCGACGCACGGAAGGGACATCAATGAAGGAAAGAGTGCTAGAGAATCGACGCAATGGTCGTGAGAACCATGGTCGAGGCGCGTATGGTCAAAGTGGTCCATCCGACAAGAAAGGAGTTAACAAACCAGCTATAATCTGTTACAAATGTCGAGGAATGGGTCACAAGGCATATGAATGCCTAGAAAACCTACATGCTACCGAAGAGTTGAAACAAACACGTTGAAAGGACGAGCAAGTCGATGAGAGGGAAGAGTCGGCATCAGATAGCAGTGGAGGTGAGAAAAAGAAGAACCAAAATCTGACGGTTCAGAGAGCTTTGATCCAAGAAGATCAACGCGACCCGATGGAACCAGCACAACGGAAGGCAATCTTTCGAACGAAGGTGCGGATCGAGGAATGGCATTGCAAGACCATAGTTGATGGAGGGAGTACAGAGAATCTTGTGTCAATAGAAGTCATCGACAAGATTGGGTTGAAGTGTCATGAACACCCACACCCTTACAAGATCTCATGGTTGCAGAAAGGACACCATGTTAAGGTGACCAGACAGTGCCTGATCAACTTCAGAGTTGAAGGATTTGAGGATAGCGTACTGTGTGATGTAGTTCCCATGGATGCATGCCATCTATTGTTAGGGAGGCCATGGCAATATGATCGTAAGATGATCTATGATGGTCGAGCTAACATAGTCACAGTGTGGAAGAATGGCGTGAAAAGAACTCTTAAGCCGAGGCGAGGAGAGCCAGCCGACAACAAAGACGGTGAGAGCAATCTTTGCGAAAGGTGAGTGTTGATGAGCACCACTAAGGAATTTCTCGTAGAGGAGGAAAAGCAGTCCGGATGTTATGCAATCATTCCGAAAGGACCATATGTCGAAGGAACGACTGACATGGAGAGCATTCCGGTCAAAGTTGAGGAGTTGCTCGAAGAGTTTAGGGACATAATGGCTGATAAGAAGCCGACGGGATTGCTGTCGACAAGGAGTATATCCCATCAGATCGACTTAATTCCAAGGTTGAGTCTGCCAAACAAAGCGCCATATAGGATGAGTCTAGCAGAGGGACAAGAGCTCAACTGACAGGTCCAAGAGTTTTTGGACAGGGGATTGATTCAAGAAATCTTGAGCCCGTGTGTAGTAACAGTAGTATTGACACCAAAGAAGGGCGGGGAATGGAGGATGTGTACTAACTCCAGAGCCATAAACAGGATCACAATTAAGTATTGATTTTCATTGCCAAGGATGGATGACTTGATGGATTGCCTGAGTGGAGCGACATACTTCACAAAGTTAGAGTTTAGTTCAGCATATCATCCACAGATAGACGGACAGACCGAGGTTGTAAATAGAAGTTTGGGAAACCTTCTGAGATGTTTAGCAGCCGACAGACCCAAGTAGTGGGAGAATGTGTTGGCATAGTCAGAATTTTCATATAACAATTCTGTGAATCGGTCGACAAGACTGAGCCCATTCAAGATTGTTCAAGGGAGGAGTCCACATGTAGTGGCAGATTTGGTCGAATTGCCGACAGAAACCAGGAAGAGCACAGATGCAGAATCATTCGCAGAGCATATGCATGAAGTTCATGAGAATGTACGAAAGTGCATCAAGAAGAGTAACGCGGCCTACAAGTTGAGAGCCGACTGGAGGAAGAGACTATTGTCATTACAAGAAGGGGACTTAGTCTATGCATATTTGTGGAAGGAGCGATTTCCGATAGGAACATACAACAAGCTGAAATTGAAGAAGATAGGACCATGCAGGATTCTAAAGAAGATCACAGACAATGCCTATGTGTTGGAATTGCCAGAAGACTTGAACATTTCAGCAATGTTTAACGTCTCAGACCTGTATAAATTTGAAGAAGGGTCAAGCAGCAGTAAAGGAGAAGAAACAAGTATCGATTGGATAGAATAGATCCTAGACCAACATAAAGAAGGGATCGCAGAAGTAATCGATGAGCGTGAAGTGGGACGTACTCATAGATCGCGCATGAAGCAATACTTAGTGCGATGGACAAATGATGAGTTGCAGGAAGCGATGTCGATATCCGAAGAAGAGTTCAGGAGACTGACGGAGCAGTCGAATTCCTTTTCACCTCGGGAGACTGATGCAGGAGCATCGGGGCCTAAGTAGATCAGTCGAGATTGATCGACTGAAGGGAGCCGACCAGTGGGAGTGCTGATCATGACCACTAGTGCGGGGAGTAGGTTGACTTGTGGAAGTCAACAAGTTGAGTAGAAGCAGTTGGGGTGCGACCGACTAAAGGATCAGCAAATGTCGCGAGGTCGAGGATCGACGGGAAATGGTCGACAAATGATGAGTGACGTAAAAGGTTGGGTAGTCAACAAGTCGTTGAACTACGACACAACAGGGTTTAGCAAAGCCAAGTGTAAAGGGGAAAGGAGTGAGCCGACACGACAGTCGAGATGTGACTAACCACTGTAGTAGGGTCGGAAGGACAGAAAATCAATGAACTGTACTTAGTAGCTGTTCAGGGTTGCTGAGAAAGTTATGACAGTTATTGCGAGTTGGTGAAGGATGTGACAGAAGACGTCATGGACAGAGGCTGTACAGCACATCTGGAAGTTGACAGTGCAGATTCGCAGAATTTGGACACGATCGGCAAATGGAGGGAACGCGTTTCTCGGGATTGTAATAATCTTGAAAACAACACCCGCAGAGTAGAAGAGGACGAGAAGGCTTTCATTCTAGGGACACTGTTCAGCAGGGCAGAGCAGAGCGTAGAGCCGAGAGAGTTGTGAAGAGTCACACAAGCCGAGTGCAGAGTGTTGAGACCGAACCATAGCTCAGAGTTCTGGAGGTGAACCAAGAGAGGGTGAGGTCGACACACAAGGAGAACACACCACAGTTACTTCGTTGTTGTAACGGCTGAGGCCGATTGTAGTTAGTTATTTGCTTACAGTTATTTTACATTGTAACCATTTTCAGAGAAGTAATATAAGCCAATCAAGGCATCTTGTTCTACACCTTGTTTGTGTGAGCATTGTGGTTTGTATCGTGTGTATTGTTAAGCAAGAACCTTATTTCCGTAGGGTGACTTGCCTCGAAATTGCCTCAAAATACAATAAAATAGTACCAAATAATGGGAAATGTTTAGCAGCAGCTATCAATATGAGTTAAATGGACGATTAAACCTCCAAGAGAAAGCTCTACATTACCTCCATGAGGAGGCCTCTCCTTCATCATGCAATGGTCTACCATATATAATATATATATTTTAACAGAAAAAGAGAACCTGAATTAAGAGCTGCGCTCAAACTAGCTCTCTTACTCGCTCTATCTTATGACATTAAATATTACAAACACAACAAACAAGTAATCCACATCATAATAACTTAACAACGACATATATATCTTCTGTTGGCCGCATTCCTAGCATGGACGCTCTGTTGGTTTTCTATCAAGAGGTCAGGCCATCGGTAGTATCACATTCTATAAAAAAAAAAGATTGCATTCACCAGTTATTAGAGCCAAGCTCTATTCTTCGAGTAAGAATACTGACAAGATCGAACTGTGTTAAATTGGCCTCATGGGTCGAAGCCCAGGTTTTTACCAATCGTGTGTTCCTGTTCCTCTAATTCACGCAATCAAGTGAACTCATGCCACAGCAAGAAAAAGGGCCGCGCCCTTTCCTACTATCCTTCAAAGAGATATAAACAAGAACAATTACAATACTAAACAGTTACAAGAGTACAGGCATTCTTTTATTTTCACGGAGAGTCAAATAAAAAAGCCATCTTCTTAAGAAGAGATACTCAGTCTCTCAGAAGGAGAGAGAGCGACCAACAGGCACATTACACAAATTGCTAATTTAATATCCCAAATCAAAAACCTGAGGAGCTCACGCTTACCTCTGCAAGAGCGGCCTCCTCCACAAGATCGCTTCCTCTTCAAATACTGGAGGAACAGTATTTTCCATCAAGAGGTCCCCTCTCCCATTATGGAATCGCTATCATGCCAACAGTGGATGAAACCGCCTCCTCGCAGAGGGAGAGGGAATCCACCCCCCTCCCAAAAAATGACCAGGGTCGAAAAAAGATCCTCAACAACCAAAAAATGACCAAGGTCGAAAACAGATCCTAAAGAACCTGAACTAAGTTGTTTTCTAACTGTTTACATGGGCCACGCTTTAACCAAAAGGGTAAGGTCGAGCAATGCTACGTTAGTAGTAAACGTTTATATAATCAAGATTCTACTTTATGCCATATGCATATTGAATATAAGGATCGCATATGGATTTATAATTCATAAAGTTCTTCTTCATTTAAATAATAAATAATAACTTTACGTTATAATATCTATGTATGGGTATGTTTAGTCATACATATTTATTATAAAAATATAATGGCAATTTTAAAAGGGTTAAATTACTCTTCAAAATGAAGATTGGTTCCTATTAGAAATTCTAGTACATCTTAGTCATTTTGTTATTCTAATAATAATAATTTATCTAGTTCATAAGCAATTAATAGTTTACTCACTTTTTCACTAAGTGATGCTTTGTGTAGAAACTCTCAAAGACTATCTTCAATTTCTTATTCATATTTGTAAGGTATCATGACCACACATAGTCATTATTAAGATTCTTAAGGTTTCACTAACCCTTGATACACTTACATTTTATACTTGCATTTTAGTTTCAAATAAAACAGGTCACGGATACGGAGAAGATCTTACATTTGAACATTGTCCTCTTAGATTAAGGAGATTCATGATAATTGTAACCATTACACAAAGATATCCCACTCTTAAGCAATTAAACAATTAAAAAATTACGCTAATTTAAAATTAAATCATTAAAAAATTGTACTTAAATAATTTTGATATCTCTATATTTAATATAAATCTCTTTTCAAAATTTACACTAATTTAATTCTAATGATCTCTACACTAGAATTATTATCTACACCCTTGGTTAAAACAATGCAACCCTTTTCTCAAGATAAAACATGAGCATTTACTTAGTTCTCATTACAAGGTGGAAAGGAGATCATTAAATTCAGTAGAGCTTAAAAAACGAGATCATTAAAAGTAAGTAATACAAAGTAAGTTCAATGGGCTCAAATGATTGTAGGATGGAAAAAATAGACATTAAACAATTAGATTTACACAATTAAACAAAAACAATAAACATAATATATCGAATTCCATAGACATTAAACAATCACATTAAATATAATATTTTGAGTCAGCTCTAAACATAATATTCTCGATTTTCTTATTGTGACTATTCTAAAATGATTACTGGCCGTTAGAAGTATTATTATAGGAACGCTACCGCGTCCTTAGATAGAGTATCTCCTCCATTTTCTTTGCCCAGCACGAACGTGAATAAATGTACCTTGCAGCAGGCCCTAAGATCCTCTTGTCTATGGCCGTCACCTTCGTCGAGAATTATATACTCTGATTCTATCATCTTGCTTATATACTTCTTCAGAAAAAGGGCATGCATCATCAATAAAATTCTAGGAACAAGAACTTACACAGGCCAAAAGAACTCCCTTATTTATTTAACTCCATTATCAAAACATCCATATATTTTCAAAGTCATCCACATTACACAGTTCTTCAAAAGCATCCACATGATAAGCATCAAATCCTGCATTTGTTGGTATCTCCAGCAAATTTGAATCAAATAATTCCAATCGCAGACATCCCTCAGAATCTTCCAATTCTGAACCACGCCCTGTACTGTCTCCTATGTTTTCAGTGCTCTCTCCTTCTTTTGGAAAAATATTCCTCAGCCATTCAATTTCTTCTTCCGGGTCGCATGATCCTGCACGGAAAATATTATCCATTTCCGAATGTAACACTAGGTCTTCTCCTCCCAAGAAATTCGTGCTATGCTCTGCAATATGCTCTTCTTCTCTTTGTTCTTCTCCAGCGACTGATATTCCATTCACGGCATTTTCTGCAACATATTGGTATTCTGACAGGAACAAACCATTGTCCAAATCCCTTTCCTGGGATCTCTCTAACGGCTCCACTGGCTCAACATTATTTAACGGTGAAATATCATTCACATAGTGGCTAAGCCCTAGATTTGGGGCCATCGCATCATCACCAGAATTCTCCCAAAAAGTAATAGGAATGAACTCAGCTCCTGAATGACTATCACAAGTTGTGTAGCAAATATCTGAGGATCCACCATCATGTGCCGAACCCATTCCATGGCATTCATTGCTTCCTGAATTGATATTGTTGCATGGATTCAAAAAATTAAGAGGACATAAATTCCTTCCACAAAATCCTTTTGAAGTGTGGCCAGCTCTATATTGATCACGGGAACTCATGTAAAGACGAGAAGCAGCAGCAAAGTTGCTTGGGCACCTATTAGGCAAAACTCGAGCAGCAAAGTTGCTTTGGCAGCTATTAGGCAGAATTGGAGCTTTTGAAGGCGAGTCATGTAATGAAGTGTTATAGAGCTTTCCTCCAAGAGTGAAATATTTGTTGCACCTTCGACACATATATCTAGGCTGCAACTTCTTGCAGCGTCTCTTGTTGTTCAGAAACCTAAACCTACAATATTCCCACGATTTACACCGAGGACATATGGGCTTCATCTCCCTGAAAATCCCCTCCATGTTTTACTATAATGGCTTGTAATGCAAAAATATTTGCAAAGATGAAATGGATAGAGCCCCTAATGCTCTGAATATATAAACAAACCATTATGGCAATCTTTGCTTTTTAATTAGCTTTATTTTTCTTTCTATTTTGGTTTGTTAAAAAGCACCTGCTATTTTTAGGTCTCTCATCTTGCTCACGACGACGTGTGCTCACAGTAAATCGTGGTATATTCGTTCACCGTCTATGTGCAAACCTGATCGTGGGCAATTAACATAATCATGTCATTATCATTGACATGGGCAGGGCTTTAATGCATGGCATCGGATGCTTTATAAAAGGAAATTTATATTTAAATATAGTTGTAAAAAACACTCACTAAGTGTCATACAAACTTTTTAAGCAACCCAAACGGCTAACAGGGTTGCACATAGAAATTTATATGCATGTAGCAAAAGGTTGTTTGTGCCTCATTCCTTCTACATTACAAAAATTAAATAAAAGTTAATACATGCTTTTGAAGACTTAAAAACTAAAACATTTTTACATTAAAAATAGTATCTTAGTTTATTAAAATTACATTCTTAAAGTAAAATATGTAGATGTTAAGTTAAATTGATTTAAATATCTTTATTGGGTAATGGGAGTTAGCATATGTTATAATATATGCGATAAGGTGTGGTGATACTTGAAAGTACACTACTTCGATCTTGTAACTTGATTATAATAACGCACCACACTGGGTTTTTTGTATTAATGAAAGTCTTTTTCTTTAATGATTACAAGTAAGTTTATTTTAGGTGACTAAAATTTATTTGTACAAAATTATGTAATTGTATATTTAAATGATAATTAATATTAAGTCAATAACTTAGAATTTTGAAATATTTTTTCTTAATTAAAAAAAAAATTTAAATATTATTTTATATTCATAATAAGAATATTCGATAGCTTCCAAATCATTTAAAAGTAAAATAAATTTTAAACAAAACATATAAAATATGTTCCAGGAAGACATAAAAAAACCATTTTATTTGTTAGGTTGGAGCAAAACAAGAAAAACCATCTCACTTGTCTTTGAAAAGTAAATACATTGGCAAAGAATTATATAATTTACTAATTAAATACAATTTTGTCATCATCACAAACACCTTCGAGGAAGCATGAAAACTCTGAAAAAAAAAGATTCCCGTGTCCAAACTTTTACCAAAGGTTGAATGTAAGTTGGAAAAATATACTAAATCAAGAGTTGTATCATATATTAAATCAATTGATTGGGATTATTTAATGTTAGTGTTTAAAAAATATTAACTTTTATGGTTACTTTAAATAATTCGAAAGAAAATTAATATTATTTTCTGAAATCCAAGAAAATCATTTTGGATTAATAAAATTGTAAAATTAATTATTAATATTGAAAAAACAACTTATAATAAAGGAATGTGAAGATAAAGGAATTTGAAGATGTTGAACCCATTTCTACTTTTAGAAATAACTATTTCAACAATCCAAAATCATCAAATACCTGGATTGTTTCTAAAAGAAAATTTATATTTAAATATAGATGTTAAAAAGCTCACTTAGTAACGATCCTAGGCTTGTTGAAAAAATTAACTAATATTAATATTAATTTAATGAAAATAATTATTAATAGAGTTTAGAAGTTTAAAGGTTTAAAAAATTAACTAATATTAATTTAATGAAAATAATTATTATGAACAATTGTTATTATTGAGGAAATGTATAAAACTTAATATAATAAATACAATAAAATAAACTAAATGAAATGTTAACATATTTGGAAATACTATCTAAGTTGAAACAATTAAAAAAATTATTCTTTATTTGTTTTAGAAATAAGATTAAATATTGAAATATCAACATGTTAAACAATTCTAAATAAATTAAACTTTTAAAACAATAAATTACAACATCTAATTTTTACAATGTATTTTTTCAAATTATAATAAAATATTTATTAATCTATAGTACATATTAAATTTAAAATAGCTAATTATTATTGTAAGTTGGTTTTCATGAATAATTTTTAAGCTTATATTATCTTAAAAGATTACCAAAACCATTTAGTATAATACATTTCTCAAAACATGATAAAAAATTTAATAATCTAAAGTATATATAAAGTTTAAAATTATTACTTGTTATTGAAAATCGTTTTTATTAATGGTTTTTTATGTTTATATTGTCTTAAAAAGATTAATCACTAAAACCATTTACTATATTTCATTTTTTTCTCATAAAATTTTTATTAAGAAAAACATTACAATTTTCATATACATGTTGGATATTCATTGAAAACCAAACCACTCACACTCTTCAATTCCCAACAAGTTATATGCTTGCACATAGAACTCTATATATTACTCTAAAAAATGGAAAAACTAAGTTTATGTGTCTACAAAAATTTTGTCATATAGCTGAAATAGCGCACCTTGCACGAAAAGCCCTTCTACTCTATGATTAACATGTTCCAAAAAAAAAAACTACCATGTAGTAAACATACTAATATACCCACTTATACTCATAAGAGGCTTACAATTCGAAACATATTCTTGTCTCAATATCAAATAGAAATATATTCATCTAGACAAAATAAGCTTTAGTTCCATGAGAGAGGAAATTTAATTCTAAAAACTAATTTTTTATGTTTTCACAAAAAATGACTTACTCAAGTGTAGCATTTACATCCTATGTATTATCCCAATTAGGATCCAAAACATCAAACTAAATTCATTATTACAGTTCAATTTCTTTCAACATGGCATTTAATACACAATAGCCTATAACCATCCGCATGACTAGTGCATGTTCTAATGTCTTCGTGTATCCATAGAGTGACTACTATTTATACCACCAGTTTCCTCTTTACCTCTTCAATTTACATTGCTATCATATGCTACAGTGATCCAACACTATTGTATCAAACTTTAGACGTTCTGGACTGAATCATAATATATAGTGTATGAGTCAAGTTCCAATATTCTGATACTAAACCATTGCCTTAGAAATATCGCTACATGATCATTCACATCGCAGATAAACCACTCTCCATAACGCATATGTGTTATAACACATATCCATTATGGGGGTCTAAGCATCCATAGCAAAGATGAATAGTTTAAATATACAATGCTTTCCATTTCGGCTATGAATTCCATAACGCATGTGCGTTATAACGCATGTGCGTTATAACGCATGTGCGTTATAACGCATGTGCATTATAACACACATGCATTATAACGCATATGCATTATGGCATTCAGATTCAAAATGCAAAGAATTGTATCTTTAAACTATTCATCTACACTATGGATGCTTAGACCCCCATAACACATAGGCATTATAACACATATGCATTATAACACATGTGCATTATGGAGAGCTATTCATCCATGATGTTATGGCATTAATATGCATTTAATGTATTAACCCTTTGAAATTAGATTTTTCATAACGCATGTGCATTTTGTATTTTATAAAAAAACCTGCTTTGTAGGATGATATATCTCCTTGCATTGCAAAACAAAACAAAAAAACATGGATAGAGCACTCTAACGCTCGATATTTCTCTTATTCTTGATAAAAAAATTTGAAAATCAATATTCTTTCACATTTTTTATGGGAAACGTATGTAGTATAAGTTCAAAATATTCGAGGAGGATTCTTACACGAGAAAAAATCTAAGAACAAAGGAATAAGGCATAAGAAAAAACATGGAATCATAGACATTCAATGGGTGAGACAAAAATTCCCACCCCTCCTCCACAATTGAAGCCAAGGAATTCAACAAGCGAGACAATGGATGATAGCTCACTACGTCAATAAAAATCGTTGAATTTCAGAATGGATTATAGCTCACCATCAATTTATATCGGTTCAACAATTATGGCATCTATCCATGATCCACTAATCCACAATTCATTCCCGAGTTCATCGCATGCCGATGATAGAGACGGTCAAGAAAACAATAATTTGTTATTTGAAGCTGGATATGGTGAAAAATTTAATGATTTTGTTCCAAGTGTTGCTTCCCAACAACCATCCCACATGGTTCAATCTCCAAATCAAACTATCCAACCTACAGTAGATGTTAATGTCACTCGAGCTATTGAAAGACAACCAAACCTTTCATGTTAGCTATATAAAATTCCTAAACGCATACAAGTGGACAAGAGCGCCCTATATTCCACATAAGTTAAGATACCTATATGCAATATAAATATCTATTGCTCACAAATTATACAAAAGTATTTTGAACCTAAATATAATGCTAGTAAATGTCGATTTTTTTATATTTGCTCAAATCTAGGAGTTTGGCAATAGTTAGAAGAAAATTAAGAATAAAAGAGAAAAATACATAATCAAGTAATCACATTGTAAATATTCTTGTTGATGCATTCACATACATTGGCAAAAAAAAAACTCATTCATGTGAAAAGAATGAAGCTCGTCATGTATTGGTTGAATCAATTGTAACAAGAAGCACAAGACAATGTCGTTTACTCAAATGCATATTAGAATTTGTTAAAATGCATCCAAAACCCTAAAAATATATTCCATCAAAAGAGATAGACTTGACACACGGAGATAAATGAATAAAGTATGGGCATTAAGTGGTAGGTTGCCAAATAAAGACATGAATTTAGTTGATGATGTGAAGGAACTAGTGCATTCTTTTTGGCATGATAACACTAGGCCTTCTTGTAACAAAAATGATCTGTTGAAACACTGTAGGGGTTCTCGGGATCATGAACCCCACATTAAACACTATCTTGACATGACACAATCAAAACTTTATGAGATTTCTAGATCCACCTATATAGAGTTGAGGCTTGGCCAATGATATTTTGAAAAATGAAAAATGGTATGGAGGATCAACACCATCCATAACACAAGCTGTTGTAGATACCACATAGAGTTTAATTATTATTTTCATACTTTTGCACATATATGTCATTTTTTGCATTCTAAATATGGACAAGAATGCTCAAGTACAATATCACCAATGTCAGCTAGATATTTCATCCATACCATCATGTTTCTGAGGCAAGATGGACAAACATGTTATGGAAAACCATGTGTAGATGGTACTTGCAACAATTGTGGTGGATTAGCACTATGGAGTGTAACATCCCTCCTATTTGATCCCTATTATTACTATTTTGGTAAATGTAATTGTAATGGTGTACGTGGCCCTGGTGAAGAGCTCAAGGACAAGGCCCCACCAGTGGACCTTGAGCGTATTGTCATTTTATTTTCCTAGGTTGGAAATGTGTTGATAAACTTAGGAGACTAAAAGCGGTGATGCAATTAAGACATTAAGTAAATAAAATCTCTAAGGGAAAGGTAAGATGGCTAGGAAGCCGTGAGAATTCTATTTTGAGTCATAGGCATTTGAAGGTGAAGAAACTAGGGACATTCACCTAACTGGACTCTAACAAAACTAAAATGACTAGATGGATATTATATGCATATATATATTTTAATATATGAAAGAATCGACCAATAGTTTTGAGAACTATTGAATGGATATTATATACATATATATATATGTTAATTAACCAATAGTTGTGATAACTATTGAATGGAGATTCTATGCATTTATATATAAAGTGTTATGGACATTTATAAGTTAAATATACATATATATGTTAATCAACCAATATGGTTAAATGTGCATATAGTATTTATATACATATATAGATTAAAATTGTTATTTAAAGAATACAATGGCTAAATGTAGATATAGTATTCACATACATATATAGTGCAAAGGGTGGGGAATATTTCCACCTATATTTGAACACTAATACAATAGAGATATTTATGGGTACTACATACGGTACAAAAATTCCCTCAATGAGATGAACCATAATAAAGGAGTATAAGGGAAAGGGGTCCCTTCCCCACACATCGAATTAATAATTTAATCCAAATAAAATGGTTCAGATGTCAAGAAATTAACATTTGTATGTAACCAATCACGACTTACATAATAACCAAAGATTTGACCACGTATTCAACCATGAATAATATATAATTATATTTACTAATACGCAACATGGGGATCAAGCTCTAGAGGAGCTGTCCCATTCACGCAGAGATGAAGATACAGCCTTCAATCCAGTGTTTAAAACTGAAATCGGTTGTAAATTTTAAAATGGTTTACCCCAGGCTTAATCATAGGATCAAGATCCGATCTATCTTTTTACTGTCGGCCTCTCCCTCTCTCTCAAGAAATGCCGAGCCTTAATGACCTACCTACTGCTTGGATTTCTCGACCTCTAGATGATGGAAAGGGAGGACCTGCCCTATTTGGGATGGACTCTCCAAAGGTGTAATGTCCCAAAAATACATGAAAATTAAAATTTTTCCTCTCTGCGAAAATCGTTAGTTTATAATAGAAAAGGCCCACATTAAACGTAATAATATTAGAAACAATCATACTTGTATGTTGCAATGTACGTCTAAGCCTATCTTTTTCCACATAGCCTCTTCTAAGCGTAAGTATGGAATTTGCAGAAGCGGTGTGGAAATAATGAGATCGTGTTTTCGTTGTGGTTTGCAACAGTGGGTTTAGTAGGTAGGAAATAACACTAGCTACTATTTGAAATATCATGTGATTTTAATTATGTACATCAAATGATACTTTCAGATGATGACCTTCTTGGTGACGGTATATTTTTCACATTGGATGTTCCATATTACTCCCGGACAGGTAATTACATACCTCGGCAGGGTTGCCGGGAGGTATGGGTAATTGTAGGGGTTGCTGGACTTACTTAGCGTAATGCTAATGCCATCACGTACTTTTGTATTTGCAGGTGTCTCGACTCTATGAGTAAGATCACTAAATGGGTGGTTCTTATTCCACTATTGCTCCTATTCCACCAGTGGTATGATAAGTCTTTATTACTCCATTGTCATGGGAGTTCTTAATTCGAAGGTTTCCCAAGGTGGGTTTACAACTATTAGTTCTTGGGTAATGCAATCAATTGAGAATTGATCATACTTTGCAAAGTTGTATGTATATAAATCGAGCCCTTTGTAATTTAAATTAGGGTGGTGGAAGACTACGACTGCACTATACGGGGTGGCGAATTATTTGACCTCCACTCAGTTGGAAGTTGGTAAAGACTTTAATGCATTTAGTGCCTCGTGGAGAACAGCCTATCATAAGTGTTTGGCTGTTGATTTGGGGTTTCGATCTGTAGTCTCTGTATTCTACTTGTTGTTTGTTTATGGCTCTGCGCTTTCGTTGCTGGATAGTAATGGGGTGTACTGACCCAAGCCCTGCTCGTGGTCAACTCGTTTAGTGACTATGGCTATTGATCATGGCGTAGGGAGGCCATACTCCTCACAGGTAAAGGAATGTAAACCCTATCTGTTATTGACAATTTCTAAATTCTTAGAACTGGAAAAGCATAGTTGAGTTAAGAAATATTGTGTGTTGTTCATGGCAGGCGTTACACGCTTTGGTGTGTGAGCTGCGAAGGTTTATGACGTCATGGGCATGACTAGGGTACTGGTAAGTCTGGCTTTCCATGTGTGCCCTACCTCCTGCAACACTGATGTTGTTTTTATGCGTTTGGACTGGTAGTTTAGTGTGAGACCCCCATAAGCCATTGGATTACTGAATCACTTTGGGGAGGTCTAAAACAATCATCTACTTGGTTAGACTTGAAAGAATGGGGTTCTGATGTAATTTAACTAGCTGGGTGAATATGAGGACTGTAATATGTATCAGCTGGGTTTCACCGGTTATTCAGTTTTGCGAAAATCTTGTAATTTAAATAAATACTCTTCCATGAGATATGACTCCTGTATAGTTATGATGATTTCAAATGCTACATTTCTCTGTTCCCTGTGTGTATTTATGTATTTGAGCTGAAACTTTAAGAGTTCTAAGGTTATGGGTTTCTTGGGTATTTTTGTAACTACTGTTCCGACAATGCAAACATTTTTAAAGGGTCATTGACGCCCTCTTGCTTGTAATTAATCCTGTGGTTTGTATATTTCCTTCAATGGTACTCGTTCTTAGTTTTTCATATTGCTACAGGGTTTATGTGTGAACAATGTATTTCCTGTGGGTATATAAGACATCAACAAAGTTTTCTATGCCTCTATTACTGTAATGTGGGTAGATTATAACTAAAAATGTCTTGTCTACCTTGCTGGTTGCATGGGTAGAATCGATGCTTGCTTGGCAAGGGTTTCAAGGCTGTACTCGACGTTTTTGGTTTGTTTTATATAGAGACTTGTATTCTGTAGGTAATACTTATACGATTTGGCTCTTTGTGAAGGCCACGGGATTTGACCCTGGTACTATCTTTCGATGGGCATCTTCATGGAGTTCATATGAAGTGTGTTTTATTTCTTGCTTCTATTTATGATTGATCTCTGCGTTCCTGTAGGTGGCTATCATAGGTTTGTTGGTCAAAGGAAATATAAAGGGTCTCAGGTCTGTCTTATTTGATTAGCATTATATACGATCTTTGTTATACTTGATATGTTTGTTTTACAATATGGTATATAGGGTTTTGGTAAGGAAAACAAAATAGATCGGGCAGAGAAAGAAATGTGCAATAAAATTAGTATTAGATACAGACTTAGAATATATGGAGAGAATCTATAAAAATAATGATTCCTGCGTTTTCTTTTTCCATGTGCTGTATAGTTGGAATTTCGAATGGCTTCATGTGTTGTTCAACGATTTTTGATATGGTTTTGATTTCTATCACTAGACAATTTTGTTGTTTGATAATCTTAAAACAGGGGTGTAGATAAGTGAAATAAAATACTACCATAAGTGGGATAAAATACTATAATTATTTTTCTGCATTCAAATCAACAATTCTCCTATTGTAACAATCTAAGCAATGTAAATGACTAGCAAAGGCTAGCATGGCTAGTCCTGCTGGGAATGCCATTTGATTTCTGGAAGACTTGATTTAAAACTAATAATAATAACATTGTTAATTTAACATTGAGTTTATAACAGGGATATGAAATGTAGGAGGGTTTTATAATTAATCATACCTGTTGATCTCTGTAGCTTGTCCTACTGATGATGACGTGCTGATCCTGGTAACTTGTTCTTGTTGATACTGACCTGCACACTCACCCAACTAGTTAGGGAAAACTACTGACTCTTAGCTGACTTGATAAATGATCTTGGATTTGATGACTTTGGGACTACCATGTTCCTCCCAACCATGATTCTACAACTGTTATTGGTTCAGTATGAATCCCCCCGCGCTGGTTCTGACATGTAAATTGAGAAGTAGAGGCCCTTAGGTTTGTAGCTGGTTCAGATCTCCAAATATATGGATAAAGTTCACTTCCTTGAGCAGAGGGTCCTTCTTGGCATAATAATACCAAAGGAAAAAGATCCCCCAAACTTTGGGGTCTGTCCTCCTTAAGTAGGACAAATCTTGAATTATGACTGTTGGAATCTACTAGTTTCTTTAAAATAATTTAATTTATAAAAACAATATTTGTTTATTTAACTACTAGTTATTTTGGAAACTAGGAAGTCTCAACGTGTTTGATTAAAGTGTTTTTAATATTTTAGATATTTTCATAATAATAATAATATACAATTTACAATACCATCTAAAAATTAATAAATAATATTTAGTAGGTGGCACCTCACTTATGCATAAATATATATTTATAAAGTGTAAACATTTATAAAAGAATATATATATAATAATAATTAACCAATATATATATATATATATATATATATATATATATATATATATATATATATTTATTTATTATTGAAGCTCCTAACAATAATATTACTTTGGGGTCCTTAGCATTTTGTTTCACAAGATGCTTCTTTTAGTTCTTTTTAAGGGAAGGCTCCACTTCTTTGGACGGTTTCGGTAAGCTGGTAAAGGCACCTCTAGCCTCTCCCTTTGCATGTCAGATTCCCTCATTCTAACATGGTAGTTCCCGTAGTAGATGATGATTGTAAGATTTATTTAATCAAGTCGAAATACTTGTGATAAGACATGCAAATGCTATTCAGAGTCCTCTTTGACTCAATACTTGAAAAGTAGTAAACCTGAGTGCTCTTCAAAGCCTTTCAACTCAACACTCTCACATGGGCGTTACGCTAGTGCAATTCCAGAGCCTCTGCTCAACACTAGAGCTAGAATGTGGTTGTGAGGCACATCTAGGATAATTAAATGTCCTCGGATCCGATAATCATTTCTTTCAAGCTTGGAGTGCTCCAGGGCTCATGCCCAACACTCAATGTACATCAGGGCTTAGGCCTAGTACGAAATAGAATTCTCTAAATACTTCGAGGCTTAGGCCCAGTATATAGGTCTTTTGTGTGTTCCTGAGTCCACGCTCAAAACACTAACTAATCAACCATGTAAATCATGCTCTACACAGTATAATGTAACAAAAGAGAAAATCTCAGTTTATCATAATTTTGTAATCACTTCTCGAAATACAACATAGTTTATTCATTCGGCTTTCCTGCCCCGCATATATTCAGTAATGAAACAAATCAGGGTCCATGCCCAATACATCACTCATAAGGAAATAAATCAAAACATATAAATGCTATGTCAAACATGATAAATCACATATACTGTGGTTGTGACCGGACGTGACATCATAATCATAGTTAGTCAAAAAGTTGGGATATTAGAAAAGGTGAGAGGTGGTCCTTGAGTATATACTTATATATACTTGATCTGTTAAAGCAAGGGGGAAGATCGGGAAAAGGGGATGGAATATGATATTCTTTCTTCTTCTTAGTTGGGGAAGGACTGCGTGAGTCCCGAGGGGATGGTCCTTCTCTATGTTGTATGAATTCCAGGTGATCTTTGATTTAGGTGGAATGAAGTCGCATAGGATATGGATATTAAGCGGAGCGATCTCTCATTAAGGACGCAACCCACTACGGATCGGAAGGAGGGAGCCTGCTCTAGGATATGATTCTCTGAACTAGATTTCCTTTTTGTTTAAACCTAGGTTCAGTTACAACCGAACCATTCCAACCGAGCTCATACCTGGAGGTTAGTCGTTGGGTATGTATATATATGTTTATATATATATATATATTTTTCTTGGGATAATTATGCTGTATGATAAAATAATCTCTATGCATAATTTGGTATGCCCAATCCATGGGTTATACCACCCGCTTGGAAAATCGATCTTGCATTATAAGAAACAAATCGTTGTGTTAGTATGTGTTCTATGTTTTATATGGTATAACTAAGTTATTATCTGGGATATGATCTTTGATCTATGCCTTATGCATTTTAACCAGATTAATACCCGAGATGAGATCATCGATCTCTGCTTTATGCACTTGTAACCAGAATACAATCCGAGGTCTCAATCTCTTCTTTATATTGCAACTAACGGGGTTAGTTTTTTTTATTTTTGTTTAGCATTTAGAATTACCTTGATGTTGTCCTTTTAATCATGGCAATCTATGTATATTTTACATAGCTAAAGTTCCAACCGGGGCGATGCCTCTCTCTGTGCGTGGGGAAAATGCACCTATAGTTCAGGGGAGAAACTACCAACTTACGGTGATAAAGATAGACTTACAAGAATTCTGCAAGTACAACAATTAAATGAAGAGATTAGGGTTTAGAGATGTAGGCACCCTATTCAAAAGGTTGATCCTAGTTTTTCCTCCCTCGCTCTTCAATGCTTATCCAGTGTCGCAATGCCCAAACCTGCAAAACAACTTGATACCCTTCTCAAACACATTTGACTGCATATATAAGACTGATATCCATAATATAAAGAGACATCAAACTATAATCAAACAATAATCAAATCTAAGACACATTAATAGGTTATATTTGGAAAGAGAAGAATGTCTGATCTTTATTGATGAATGAAAGCAAGTACATAAAGTTATACCTTCCTTCAAGCTTGGCACTTCACGAAACCTAGATTCAAGGTCTCCTGCATCTATTCTCCAAGGATTCCAGCCTCTAATCAACTGTGATAGGGTTTACCAAAACTGAAGCACAAGAGAGGGGGATGAGGGTCTCCATTCCTCCAGCATAACTTTGTAATATTGGGCTTAGTCCTCAACATGGCCCTTCTACCCTCCTTATATAGTCAGTGAAGGATAGAAAAAGAAGTTATAACCGAGTAGGAGGTTCCCCAACCAACTTAACTTCCGAAAATTTTGAGATTTTGACCAAAACATGGGTGTACGCTACTCTACAGTAGACAAAGTAGCGTACATATGGAGTTGAGCACTACTATTTCAATAGTGGAGTTGTGCTCAGAAGGTTTGAGCGCTACTATTGTACACTAGAGTAGGGTACACATGATACTATCATGCCTGTGTATCGGCGCCCATGTTAAAAAATGGCCAAAAACAGGCTTTTCTGCTCATTTTCAGGAGATAGTTTGGTCTGAAAAAATGTTCCTTAGGGTCATATACATCAAATGGGTCAAGAATGAGGTAATTTCAACCATTTTTAGTGTACCAAATGACTGCTCCATCCACAAATGTCCTGTTGTGTGACTGAACTTGATCTCAAGAAGTGTCGTCATTCGACCAAGGGAAGCAAGTGTCGTCACGGACAGAGAGGTGTCATTTCAAGCTATAATAGATGCCCCCTAATGTATGAGGTCAGAGGGAGTGTGGGAAACGATGGCCGAAATACATTATAAATAACAAAGAGTTGAATCATGGAGGAATGGAGAAACCAAGAATCATAGGCTCAAATGAAGTACCTGAAAGCAAAGGCAATGTGAGACAAACTTATCCTTAGGGTAACTGTCCATGTTCAAATTGTGGAACATGACCTCCAATAGGATACAATAATGATCCAAAATACTGATGCATATATCATGGCCACTAGAATACAAGCGTGGATCCATGAGGAACATAAGTGTAAACATAGCCACATAAATACAAGGTGGATCTATGTCAAAATTGGAGAACATAGCCATAGAGAACAAGCTAGATCTATCTCTCATCAAGAGCACAAAAAGAGTGTGGCTCAGTCTTGTGCAACTTGGGTGATAACATAAATGAGGTGATGCTATCGAGGATCCCAAGGTCTTCATCCAAAAACAACCCAAGGTACAAACCTATCCATGCGAATAAATGAGTTGATTTTAAACATGAGAGGTATCATTTGATTACCGGTCATTGATGTATACCGTTAACAAACACGAGGGTGTCCACAAATAATGAAAATGGAACCCAAGGTACCTAGTACATTCAAGCAAGTGCGAATAGATGGTCTTGCCATCAAACACTTGAAGAATCCATCGGATAGGAGACATTGATGTATTTCCATCTATCCAATAGCGAGGGAAACTGCCATTAATGATTGCAATCCCCAAGGTACTAACCGAAACTCTAAACTTCATTCCCAGAGCACAATGAGTTGAAGTCGATGGGAAGAAGTCCATTGGAAGGGAGGCCTTAATGCATCCTCCATCATCCAACATGAGGGACACTCAAAAGGTATGAGCTGATTTGGAGTAGGACTAAACACATGATGAAACATACTGACACTAAGGAATGGCCAACACATGAGGTCAAGGCAACTACAGAATGGCCGACACAGGTTATATCCTTGAATAGTGAGCATGACACAAGAGTGACTTAGGCAGCTTTGAACACAAAGGGACCATGACGCAAGTCTGCAATGTAGGAGACATTAATAGATTCTCCAAATGATTGGAAGACTAACCGAACGGAGGAGTAGGAACTGTGAGATTAGGTTTACCCTAAGGCCAACACTAGAACCCAACTTGTTTGATAGACTCAAAATAGGTGCTTTGTTTAAGGAGATAGTTGACTTGCTGCCATCATATTGAAAGATATTTTAACATTCTTCCCTTCCCTTTCCTTTTTCATTTTTTGACGAGCTTGACAAAGAACTAAAGCATGCTCGACGGTATTTTAATATTTAAGGAGTCTGAAAAACCTACAAGAAAACTCCATACGCCTGTCTGTGGATTTTATATCGAGCCCAGATTGGTCTGTGCTTGGCGGTGTTTTCTTGCTTATAGAGTTGAAAAACTTAAACAGTCCTCTATACACTTATCCGTAGATTTTATATCGAGCCCGGATTGGTATGTGCTTGCTTGGTGTTTTCACATTTTGAGAGTCTGAAAACCCTAAAGACGACTCCAAAGGTCCTTTTTCGTAAAGTTAGTCTCCTTCCCCGAAAAAGTGTAAAATGATGGAAGAAGAACTCTTCTAGCACATACAAGAGTATACCTAGAGTATACCTTTTCTGTAAATTATCCATCAAGGCTCGGAAAAGGGGTAATTCTATACCTAAGTGGATGTCGGTTCAGTTATTTTAACGAGCCCGAAAAGACAACTATGCTCAGCAAACGTTTCCTATTTAAGGAGTCTGAAAAGGGCTTAAAAGAACTCCATAGGGATCTTTTTCGTAAAGGTTTAATGAGTCCGAAAAAGTAAACTCATGACCTCCTTACTGTTTTTAATGAGCTCAAAGGAGATATAGAAAATGCTCATAACTTCCTTACTGTTTTTAACGAGCTCAAAGGAAAGGTGGAAGAAATGCTCGTAACCTACTTACTGTTTTTAATGAGCTCGAAGTGAAGGAAGAAGAATGCTCGTAACCTACTTACTATTTTTAGCGAGCTCGAAGTAAAAGAAGAATGCTTGCAACCTACTTACTGTTTTTAACGAGCTCAAAGTAAAAGAAGAATGGTTGCAATGGGAGGAGATGAGTGTCAGGGACATGCAAAACTAGCTCCAAGCGCATGGAACAAAGCTATGCCTAATGCAAGGAACATGAGCAAGATAAGGACACTCAGGGTGTGTCTCCTCCAGGTAAAAGGTGTCAAATTGCAAAGGCAAAATGATACAGGGCTTAGCGGAAATGAGATCAGAGATTGAGGCTTATATAACGAGCTAAAAGCGTGGAAGCCAGCTTCAGGCTCATTAGCGCAAGCGGGATCATAACAGATGCATATGCAAATTGAACACAAAGATGGGAGCCTTATCAGGGATGGCCAGAAATATATGAGGAAGAAAGATATGAGGCTTCTTCTCAAAGTCATGGTAAATCTAAAAAGGCTCCCAAGCCTATGAGAAAAACTCAGCATGGGCACCAAAATGGCATAAGGGTGCTGATTAGGGTGACCCATGTTAGGTAGGCTCTGCTATCGGACTGGTGCACGATGCATAAAGAGATGGCTAACACACCAATATCCAATAGGTTCAGCCCTATGGCAAATTCGGATGGCAAAAGGTTCTAATGCAACATAACAGCGGGGAAGCCTAAACCTATATGCAAGGTTCCAAATATACTTGACATGGTCGCACAAGGTGTCGAAAAGGACCAGTAAATAAGTATACATCCATCTAAGAATCCTGTCTCCAAGAAACATTAGTACGAGGATCATATCTAAAACATATGTAAGGAAAGACCCGATACAAGTCACTGTGGTAGAAATACTTTCAACTTCACTATCATCAACAACAGGCATAAACAAGGTAGAGTTTTCAAATGAAGAATCTATGGTACCCAAGCCCGAGGACTTACAATCAACAAGATCAACTTCAGGATGAAGATCAAAGTTGAAGGACATGATGGAATCTGCAGAAACAAATTCATCATCAAGGGAGTTGAAAATTATAGAAGCAGAATCAAACTCAGCAGGAACACCGATTTGCGGATCTATAGGAGAGTCCAAAAACTCAACAGTAGGAAGATCAGACTTTAAGGTCAAACCGGGGCTGGACATAACTGTGACTGGATCAACATCCAAATGAATGGCAGACTGTACTATGGACTCTAGGAAAAATTCATCTAAAGGAAGTATATCATCCCAGATAGAACACATATCTAAATATTCAGATGGAGGTGTCACTTGGTCAAAAGCTGGGACCAAGTCCCGAGAAGGTAAGCATGAACTTAGAGACTTCTTCTTAGTAGCAGTTGAACTCAACGAACAATATGGCACATAAGTCTCATGTGACATAGTAGTGCCTAATGACGAGGGATCTGATTGGTCTACAGTTGGGTAATAAGGAGGATCAATGAATGCAAGCTGGTCGATGGTGACAATGTTTTCATTATGAGGGAAATGCATCACACGAAAAAGCATAGACACCACAGCATGCATAGCATAAATGCAATCACGCTCAAGGATCATATCAAAGTCCATAGGGTCCTTTAAAACCATATAATCAACTAAGACTGTTTTTCCACCCAAGGTAACAGGTGCCTGATGAAGGAATCCGATCGATTCACTAGGTCTTCTATCGAAGGTCAATGGCCAATTAGCAGCTGGAATAACATTAGGGAAACCTAAATCTCTCCAAGCATAAGCGGATAAGATACTAATAGAAGTACCTTCATCAACAATGCATCAATCAACTGTATGGTTCCCAATATCAACATTTATCTGGAAAGGTGTCGAAGAAGGAAGATGAGGCTCAGCTAGACTATTCCAATCAAAGGAAACAATCCTAGGGCTTGGTAGGGGTTCACATGGCACAAATGAAGTGCCCCTTTTTTCAGTAATATCCAAACTAGTAATGCAAAAGACTTCTGCAGTAGGTGCATCAATCTCCGAAGGACTGATGGGATCGGTCAAATATTGCATCGATTCTATCACTTCACTCTCCGAAGGAAGAGTGGGGTCGACCAAAGATTGCATTGGTTCAACCATTTTATCAACCAAAGGTTGATCTGACTACAAGGAATCTATAGAAAACTCAGGAACAGAGGTTCCTTCAAACATGGACCACTCTCTTTGTGCCTCTGGAATGGCAGCGCATCGGTGAGTAAGGGGATCTCCCTTACAAATTTTACAAGGGAACTTAGGCTTCCGTACTATAGGTTTAGACTCCTTTACAATGTCAGTACTCTCAACATGACTAGAATTGGCTGATAGCTTGCCCTCAGCATGACTTGCAATGGCTGGTTGCTCAGAAGCAGAAGACTTTTGAACTAAGGACCACACTTTTTTCACTTCTGGAAGTACAGGGCACAAGTAAGTAAGGTGGTCTCCCTCACAAAACTTACAAGGGAACTTAAGCTTTTGTTTGTTGGGTTTGTCGACAATGTCAACTCCCTCAGCATGACTTGCAGTGGCTGATCTAGTGTCTTCAGTATGACTCATAGGAACTGGTGACTTGTCATTAATATGACTAGCAGTAATCAATGACGTGTCCTCAACATGACTGACAGTGGTTGAAGACAAACTTTCAATATGATTTTTAGTGACTAAAAGTTTTCTCCCAGCATGACCTCCAGAGGATTGGTAGGTGCCCCCTACATTATTTGCAGAGGCCAAGTGCTTGCCCCCAACATGACTTACATAGGTTGGGTTGCTGTCCCCTTGTTTTGGCATCTTCTTCCCATTCTTCCTCCATCTATTCCTTTTAGATTTCTAGTTACTAGTATTTCTACTTTCGCCGCATGAGGTAGAAGGAGGAGGAGAAGATGTTACTGGCAAGGGAGGCATAGGGTTCTAATGCTCTTCATTTGAGGTGCTCACAAAAGAAGCATCAGGAGCATGCAAGGCATTCGGAGTGGAAAAAAACCAAACCGGCAGCCCAATAGTGAATCCAGGAAGATTCAGAGTAGCCATTAAGGGAGCACCAATGTTTCCAATGAATGGAACAGCACAAGGATCCCCTAGAACGGGGGTACCCTGATTGGCACTCGCCGGAATGCTAGACATAGTTTTCTGCTCAAATGAACAAGAAGTTCTCTAAGGAAAACTAAAACAAGTAGCATAGAGAGCACACCACTAAAAAAGGTCCTAAGTAAATCAAACCAGGCAAACAGATGCCTTCCGGAGAAGAGTCTGGGACGATGAGGGCCTAGAACAGATCAACGAAGGATGAAGGACAGTTACCCAAGGTCCACAATACAATGACTAAGGGTGCAAGCGCTAGAATCACTCAACCGCCCTCCCAAAGACCTGGAAGGGATTTCATCCCACGTCTGTCCTAGGTATAGCAGATATACCCTCTGCTGTCACCTGTGTATGAACCTATGGTTAGATACTAAGGATACCACAACACCGAAAACTTATGGGGGAACAGTTGCTAGTCGAATCAGAAGGTCTGGGCAAGGTAACTGAGCCCGAAACTCAAAAGAGTCCCCAAATGCAATCCAATCCTGGTATATGCTTGAAACAGAAAGTAGGAGGAGTATTCCCAACAATCTGATCTCACAAGACCTACTGCATAGATCCCAGGCAAGCTTTGAATGAAGTGGGTTTACTTGTGATAGTCGAACTACAATTTTTGTGTAATGTGTGATCTTGGGAGGTTTAAGGTGTTTTAAACCCAAGATCCTAACCAAGACTAGTTGGTGTAGTGTAACCTAGAAAAGAAAATGTTACTAGTACATTTTATTAGGGTTCATTTTAAAGATTAATTGCTTACTCAAAAATGTAGTGGGTGTGTGAGAGGTTATAATAGATATAGAGTACTGAAAATGAAATATTTACCACCAAACAAATCTTTTCTTTTCAATGCAAGTCTTAAAATTCTGATCTAGAATGCATATGCAAATGCAATTTTTAATCTTTCAAATGCAAAAAAGGTAAAAATAAAGTCTAAATGTACAAAATTAAACTCAAAACCTAAGAATGCAGCTATTCAAACCAATAAGTATGCAAAAGAAAACTTGTTCTTTTTTATGCAAAGCACTCTAAAATCTTTTAAGCCACTTGCAAGGTACTCTATTCAGAAAATGAATCAAAATTCTTTATGCTTTCAAAGTTAAGAAACAAAACTGAAACTAACCTATTATCAAAGCAAAGCAAAGAAACTTTTAGGTTCTCTTTATGAAACAGGAAAAGCTAACAAATATGACTTTCAAATTCTTATTGATGTAAGCATGCCAAACATTGGGAAAAGAGTACAAAAACTACTTTTAGACCCAAATGAAGAAAATGAACTACGAAGAAGTATGGTTTGGTAAAGTCAAGTCTGCACATAAACAATGCAAACAAGGTCTTGAACAACAACCAAAACACATGAGCTTTCACTACAAAAGAAAACTTAAAAGCACAAGGGAGGATAAAAAACCAATCTAAAAGAGAAATAACACTCAAATAGATACAAACAGGGTCAAGAAGACTCAAAAGGTTTCAAATCCAGTTGAAATGGGGCAAGCAGGTTCAGTTGTACTCAAATTACGGTACAAAACACCAAATGGGTCCACAACCCCCCAACTTGGTCAACAAGCCCCAAAAATTTCCAAACAAGCCCAAATTGATCAAAAGAGGTTCAAATCATGAATGTAGGATCAGTACAAGGATGGGAGACCACTTACAGGGCTTTAACACAAACCTAGGGTCATCAAGGACCACAAAAATGCAGCCAGAAACCCCAGATTTGGGTCCACAACCCAAAAAACTCAAAAATTTAAACCCATATTTTGAGTGCTACTGTGTATGAAGCATACCAGCACCCATAGCAGGATGGGTGCTACTGTGCAGAGGAAAAGTAGCATATGGGCGCTATTGTGTTGTACAAACAGTAGCGTACAGGTGGAAAAAGTTGGAAAAATGGGGTTAAAACCACCACACCTGGGTCCACACGGGTTTGCAAGGGCTGGGAAGGGTCTGTAAGAGCCAAGGAGGGTCAAATAGAGCCTACTAACTGATCCTAATCAATAAAATGAACAAATACCATCAAAAAAGACTGAAGAAATGACCTTGGATACCCCTAAGCAGTTAGGCTTTCCCCGGCGGAGTCGCCATTCTGTTGTGGGGAAAATGCACCTATAGTTCAGGGGAGAAACTACCAACTTACGGTGATAAAGATAGACTTACAAGCATTCTGCAAGTACAACAAGTAAATGAAGAGATTAGGGTTTAGAGATGTAGGCACCTTATTCAGAAGGTTGATCCTAGTTTTTCCTCCCTCGCTCTTCAATGCTTATCCAGTGTTGCAATGACCAGACCTGCAAAACAACTTGATACCCTTCTCAAACACATTTGACTACATATATAAGACTGATATCCATAATATAAAGAGACATCAAACTATAATCAAACAGTAATCAAATATAAGACACATTAATAGGTCATATTTGGAAAGAGAAGAACGTCTGATCTTTATTGATGAATGAAAGCAAGTACATAAAGTTATACCTTCCTTCAAGCTTGGCACTTCACGAAACCTAGATTCAAGGTCTCCTGCTTTTGTTGTCCAAGGATTCCAGCCTCAAATCAACTGTGCTAGGGTTTACCAAAATTGAAGCACAAGAGAGGGGGATGAGGGTCTCCATTCCTCCAGCATAACTTTGTAATTGGGCTTAGTCCTCCACATGGCCCTTCTACCCTCCTTGTATACTTAGTGAAGGATAGAAAAAGAAGTTATAACCGAGTAGGAGGTTCCCCAACCAACTTAACTTCCCAAAATTTTGAGATTTTGACCAAAACAGGGGTGTACGCTACTCTATAGTAGACAAAGTAGCGTACATATGGAGTTGAGCGCTACTATTTCAACAGTGGAGTCACGCTCAGAAGGTTTGAGTGCTACTATTGTACACTAGAGTAGGGTACACACACTACTGTCATGCCTGTGTACCAGCGCTCATGTTAAAAAATGGCCAAAAACAAGCTTTTCTGCTCATTTTCAGGAGATGGTTTGGTCTGGAAAAATGTTCCTAAGGGTCATATACATCAAATGGGTCAAGAATGATGTAATTTCAACCATTTTTAGTATCCCAAATGACTCCTCCATCCACAAATGTCCTGTTGTGTGACTGAACTTGATCTCAAGAAGTGTTGTCATGTGAACAAGGGAAGCAATTGTCGTCACAGACGGAGAGGTGTCATTTCAAGCTATAACACTTGACCCGGTTTTGTGTTACCAATCACTCTACAGACCCTTGCAAGCGATCTTTGTACGGTTGACATGGACTGATTTCTAGTCTAAGATAGTGTCTGCATTAAAGTAAGTTATTTTCTTATGAAGTTATCCTTCGTTTTCCATAAAGATGAATTTTCCATTAAGGGAGAATTTTAGATCTCCGTATTCTTCTTTTGTTATATTGATGCATTATATATGATGCGTTTAAACCTTTATTCTGCATTAATCTCTCCGTGATTATATGCTCTGATTCATAGTGACTTCAATATTGAACCTTTATTCCTAGATTCACCTTAGCGTGGTTGTTGTGCTGCCGATTGTTATGATTTCAGTGTTAAAGAAATATATGCTACTTTGAACCTCGACGTAACTATATGCTACCATTGTTGTGGATTCAGGGTTAATACATTTTCTGCATTGATCGCTATGGACAAAGGTTGTGATTTATCTTGTTTTTGTCTCTTTATATATATGCTTCCTGGTGTTGGCAGACGGTTTGGTAAGGAAGAATCGCAGCATCGCCGATGCTGCGACACGTCAAAAGAGGACACGAAAGGCAGAAGAATAGATTATTTTGTGTATTTTTCAGTTGATTATACCGCAAAATGTGCGGTTTTGGGTCATTGGACCATACGAGATGTAATTATACTATAGTTGGCGGGTTTTTGGGTCATTTGGACTGTGTCAGTTAGATTTTGGGGTCATTTGTCAAAAAGTTAGTTAGGAAATTGTTAGTAAGTGGACAATCATTTTAAAGGTGGAAGCCTACTTATAGTCAAAGAGTCATATGCGTCGGATAACCTTTTGTGAGCTGATCTGAGCACAATCTTTGGATGTTGTTTATGGGCATATTTGAGTCTGTATGTGAGATCAACTGATATTGCTGAGATTTGGTTTTGCAGAGATGTTGTATCAGGGTTTTTTCTAAAGTAATATGACATGATAGAACCATTTGGTGAAATTCCTATGTACCTTTTATGTTAATGCATGTTGCGATGATTTCTTACTGCATCTAATACTTTAATGTTATACTTGTCGCGATGAATGTTTCTGTTGAATAATGCTATGAATATGAATGATGTTAATCTTGAATGCATAGATCTATTTTGAATGCTATGATAATTAAGATAAGGAAGTAGTGCCACAATCATCCTCCTTCATTCAGCAGAAACATGGTTCCATCCACTCTCCCTTGATCACCTTGGGTGAGACCTCATCTGCTCTGTAGGTGTTTCTAGACAAGGTAAAACCTGTCTAGGCCAGTGGTCAGGGAGATCATGGTGGGTTGGTGTTGGCAGCGATGGGAACCCCTGTCAACTGGGTTTGAGTCAACACCTGGAAATACAAGAAGTTCCAGATTGCTCTGGTATCCCCGCCGAGGATGCGCTAATGGCATTCTGGAACCATACATTACTGCGTAGGTATATTTTTTTATGTTTGTTCCTGTGCATACTATAGGAGATCTTGTAGACCTGCATTGATCATAGTTGGGATGTAATGGTACCCTAGAAGTAATTAGTATACTTACCTGGTTGTCTGAAAACTATGGAGAGAGCATCAAGATCTCTGATACAAAGAATCACTTATTTAAATAGGATCTATGTGTATAGATGCATGAGATTCTTGTTTTGATTATTTCATAAGAAATCCATGTATTACTACTTAAGTACAGTATTTGTATCTTAATTTAGGTATTAATGTCCTGCATGAAGTAATCAATATACTTATATGGTTGTTTAATAACTATGGAGAGGACAGTTAGAAAATTCAAGGCTTTTTTAAGATATATGATATCTATTTTCATATTTTGGCCTGGAATGCCTAGTTAATGACTTGTAAGTCATTTATGACCCTAGTAAGTGGTCGAAGGTTGTAAATGCTCCCCATGGAAGGGGTTAGGAGGAATTGAAATAAGTGTGGCAACAACTTGTTACGAGATGTAACTGTTAAGTTGATTGATTAATATATGATATGACGCTTGGTAGATGTAGACCATGTTGGGTAAACCATATACATCTATCTCATTTTTATGTGCATCTTTTATGTGGCTCCATTGTTTATATCTTTGTATGAGTGTATTTTATCAAGTGTTTTACTATAGTGAAGGATATTCTTCTTGTTATGCATGTATTCGTGTGACGATATAACTAATGTGTTTGGTTGACTCATATACAACTAATGTGTTTGATGGACTCATATAGTTATCAGCTGATCGAAGCAATGTACTATACACTTCCAATGTTTCTTTTGCATATTTTGTTCCAAGGGGGAATAAAAGAAGTGGTATATAGACTTCCTTATTGCGATAAGTAAATTAATGTTTGAAAGCAGATTTTGCATATGAATTCCACTATAGAGATAGATAATGTGTAGGAAATACTTTGATAATATAGACAAGACAACTATATGATGATTCATTATAAGGGGAATATTTTAGTATAACCTATGTGGATGCACGTTTTTGTTTGGAATGCTAATCACAATGTTGTCTATGCAAGGATGGCCAACTTGATCTTTAACAAGTAAGTAACAAGTACGCTCCGTTATAAAGTCTAAAGATCTTGCAAAACATCGACAAACCTCTATATGAGCATCTGGGTTATGTTAATGCATGGATTTGTATATGATATATATATGGTATATAACCTTCTACCTCATATTCATCTTAGGAGAAACAAGAAGGAGGTATAGGATTCATTTCAGTGTTATCAATTAAGAAATCATGGTGATAGTATTATATTCATTATTACCCTTTAGTTTTTGAGTATTCACTAATTACTGACTTGGTTATGAGGGTATGTTACATATGGTATTAGAGCAGGAGTTACAACACTCGAGCCTAATTGGGCTCAACATGATGAAATAAGTTGAATGAACCAATGGAGGGACTATCCTTGTAAGACAGAATAGGATGAATTGATTTTCAAAGATTCGACAAGAGGTAACCGATAAGTAGTCTGCAATTTGCAAATAAGTAAAGTTCCATTATGTTTATTACTGAAGCACTATGTTTAAACTAATGAATGGAATTAATGTTCAAAGTATATTTTTCTAGGAGTGCAAACATTACTGTAGGATTATGATAGATTAAGGTGTCGAAATTCTATTAACATATAAGGTAAGATGTGTATGACAAATGAACATTATTTTGTAGAATTCATCATAGGATGAGATATTGTAGACCGTGAGAAAATATTATAGTATTGTGTGTAGTCGACTCTACAAAGAATGAATAGTTATACTCGGTTGAAAATTGAGTAGTTAGTTTTGGGTTAATGAAATCTATTTTCCATTTCATATATGTAAGTGGTTTATAAAAAATAGAACTAATATCGGCAATAAGCTTTGTATAGTAATGATTGAAGAAAATCGACAGTAGTGTATTAATCTTACATTTCCAGGAATAAATGTTCAAAGAGCAATAAATGATAGTCAGTCTAGTAGTTCAAATAGATTAAATAAAATGAACTCTACTAAGATTCTATCGTTATCTATACTTAGTGGATGTAATTGAATGTAGCACTCAAAAGAGTAGCAGTCTCTTAGTAAGATCATGCATTCTGAAGGATAAGAAATATTGATACAGAGTTATTAATAAGTACTAACAAGTGGATTTGGCAGATGGTCACATTCTATGGAACTTGTGGAAAGACATAGACGCGATATAGTAAGTATATGGTAAGAAGATGAATAAATATCAAGGACTCATGAAAGAGTATGTTAAAATAATGCGTTCGAATTGATGAGAAAAAAGGTGAATATATGTGATGTTAGTATTTTGTTGCTATTATGTGACATGTTGTGGTTAATAAAAATTACAGGAAATAATAAATGGTTGTGGTTTCTTGAACTCAAACGAGAAGGTTTGAGGGGAAAAGAATATTCTTGGACTCAAATGAGAAGGTTTGAGGGGAAAAGAATATTCCTGGACTCAAACAAGAAGGTTGGAGGGGAAAAGAATAATTATGGGACTCAAGTGAGAGGACTTGAGGGGTGGAAAAAATTGACCCAACTCTACTTTGCTAAAGCAACTTTTCCTAGACTCAAGCAAGAGGCTAGGTGGAAAAAAAATTCCTAGACTCAAGTAGGGAGGCTTGAGGGGAATTGTGAAAGCGTTTTGTGGTATCAATGACAAAGACCTAGGCACAAATATTGACATATGGAGATAGGGCGTTGTTTGATGCCTTGAGGAGGAAATTTGTTTGACTAGGAATAAAAAAGGAGAGTAAACTCAAATGTGTATCCTGTAAGTCCACAGGAATTGATGACAGAATTCGAGGAAGAATTATGTGTTCAGCAGAGGGTTGCTGAAGTTCCAAACTCATGGGAGAGTTTGATGATCAACAAAGTATTATTGAAGGAATTTTTTTATGATAAAACAATACAACCACATGTTAACGATTTGTCTCGCAACTAGACAATTGGATATCTTTATGTGTGAATGTTATGAATGCTTGAGTAAGAAAAAATTTCCTCAAGGATGAGGGTGAATGATAAATGTTAAACGTTTACTGTTTGAAATTTGTGAAGTATATGAGGCTAGCCTATGAGTGATAAGGTGTTCCACAAGACTTGTGCTTACCTTATGATAAAAATTGCAAATGGTATGATTATGATATGCTGAAGAATGTTGGAAAATCTTGTATGAGTTGTACAATGTGCAGATTATGAATGATAAGATATTACAGAAATCACAAAAATGTGAAGATGATTAAAATAGAACAAAGCAAGCGAAAGATGATGTAAAGATTCAAAAGAAAAACTGTTAAACACCGAGGACGGTGTTATTCTTGTTAGTTTTTCAGAATTTAATACATTCTCATCTAGGATCTTAACTTAAAGAACAACATGTACATCATATCAAGCATAAGAGACAAGAGACAAGAGACACAAAACATTTCACTGGGGAAACCCAAGAAGGTGAAAAACCCCGCAACTTCCTCAGAGATAGAATACGCATCAATACAATGATCACTATGATCAAACCCAAGAGATAGATATATACAGCAGCATGCTCCTCCTCCACTTGTGTGCATCCTCCTCTTCTCTCACTAATTCGAAGTGAGTGAACAATAGAATGTGTAAAATGAGAGAGACACACTTTCTATTTATACACTACATCACTTGACCTTTGCTCAACTAGGTTGGCCCTAACTTAACCACACAACATAATGCTGATTGGGCCGACCCCCAATAGGGTGGTCTAATAACCCTTTGAACCACATGACTCATACAGGGCCGAACCCAACAAGATGGTCTAATAACCCATCAAGTATAAGTTACGACACTTACAATATAACTTGCGACACTTGGAAGTACACATGATGACACTTCCAATCGGAGGAATAATACATCTTCATTAGGGAAACAATAAAGTACAAATGTGATACATACAATATACAAGTGAATATCTTCTGAGGTTACAAATACATCAACACTCCCTCTTAACTAGAAAGGTATTCTCTTAACACAAGTCATCAATACATATAGGCACAAGTCTTCAATACTGGAGCTGGATCACAAAGCATCATTGTCACTATTGTTGTACTTGTCATCTCGATCACTGGTGCTATCTCATAATGCTTCTCATGATAGGAAGTTCTACAGAGCCAACCCTTTTTCATGTTGGATGTAGGCCCACCACCTTTAGGTCTTCATCATCACTGGCCATACTATGGAATCCTCAGGATTTATTACGTGCGTCAACAAAACATAGAAAGAGCATCCGAGGACTTTTACGAGCTCACTACTTAACCTATTGGATCTCCCAGGGCAATATTATATGTGACCTCCACAAAACCTCGAAAGAGAATCCCAGGACTGATTACAAGCACACAGCTCAACCTATCCGATCTCCCAGGGCAATATTACATGTGGTCATGGAAAAACCTTGAAAGAACATCCCAGGACTGATTACGAGCACATAGTTCAACCTATCGGATCTCCCAAGATATTTTACATGCAACTGTACAACCTTTCCATGGCCACGGAGTATCATCCTGATACTCATGATCATACTGATCATGTCATCTCAATGAGCAAGCCATCAAGTAGGTACACCTCAGGACTAATTACAATGCCTCTTTAAAACCTGCAAGATCTCCCAAGACTGATTACACTACCTCTGCAAAACCTACAATACCATCTCAGTACTAATTATATGCCTCTGCAAAACTTGTGTACCATACTATCAACTCATCGCCTTCAGATCACCTCATCGTCCATGGAGCACAACCTAGATGCACATCACACAACACTTACACTCACTAGCATGGGAAGACACACTTCAACCATCCGTGAAAGGCTCAGCACTTATATCTATGCTAGGGGAAGACACACTTCAACAATGCGAGAATGGCACAGCATTTATATCGCAACCATGGGAAGACACACTTCAACCATGCTCGAATGGAACAACACTTATATTGCAACCATGGGAAGACACACTTCAACCATGCTCGAATGGCACAACACTTATATCACAGCCATGGGAAGACACACTTCAACCATGCTCGAATGGCACATCTCTTACATCAACGACCATGGGAAGACACACTTCCACCATGTCGGAATGGCCCCAGCCCTTAGATCTACACCATGGGAGGACACACCTACCACCATGTGAAAATGGCTCATGTGCATCTGTGTCTCCGGACTCATCACTTCCCCTTGGAATCAATATTGATCTGAAGTACACCAAGTCTCTCTCTGAAGTACTCAAACTTCACCCTAGCCAGTGGCTTGGTCAACACATAGGCCATCTACTTGTCCGTCGCAACATACAGGAGCTTCACTGCTCCTCTTTATACCATATCCCTGATATAGTGATATTTGATCTCAATGTGCTTCGACCTGTCATGGAACACTGGGTTCTCAGACAGCTTCACACAACTCTGGTTGTCACAAAAGATAGTAGTAGCACCCAATGGGAGATTGAATAACTCAGATAGTAGCTTCCTCATCCATACTACCTCACAACTAGCCAAATAAGCTGCAACATACTCTGCTTTGGCTGTACTCAGTGCTACGCAGGACTGCTTTCTGCTAAACCAAGAGATCATACCTGATCCCATATTGAAGAAGCACCCAGAAGTGCTCTTCCTATCTGCAGCACTGCCTGCCCAATCTGAATCAACATAACCCTCCAGGTTAACCTTTTGATTCACATCATACTTGAGCCCATAGTCAACTGTACCCTTCAGGTACCTCAGAATATGCTTTACAGCAACCAGGTGAACACCTCTTGGATCCGTCAGGAACCGGCTCAATGTGTTCACTACAAAGAAAATATCTCGTCTCATATTCATCAGGTACATCAAGGACCCAATCATCTGATGATACATCGTGACATCAACTGGCTCAGATGAAGCATCACATAAAAGCTTCAGATTCGATTCCATAGGTGTGGCCATGGCCTTCCAGTCCATCATCTCGAACCTCTTCAGGATTTCTACTACATACTTCACTTCTCCAAGGAAGATTCCATCTGCACTCTGCCACACCTCCATGCCTAGAAATTAGTGCATCATCCCCAAGTCCTTCATCTCGAACTCAGCAGCAAGCTTGCTCTTCATGTTGGAAATCAATCTATCCTCACCTATAATAAATAGGTCATCCACATACAAAATTAGTATCACTGGATTTCCTTCCTCAACCGTGTAGTAAAGGTTGGAATCTGCTTTACTCTTGATAAATCCCAAACTGGATAGAAATTTGTCTGTCCTACCATACCAAGTCCTAGGATCTTGCTTCAAGCCATACAAGGCTTTCTTCAACCTGCACACATATGACCCCCTGTCATGTGTCTCAAAACCGAGTGGCTTCTCCACATACTCTTCCCCCTCAACTACACCATTCAAGAAAGCTTTCTTGACATCCATCTAGTGTATCTTCCATTTCATCACTGCATCCAGAGCAAGTAATGGAAGTGTATCTGGCTACAGGAGCAAAAGTCTCTTCACAGTCTATTCTCTCTTTCTCGGAGAAGCCACGAGCTACAAATCTCGCTTTGTATTTCTCTATGCTACCAACTGTAGCATGCTTGATCTTATAGATCCACTTGGAATTCAGAACAGACTTCCCTTCAAGTCTTGGGACCACATCCCAAACATCAATCTTCATGATCGACTGGTACTCTTCGATCATTACTTCATCCCGGATCCCGGGACTTTAGATTCTTCAATAGATAGCCTTGTTGCTAGAGTAAATGTTGTAGTCCTTCTTTTGTAGGTTATGGTATACGATCTTTCCTACAAGACAAGTTAAATTGCATGATTAGAAATACCTCATAGTTTACCAAACAAATTCTTACACATAAAGAAATATGTCATATAGTCATGCAATTAATTTATCCAATGCTTCAATACAACATTTATCCATATCCTATAACTTTCTAGATGCCTTCCAATCTCTACCAGAACATTGTTAAGACTGTGCACAACTCCCAACATGTCAGTAAAGAGGTTTCATTCTAGATAAGTAGCTCTAGAATGTTGTATAGTTCCATAGGCCACTTACCCATTACATGCATATTAGTAGCATACTGTTCATTAATGCAATTATTCTAATATGCACAACGTAATTCTAGGAACATAAGTATATACATCATTGAACAATATTATTTAAACAATCAGATATACAAGAAATGACAAGTCAAATACTTATCTTTGTTTGTTTGTTGTGTGGACTCCCTCTTGATCTTTGCTTCCTTACAGGAACTATTGGAGTGTGCTCCTTCTTGATCTTTGTTTCTTGGATTACCTGTCCTTGAACTTATATTCATCTTGGACCACTACGCAAGCTTAAGTGTGCACTAGTGTCATGATTGTGCCATCCTCAAGATCTCATACATTCATTAGTATAATCTCAACACAAAATAATCTTAAACATGTATAGTCATGATCATTTCAAACACAAATAATAAGTATTAGTATTCAAGGTTTCAGGGAGTACTTCTTTTACTTATGCATATTCTTATTTGACCATAGGACTCTTCTGGTTAGTCATATCATCAATCAAGGTAAGAGACATAATATTCATAAACCCTTGATTACATAAATTTCTAACTTCATGAATAATCATATACAAAAGTATAAGATCCTAACATAGAGTAGGATTCTAACTTGATATAGGAAAACATACCTGGTCATCATATTTGCTAGTTATGTCTAGCAATGTTTTCTTTTTCTCTTCAATGACTTGCATAATTCATAAGTTAACCATTGTAGAACCAAAATATACATACCTCTATGTGATCCATGACTATGGATGAGTCTTTGTCTTCATGTCACCATGGTCTTGATCTAGAACTTGATTTGTACCTTCATGTTAGCGAATAACAGTATCCTCATACAACACCACATTGTATTAGTACAATCATAATACAATCATAAGTGTCATAGCCCTAATCAATGAATGTCTTCTATCATGAATTAATACTTTTACTAGGGTGATAAGACAAGTCTAAAATTAAACAATATTGTACTAACCTCAATAATATGAAGACAAACATATCATAACCTTAATTATGAACATATTTCAAAAGATACATGTATCTCCTCAAGTCATACCTATCGAGATTACTTGTAGACTTCTTATGTAAGGCCTTAGCCTCATCTCCCTCTAGAACTGGAACTTCTTCACTTATGCAGGTGTCCAATTCATTTTCTTCTAGGATTAACCCAATCCACTTTGATTTGTTGAAACTGAATCTGGAGCTCGATTAGGGTTTGTCATAGAAACCCTAAAAATTGAAACTTTGAATTTCAAACTTCTGAAAGTATACGCCTTGATGAGCTAATCAAGCTGGTATACTCAGAATTTGAAAACTGCAAAGTTTCACCCCTCAAAATTGCCTTTTAGATTTCTGGATTCACTGGGGAGGACCCTGAATTAGGGTTTGATTTTCCCGGAGCTTCACCCAACCAAAAGGTTTGATCCAAAGCTCTAAACTTCGATTTTCTTAAGGAGCTTCCAGCCATGGTCACATAATTCAAAAATTCCAACTTTTGTAGAAGCCCTAATTTTCCACTTTTTCGATCAAAGTCCCGGAATAGGGTTTGATCAAGCTCGGCCTTCTGCCCAACCAAAAAAATCAATCTTGGTCTCTAAATTTTGATTTTGATGAGAAGCATCCAGCTCTGGTCTCCGATACAAAAATTCCAACATTCTCCAAAACCCTAAATTCCCGGAGCCATGAATGAAGGTGCTCAAAATCCAATTCTGTTTTGACAGAAATATGCACCTGATTGTTTTTGGTGTAACTCCGAAATTTCAGATCTACAAGGTCTGAAAATTCATCCTGTCGTAACCTGGCCTATTATATTTCCAACCCCACAGGTCTAACCTCAAATCAATTCTCTGAGAGAGAGTTATGCCACGTGTCACAACATGACCTGTTTATGGGATAAAACAGGAGATCAAACTTGTACGGAGTGCCACGTGTCACTGGTTCAATTTCAGCCTCTAAAAATAGGACCTGTGAAAGTATAGTCCTTGCCCTACCTGTCACTTTTTACGAAATTTCATTTGGAGCTTCCTAGCCGAAGTTGTGACCTTTTTTCCTAGGTCACCTGTTTATGAGTGAGATTTGGAAGAGGAAAAAAACCTAGATAGTAGGGACCATAAAACAAACAGTGCATCGAATTAGATGATGTACTTCAGACACAAAGTACATTGGGATCTTATATTCGACCTGTAAAACTTTAAGATTCAGAAACTTCTCCAAAATGGATTTATAGCGAAAGTGCTACGATGACTGGTTTTTGCTATATCAAGCCCTAACTTCGCAAGTGCAGCAAGTGTCATAAATGCCATACCATGCCTTCTTTCAGGCTTGCTCTATTACCATGTTAGTTTTTCAGAACTTAATACATTCTGATCTATGATCTTAATTGAAACAACAACATGTACATCATATCAAGCATAAGAGACAAGAGACAAGAGACACAAAACATTTCACCGGGGAAAACCAAGAAGGTGAAAAACCCTGCAACTTCCTCAGAGATAGAATAAGCATCAATACAATGATCACCATGATCAAACCCAAGAGATAGATATCTACAGCAGCATGCTCCTCCTCCACTTGTGTGCATCCCCCTCTTCTCTCACGAATTCGAAGTGAGTGAACAATAGAATGTGTAAAATGAGAGAGACATACTCTCTATTTATACACTACATCACTTGACCTTTACTCAAATAGGTCGGCCTTAAATTAACCACATAACATAATGCTGATTGGGCCGACCCCTAATAGGCTGGTCTAATAACCATTTAACCCACATGACTCATATAGGGTCGACCCCAACAAGGTGGTCTAATAACCCATCGAGTATAAGTTACGACACTCACAATATAACTTGCAACACTTGCAAGTACACATGATGACACTTCCAATCAGAGAAATAATACATCTCCATTGGGGATACAATAAAGTACAAATGTAATACATACAATATACAAGTGAATATCTTCCGAAGTTACAAATACATCAACAATTCTTAAGGGAAGGAGGATGTAACATCCCTCCTATTTCATCCCTATTATTACTATTTTGGTAAATTTAATTGTAATCGTGTACATGGCCCTGGTGAGGAGCTTAAGGCCAAGGCCCCACCAATGTACCTTGAGCATATTGTCATTTTATTTTCCTAGGTTGGAAATGTATTTATAAACTTAGGAGACTAAAAGTGGTGATGCAATTAAGACGTTAAGTAACTAAAATCTCTAAGGGAAAGGTAAGATGGCTAGGAAACCATGAGAATTCTATTTTGAGTCATAGGCATTTGAAGGTGAAGAAACTAGGGACATTCACATAAGTGGAATCTAACCAAACTAAAATGACTAGATGGATATTATATACATATATATATATGAAAGAATCAACCAATAGTTTTGAAAACTATTGAATGGATATTATATACATATATATATGTTAATTAACCAATAGTTGTGATAACTATTGAAAGGAGATTCTATGCATTTATATATAAAGTGTTATGGACATTTATAAGTTAAATATACATATATATGTTAATCAACCAATATGGTTAAATGTGTATATAGTATTTATATACATTCTTAGATTAAAATTGTTATTTAAAGGATAAAGTTTTACTATAGTGAAGGATATTCTCCTTGATATGCATGTATTTGTGTGACGATACAACTAATGTGTTTGATGGACTCATATAGTTATCAGCTGACCGAAGCAATGTACTATACACTTCCAATGTTTCTTTTGCATATTTTGTTCCAAGGGGGAATAAAAGAAGTGGTATATAGACTTCCTTATTGCAATAAGTAAATTAATGTTTGTAAGCAAATTTTGCATATGAATTCCACTGTAGAGATAGATAATGTGTAGGAAATACTTTGATAATATAGACAAGACAACTATACGATGATTCATTATCAGGGGAAGATTTTAGTATAACCTATGTGGATGCACTTTTTTGTTTGGAATGCTAATCACAATGTGGTCTATGCAAGGATGGTGAACTTGGTCTTTAACAAGTAAGTAACAAGTAAGTTCTGTTATAAAGTCTAAAGATCTTGCATAACGTCGACAAACCTCTATATGAGCATCTAGGTTACGTTAATGCATGGATTTGTATATGATATATATATGGTATATAACCTTCTACCTCATATTCATCTTAGGAGAAACAAGAAGGAGGTATAGGATTCATTTTAGTGTTGTCAATTAAGAAATCATGGTGACAGTATTATCTTCATTATTACCCTTTGGTTTTTGAGTATTCACAAATTACTGACTTGGTTATGAGGGTATGTTACATATGGTACCAGAGCAGGAGTTACAACACTCGGGCCTAATTGGGCTCAACATGATGAAATAAGTTGAATGAACCAATGGAGGGACTCTACTTGTAAGATGGAACAGGATGAATTGATTTTCACAGATTCAACAAGAGGTAACCGATAAGTAGTCTGCAAGTTGCAATTAAGTAAAGTTCCATTATGTTTATTGCTGAAGCACTATGTTTAAACTAATGAATGGAATTAATGTTCAAAGTATATTTTTATAGGAGTGCAAATATTACTGTAAGATTATGATAGATTAAGGTGTCGAAATTCTATTAACATATAAGGTAAGATGTGTATGATGAATGAAAATTGTTTTCTAGAATTCATCATAGGATGAGATATTGTAGACCGTGAGAAAATATTATAGTATTGTGTACGGTCGACTCTACAAAGAATAAATAGTTATACTTGGTTGAAAATTGAGTAGTTAATTTTGGGTTAATGAAATCAGTTTTCCATTTCATATTTGTAACTGGTTTATAAAAAATAAAACTGATATCATCAATAAGCTTTGTATAGTAATGATTGAAGAAAATCGACAATAGTGTATTAATATTACATTTCTGAGAATAAAAGTTCAAATAGCAATAAATGATAGTCAGTCTAGTAGTTCGAATAGCTTAAATAAAATGAACTCTACTAAGACTCTATCGTTATCTGTACTTAGTGGATGTAATTGAATGTATCACTCAAAAGAGTAGCAGTCTCTTAGTAAGATCATGTATTCTGAAGGATAAGGAATATTGATACAGACTTATTAATAAGTAGTAACAATTGGATTTGGCAGATGGTCACATTCTGTGGAACTTGTGGAAAGACATGGATGAGATATAGTAAGTATATTGTAAGAAGATGAATAAAGATCAAGGACTCCTGAAAGGGTATGTTAAAAGCATGTGTTCGAATTGATGAGTAAAAAGGTGAATATATGTGATGTTAGTATTTTGTTGCTATTATGTGACATGTTGTGGTTAATAAAAATTACAGGAAATAGTAAATGATTGTGATTTCCTGGACTCAAAAAAGAAGGTTTGAGGGGAAAAGAATATTCCTCGACTCAAACAAGAAGGTTTGAGGGGAAAAGAATATTCATGGACTCAAACAAGAAGGTTGGAGGGGAAAAGAATAATTCCAAGACTCAAGTGAGAGGACTTGAGGAGTGAAAAAAATTGACCCAACTTTGGTTTGCTAAAGCAACTTTTCCTGGACTCAAGCAGGAGGCTGGGTGGAAAATAAATTCCTGGGCTCAAGCAGGGAGGCTTGAGGGGAATTGCGAAAGCGTTTTGTGGTATCAATGACAAAGACCTAGGCACAAAGATTGACATCTGGAGACATGGCGTTGTTTGATGTATTGAGGAGGAAAAATTTTTGACTAGCAATAAAAAAGGAGAGTAACCCCAAATTTGTATCCTGTCAGTCCACGGGAATTGATGACAGAATTCGAGGAATAATTATGTGTTCAGCAGAGGGTTCCTAAAGTTCCAAACTCATGGGAGAGTTTGATGATCAACAAAGTATTGTTGAAGGATTTTTTTATAATAAAACAATAAAACCACATGTTAACAATTTGTCTCGCAACTAGACTATTGGATATCTTTATGTGTGAATGTTATGAATGCTTGAGTAAGAAAAAAATTCCTCAAGGATGAGGGTGAATGATAAATGTTAAACGTTTACTGTTTGAAATTTGTGAAGTATATGAGGCTAACCTATTAGTGATAAGGTGTTCCACAAGACTTGTGCTTACCTTATGATTAAAATTGCAAATGGTACGATTATGATATGCTGAAGAATGTTGGAAAATCTTGTACGAGTTGTACAATGTGCAGGTTATGAGTGATAGGAGCTTGTAGAAATCACAAAAATGTGAAGATGATCAAAATAGAAGAACAAAGCAAGCAAAAATGATGTAAGGATGCAAAATACAAACTGCTAAACAATGAGGACGGTGTTATTCTTAAGGGAAGGAGGATGTAACATCCCTCCTATTTGATCCCTATTATTACTATTTTGGTAAATTTAATTGTAATGGTGTACATGGCCTTGGTGAGGATCTCAAGGCCAAGGCCCCACCAGTGTACCTTGAGCGTATTGTCATTTTATTTTCCTAGGTTGGAAATGTGTTTATAAACTTAGGAGACTAAAAGTGGTGATGCAATTAAGACGTTCAGTAACTCAAATCTCTAAGGGAAAGGTAAGATGGCTAGGAAGTTGTGAGAATTCTATTTTGAGTTGTAGGCATTTGAAGGTGAAGAAACTAGGTACATTCACCTAAGTGGACTCTAACAAAACTAAAATGACTAGATGGATATTATATATATATATATATATATGTTAATATATGAAAGAATCAACCAATATGGTTAAATGTGTATATAGTATTTATATACATATATAGATTAAAATTGTTATTTAAAGAATACAATGGTTAAATGTATATATACTATTAATATACATATATAGTGAAAATGGTGGGGAATATTTCCACCTATATTTCAACACTAATATAATAGAGATATTTATGGGTACTATATAAGGTAAAACGTGCCTCAATGAGATGAACCATAATAAAGGAGTATAAGGGAAATGGTTCCCTTCTCCATACATCAAATTAATAATTTAATCCAAATAAAATGGTTCAGATCTCAAGAATTTAATATTTGTATGTAAGCAATCACGATTTACATAATAACCAATTATTTGAACATGTATTCAACCATGAATAATATATATATATATATATATACACTAATACGCAGTGTGGGATCAAGTTCTAGAGGAGCCGTCCCATTCACACAGAGATGAAGATATAGCCTTCAATCAAGCGTTTAAAACTAAAATCAGTTGTAAATTTTAAAATGGTTTACTCCCGGCTTAATCATAGAATTAAGATCCAATCCATCCTTTTATTGTCGGCGTCTCTCTCACTCAAGAAACGCCGAGCCTTAATGACCTACCTGCTGCTTGGATTTCTCGACCTCCAGATGGTGGAAAGGGAGGACCTTCCCTATTTGGGACGGACTCTCCAAAGGTGAGAGGCAGTCCTTGAGTATACACTTATATACGCTTTATATGTTAAAGCAAGGGGGAAGATTGGGAAAAGGGGATGGAATACGATATTCTTTCTTCTTATCGGTTGGGGAAGGACTGCGTAAGTCCTGAGGGGATGATCCTTCTCCATGTTGTATGAATTCTAGGTGAGCTCTGATTTAGGCGGAATGAACTCGCATAGGATATGGATATTAAGTGGAGCGATCTCTCATTAAGGACGCGACCCACTACAGATCGGAAGGAGGGATCCTCCTCTGGGATACAATTCTCTGAACTGGATTTCCTTTTTGTTTAAACCTAGGTTCAGTTACAACTGAACCATTCCAACCGAGCTCATACTTGGCGGTTAGTCGTTGGGTACGTATATATATGTTTATATATATATATTTTTCTTGGGATAATTATGCTGTATGATAAAAGAATCTCTGTGCATAATTTTGTATGCCCAATCCATGGGGTATACCACCCGATTGGGAAACCGATCTTGCATTACAAGAAACTGTGAAATTGCCCACATAATATCCAAAGAGATGATATAAACCTCACATTGAAAGAATTTAGGAATAATAGAAGAAGAGACAAGCAATAGAACTTAGATCCAAGGAAACTCTGATTAAGGCAGAATAATTACACATGTTACTATTAACAGAATAATGAACTGGTAAATATAAAATGTTGAGTATGAGGATTTGAATTCACTAGGAGAATTCGAATTGGCCTTCATGCACAGATCCATAATCAGTGGAGAGTCATCAATGCCTAACTAGGATTCCACTTTCTCATCAGTGAAGTCATCAATGCACAAGTAATGATCAACTGAGAGTCAAACTAAGTCTAACTGAATGTGGTTGGTGTAACTGGCACATGGAATCACTAATATAGTGAAGGACACTCAGTGGAGGGTGCCATAGGAGTTAACTGGAGTCAGAATGGTCAATCTAGTCTCATTGGAGGTCCAATAGAGTGATAAACTCAGTAAAGAGTTAGGTAATCCTTAAATCAACGAAATAACTGAAGATAACTCAATATAACTTAATATAACTGGACTGGTAGGTGAAGAAGGCGCCCTTGTCATGCAGTGGAGCAAAGGAGGGTGCATTAGTCACTTGGAGGCCTAGAAATGATCTAAAAGAAGCTCTGGGGCTAGTTTGCTGAGGACTAGGTGCTGGGATTGATGATCTAGAATGCATGCAAAATGCATGCAAACCCTAATTTTGCATACATGACTGAAAATGAAAATGACTAGAAAGCTAGTAGCACTAGGAAGGAGTATAGGAATATCCTAACACCCCCCCTTAATCCATCCTGGGCCCGAGTAAATAGGACCAAAGGTCACCCATACAATAAATGAAATGATAATAAAATACATAATTGTCCATAAACTGAGTAAATGGGGAAAACCTCATGGGAAAAATACCCCCCCTCAAAAAGAATAGTAAATAACTCAAAGAACCGTCATGCAAAAAAGAAAGAAGCTTTCATCAGTGAAAAATTTTGCAAAAGACTTGGCAAGCTGATCCCATGTAGGAAGGTCTCCCACTGTGTGGAGGATGAGGCAAGTCTTTTAGGAACTTTTTTTGTATCTGGAGCGAATGGAACATGAGTAGTCTTCCCAAAAGATGGAAGAGAGAATCCCATCATCATGCTGCATCTCTCATGGAGAGATGGATGGAATAATAAAAGGTTAGCATGCTGCTGAAGTCTAGTAGTTCTGTAAGCAAATAAATCATCAACTATGTTCTCAGTAGTAGCAAGGACTATGTGAGAACATATTTCTCTTGAATCTGGACTAAGAATAGGTGTTGGTTCTGAATCTTCTTGAACCATGATCTCAACATCAAAATCTTGATCTTCTTCTTCACTAGAATAGGAGTCACTGGAAGAGAAGTCACTGTGATCTTCATCAGAATCTAAAGGAATAGCTGGAGAGAAGAGCATGAAGTGTGAGAACTCATATGCCTTTGAGGCATGATTAGCAATCCCATTCACTATAACCTTTCCAGTGGAGATTTCTGTAATCTCTACTATGTCTGGACCAAAAATTACTTGTTTTGGACATCCTATATGAGTCATTTGATATACTGACAACAAATTAGTTGTAAGAGAAGGAAAAAATAAGACATTTTTGAACTTACCATGCTCCATATGAACTGTACCCAAACCTTTGGCAGAAATCTGAGAGTTGTCTCCCATGTGAATGGTAGGCCCATCTTGGAGATCCAAAGAGGAGAAGGATTCTTTTTGTGCCATCATGTGGTTGGAAGCTCCAAAATCTATGAGGAGAGCTTTTGTCTTTGAAAAAATAGCCATCAATGCATGACAATCATTAGATCCACTTCCAGAATCAGACATATTTACTTCTTTTGGAACAACAATTGGGTTTTGTTCAAGAAGCTTGGTTAGAAGATTAATCTTCTTATGCATGTAGGCATGCTCAGGATGGTTTCCTCTATTGCAGTAGGTACAATTAGGTCTCTTTTGTTTGTCATTCTTAGATCTTGAAGGTTTCTTTCCTTTGCCTTTTTGTCGCCCTTTTGCATTCGCTCCACTTGATTCACCAGCTAAAAGAGCTAGATCTCTGGAGGTTTTGATGGCACCCATTTGAATCAATTTGTCCTCTTCTTGAATGAGAGTGGTAGTAAATTTTTCCAAGGTAGGAAACTTCCATCCAAGGATCCAAAAACAAAAAATTGAGATCCAAGTTTGCTCAAAATGGAGAGTACTAATTGCTCATCACTTTTGGTGATGCCACAATGCTTGCATTGAGTAACCAAATTCTGAAATTTTGAGATGAATTTTTGAATGCTCTCGAAATTGCTAGGTTGCAGAGAAGCTAATTCATTTTCAAGAGTGTAGCCTCTCATCCCATCTTGTTTGCCAAAAAGGTTCTCCAATTTGGTCCATAACTCTTTTGGAGACTTCAAACCTTCAGCATGGAACAATAGATCTTTGGACATGTAAAGGCATATGTATCCAAAGGCTTCATCCAATTTGGTTAGATGCTTGATTCTTTCTCTAGCTATATGTGGTGTGGCATTTTTTTCATAAACCAATCTTTCAAACCCTTTTGTCATCAAGAAAATCTTCATCTCACTCTTCCATTCGAATTAATTGAAAGGAGTGAGAAGTATCAGAGAAGAAGGAGCATTCGAATTGCTCATCTTAACTGCTTGAACAAGTACAAATAGAAATCTATTGAATCTGCTGCTGCAACTGCTGGAACTTCAAAATACCAGCAAAAAATATCAAGAATGGAGGTAGAATATACTCTCAAATGGCTCTGATACCATGTGAAATTGCCCACATAAGATCCAAAGAGATGATGTAAACCTCACAATGAAAGAATTTAGGAATAATAGAAGAAGAGACAAGTAATAGAACTTAGATCCAAAGAAACTCTGATTGAGGCAGAATGATTACACATGTTACTATTAACATAATAATGAACTGATAAATATACAATGCTCAGTATGAGGATTCGAATTCACTAGGAGGAATTCGAATTGGCCTTCATGCACATATCCATAATCAATGGAGAGTCATCAATGCCTAACTAGGAGTCCACCTTCTCATCAGTGAAGTCATCAATGCACAAGTAATGATCAACCGAGACTCAAACTGAGTCTAACTGAATGTGGTTGGTGTAACTGGCACATGGAAGCACTAATATACTGAAGGAGGCTCAGTGGAGGGTTCCATAGGAGTTAACTGGAATCAAAATGGTCAATCTAGTCTCACTGGAGGTCCAATAGAGTGATAAACTCAGTAGAGAGTCAGTTAATCCTTAAATCAAGGAAATAACTGAAGATAACTCAATATAACTGAATATAACTAGACTATTAGGTGAAGAAGGTGCCCTTGTCATGTACTGGAGCAAAGGAGGGCGCATTAGTCACTGGGAGGCCTAGAAATGATCTGAAAGAAGCTCCGGGGGCTAGTTTGCTAAGGACTAGGTGTTGGGACTGATGACCTAGAATGCAAGCAAACCCTAATTTTGCATGCATGACTAAAAATGAAAATGACTAGAAAGCTAGTAGGACTAGGATGGAGTATAGGAATATACTAACAGAAACAAATGGTTGTGTTAGTATGTGTTCTATGTTTTATATGCTATAACTAAGTTATTATCTGGGATGCGATCTTCGATCTCTGCCTTATGCATTTTAACCAGATTAATACTCGAGATGAGATCATCGATCTCTCCTTTATGCACTTGTAACTAGAATACAATCCGAGATCTCAAATTTTTCTTTATATCGCAATTAATCAGGTTAGTTTTTGGATTTGCGTTTAGCATTTAGAATTACCTTGATGTCGTCCTTTGAATCATGGCGATCTGTGTATATTTTACATAGCTAAAGTTCCAACTAGGGCGATGCCTCTCTCTGTGTGCGTTACTCAGATAGAGTCTTGACCCAGGTTTTTGTTAGCAATCACTCTACAGACCCTCTTAAGCGATCTGTGTAAGGTTGACATGGACTCATTTCTAGTCTAAGATAGTGTGTGCACTAAAGTAAGTTATTTTCTTATGAAGTTATCCTTCATTTTCCATAAAGGTGAGTTTTCCATCAAGGGAGATCTCTGTATTTTTCTTTTCCATAAAGGTGAGTTTTCCATCAAGGGAGATCTCTGTATTTTTCTTTTGTTAGATTGCTGCATTATATATAATGCGCTTAAACGGTTATTCTGCATTAATCTCGACGTGATTATATGCTCTGATTCATAGTGAATTCAGTATTAAACCTCTATTCATACATTCACCTTGGCATGGTTGTTGTGCTGCCGATTGTTATGATTTCAGTGTTAAAGAAAGATATGCTACTTTGAACCTCAGCATAACTGTATGCTACTGTTTTTGTGGATTCGGGGTTAATACTTTTTTCTGCATCGATCGTTATGTACAAAGGTTGAGATTTATCTTGTTTTTATGTATATATGTATATTCTTCCTAAAAATACAAGAAATTCTAGATTGCTCTGGTATCCCCGTGGAGGATGCGCTAATGTCTTTCTGGAACCATACATTGCTGCGTAGGTATTTTTTTATGTATGTTCCTGTGCATACTATAGGAGATGTTGTAGACCTGCGTTGATCGTAGTTGGGATGCAATGGAGCCCTGGAAGTAATCAGTATAATTACCTGGTTGTCTCAAAACTATGGAGAGAGCGTCACGATATCTGATACAAAGAATCACTTAATTAAATAGGATCTCTGTGTATAGATTCACAGGATTCTTGTTTTTCTTATTTGATAAGCAATCCACATATTACTACTTAAGTACAGTCTTTGTATGTTAATTTAGGTATTAATGTCCTGCATGAAGTAATTAATATACTTATATGGTTGTTTAATAACTCTGGAGAGGATAGTTAGAAAATTCAAGGTTGTTTGAAGATATACGATATCTGTTTTCATATTTTGGTGGAATGCCTGGTTAATGACATGTAAGTCATGTAAGACCCTTGTAAGTGGTCATAGGTTGTAAATTCTCCCCATGGAAGGGGTTAGGAGGAAGTGAAAGAAGTGTGGAAACAACTTGTTGCGAGATGTAACTATTAAGTTGATTTATTAATATATGATATGGCCTTGCTTGGTGGAAGTAGCCCATGTTGGGTGAACCACGTACATTTGTCTATTTTTTATGTGCATCTTTTATGTGGCTCTGTTTTTTATGTCTTTGTATGAGTGTACTTTATCAAGTGTTTTACTATAGTGAAGGATATTCTTCTTGGTATGATGTATTCGTGTGATGATACAACTAATGTGTTTGGTTGACTCATAAACAACTAATGTGTTTGATGGACTCATATAGTTATCAGCTGGTCGAAGCAACGTACTATACACTTCCAATGTTTATTTTACATATTTTTTTCCAAGGGGGAATAAAATAAGTGGCATATAGACTTCCTTATTGCGATAAGTAAATTAATGTTTGTAAGCAGATTTTGTATATGAATTCCATTGTAGAGATAGATAATGTGTAGGAAATACTTTGATAATATAGACAAGACAATTGTAAGATGATTCATTATAAGGGGAAGCTTTTAGTCTAACCTATTTGGATGCACGTTTTTATTTGGAATGCTAATCTCAATGTTGTATATGCAAGGATGGCGAACTTGGTCTTTAACAAGTCAGTAACAAGTAAGTTTTGTTATAAAGTCTAAAGATCTTGCATAACGTCGACAAACCTCTATATGAGCACCTGGGTTACATTAATGCATGGATTTGTATATGATATATATATGGTATATAACCTTCTGCCTCATATTCATCTCAGGAGAAACAAGAAGGAGGTATAGGATTCATTTCAGTGTTATCAATTAAGAAATCATGGTGATAGTATTATCTTCATTATTACCCTTTAGTTTTTGAGTATTCACTAATTACTGAGTTGGTTATGAGGGTATGTTACATGGAGTGAGTGCATCCATGAGAATGAAAATCTTCCATTTGGGAATACAATTGTTGAGAAATAGATCTTCCTATATGAGACCTATCAGTTTCATGATGGGAAAGAAATTCAGAATTATAAATTGGTGAATTCACAGGTAATAATGTATTTGTGAAATTTTGGTTAAATTTAGCTTATTGTATTTGTAATTGTTTTATCTACTAACCTAATTCTTGTCTTTTATTTCCCAAAGAGGTGCAAGTATGCGATTGTATTCCATATTTACATGGAAATATTCAACATTACATTGAGCATGTTGATATGGCTCGGTGGAAAGATGAAAATTTTAGAATATGTAGATATAGATATCCCCCTCAGAACAATATTTGCAGTGGTTGATTTCACTAGAAAACTACACTGTACAACGACAAAATGAGATAAAAAGTCAATACTATCATTTAGATCAAGGGAGCATAATGGTACATATCACTTATAAGCACAAGCCAGATAGTAGCGAAGAGAAGTGAGTGACATTGAAATAAAGTCACTTTTATATCAGAGATGACCAGACCCACAACATCCATTACGTGCAACAATCCTTCCAATTGTTCTATGATTAGTTGATCTCTAGGGATATACCATTTTGCCGACATTGGGTATGGTTAGATGGTTTTGCAACATAGTTAAATATGAACGTGTATTTCATGTTGGGACAGGAAGAAACAACATAAGAGAAATAGTTTCAGATAAAGAGAGGTGGTGTCTATAGACATGAGATTGCACTTAAGAAAGTGATCATGATCCACCATGATGATAGACTAACCAAGAAGGATATCTATAAATAGGTTTCGGTAGGGACACAAACTAACAACCATAGGACCAAATGTACACAAAATATGGATTAAAAAATCCAAATAAATATTTAGCCGATAAGGTGAGGGTACAAAGGACCATAGGTTCCAACACCCCCAAATAAACTCAGCTTGGAGAAAAGAACAAATTCCATAACGTTTCCCCCTTAATTTGATTTAAACCGCAAACAATGATTAAGCATGACACTTCAAAACTCAAATGTCGCACCAAAATTATCAATCACCAGTATAGTAAATGCTCCTCGAAGAAGTATGAAACAATTTCACCATCTTCATCGAACTCAATTGTAATATCCGAAATTTTGGACTGACTATTTTATGATGTTATATTGGGCCACGACCCCAACACATAGGATTTATTATGATTATTGGGCATGAGCTCTAGTGCATATGATTTATTCTTTTGTAGACTAACATATTGGGCATGGACCCTGACTGAATTTCATTATTTGACTATATATTGGGCAAGGAAGCCCCAATGTTTTGATTCATGCTTTTACCATATGATGTGGGTACAAAACCCTAGTATACTGAGATGATATTTTTTTACATACTATGCAGTGATGTGAATGACATGATTGACTTATATGGTGTGTTGAGTGTGGACTCAGGAACACACGGATTACCTACGTACCGGGAAAAAGCCCCGATGTACCTAGAGGAAATATTATGTACTAGGAGTAAGCCCCGATGTACATTGAGTGTTGGGCATAAGCCGTGGAGCACTCCAAGCTTGATAAACGAATACCGGATCCGAGGCAACTTAAATATTTTAGATGTGCCTCACAACCACACACTAGCACTAGTGTTGAGTAGGGACTCTGGAATTGCACTAGAGTAACTCCCATGTGGGAGTGTTGAGTTAAAAGGATTTGAAGAGCACTCGGGGTTACGAAGTTTCAAAGTGTTGAGTTGGAAAGACTTTGAAGAGCACTTTTATCACATTTATTTAATTGATTAAATGACTCATCTTTTTACCCATCATCACCTACTGCGGGAGCTACCATGTTAAATGAGGGAATCCGACATGCAAAGAGAGAGACTAGAGGTACCTAAACAAGCTGATCGTGACCGTGACCATCCAAAGATTGGGACTGTGTCCTTAAAAGTTAAAGAAGAAAGAAGTGTCATGTAATGATACATAACTAAATAAAAGATATTTACTAGTATTCTCTTATGACTAATCGGTGTAAAGGCCTCTAGGCTAATATTATTACTAAGAGCTTTAATAATAATGGTGTTATTATTTAATTATGGAATATAATTAGTATATCTGATTATGCATTAATTTATATTATAAATGGTGTATTAATCATTAGGTGAAATATAATTATTGTTAGTATAATTAGTGTTAGTATAATTGTTATTATTATTATTAAGAGCATAAATCAAAATGACTTATAGTTAAATAGTCAGAAAAGTCCTAAGTTCAAGAGGACTAGATATTTAAATTAAATAATATCTTTTAAATTATTAATTATCTAATTTAAAGAAACTGATTGCTTCAACAGTCCTAATTAAAAGACTTCCCTACTTAAAGAGGGTAGATCCCAGGTTTGGGGATCCATCATTCTTGATCCTTATCATTCTATTATGGTAATCCAAGAAAAGTATTCTGATCCAAGAAGCTGAAGCAAGCTAACTTAGAAATTCTCAGAACTGAACGAACAGTGGATCTAGGGCCTCTACCTCTCATTGCATGTTGGAACCAAGCTCAGGGGGATCCAGATAGAACCAAAATGGTTCAAGGGTCAAGGTTAGGAGGAACGTGGTAGCCCCAAAGTCATTTTCACAGGTCAACTAAGCTTAGAGGGCTCTACACTAATTATTGTTTGAGTGTGCAGGTTACTTCAGGAAGGAAACAAGCTACAAAGTATTCAGGTATGAAATGTGAATCTTCCATTTGAAGTTATAATAGCTGGTTAGATAAGTAACAGAGGATGCTGCCCCAGCATCTGGCCTAGTTTGTCTTACCCTAAAATCGTTTAAATATAGACTTTCTGATAGGAACAAGCAGAGAGCATTGTTTGTAATCTAGGATTTCATTAACCTAGAAGCTAGGATCAGTATAATGTCTAGCAGGTTCCTATGCTAGACATCCTAGCAATCTCATAACCTAAAGATCTGCTCCCAATATTTAGATACACCTAGATTGCTCCATTCAGAGTAGCATGCTTTAAATTTACATATATATATCCATTCTAAAAAAGTGATTGATTTTTATGTTTTCCATAAATCTGTGTATAGCTAGGATAAGCATTCTGTTCGCATTACTTTTTATATTGATCTCTACTAAAGTCCTCTTTCAAATTTACAACATTCAACATATCACAAATCTAGTTAAGATCATGTTCGAAACTACTAACCCTTTCAGGAAAACGAATACACACTTCAGTTTAAAAATACCAAGTAGTGAAGGTATGTACATCATTCAACACAGTCAACTGATCACAAGGATTTAAATGCATCTTTCAGACTTTACGATTTATAAACTTAGTATCAGACATTTTCATTCTTGCAACCTAAACTATGGAGAAGGAAACCAATGATTTTCATTTTAGAAATAAACAGTCCACAACATTTAAAATCGTTAAACCTCACATTCCATGGGTCGGGAGATCGAACCCCATCTAAAAGATCTGCTATCTTACTAGACGACACAAGTTTAGCGAATGCACAACAACCCATACCCTCTCAAGGGTCAAACCAAATAGTAGCTAGGGTCATGAATCTTAATTAAAACGTAGAAGGGTTACACCATATTCTTCAAGCAAGCTTCACATGATATTATACAGAGAAGAATTATTCAGACATGATGGTACAGGGATCGATTCCCCCACCATATCATTATACAGAGAAACGTTAATCACAAATGATGATATAGGGATCAATTCCCACTGCCATTTCATTTAAAACCCTTTGTCTATCTACCTACTGCAATTAACCAGAAAACATAGCAATGAAGACCCAAATCATAGATCATAACAAGCGCATTACTTTAGCTTCAAAGTTATGAATCATGCCACCAAAACAGTCATAATAACAACCCATAGCCATATGAATTAAAAACACAGAGAAATAGATAGGGTATCAAACCCTTATAATATTACACAGAAGGACATTTGAGGACCCATACAAATACATTTTGAACACATAAATATGTAATGTAAACCCCAGTTCATCTTAGGCATTAGTACCAAATAACGAGAGTTCAACCAAATTTAAACACAGAGTTAGGTAGCCAAAACCTCATACTAAATCCTCTAGGGCTTGCAAATGACAAATATATACATCTTCATACAACAGTCTATCCAAATGGTGACTTCCAGGAACTCGAAACTTTGTCACAATGACCTCAAACAAGTTCACAAGCTCCTAATAAACACACATCAACAGTACCCCCCCACAGAGGAAAAAGGAGGGGCTAATAAATGGCATGCTCTAGACTTACTATTTTCCAAAACAACACCACTGTCGAATCCTTGCCACGCAGAAGAGAAATGCCAGCCAATACCTGTAACCAAAACGTGCCATACGAAGTTAGAACCATATCACGATATATCTATACAAATGCAAATAACAAGGGTGTAGTATGAATCTGAGGAGAGTTACCTCTAAATGTGTCAATCACCATCTCTACTCCATATGGTATGATGACCATGAGCCACATCTCAAGTCAGCCACAAAACCCTCAATGCATCCACAGTAGGTAGAAGAAATGAACCATGAAAATACCTCTTCGTTGGTGTAGAACCCCGGAAGAAACCCCCAGCACAACTGGTAGTGCTGGCCATGTGCCATTGCAGGACTGCATTCAATGCCACCACCCACTCCAAATATTTTGATGTGACCCAAAAACTCTATAGTCTTAGCACCATTCGAAATCCACATGAATGGTAAATACAATCAACCATGTATTTACCCAAAACATTACATAGTTCCATTTAATAAACACAAGGTTAACAAGTGGTGTAGTTAAACAAGTATTTCAACCCCAACTAGGCTTTTTAAAGGTGTCAACATTCAAAACCCTCACACTTGAGACTTAAACATTTGCTAGAAAGGTGGAGTAGGCATTCTTGGTAGATGCCTCATAGGTATACCTGCAAACAAGTACAAATAGAATGGATTAGCGAAACTTGCTAAGTAAGTCAGAAGTATCAAAATTCTTACACCCTACCTCTCGGTAGCATTGCCGGGGTACGCAACCCTTTAAAGACCATGCATTCATCATGGGTCATCAACTGCTATCATTAGGGATTCATCCAACCTGAATAGTCAATTAGACTTTTATAATTTGCACACAAACTCTTGAAATAGTAAGAAAAAGATTTGCATTATTACATCTTAAACATTTGTTCACTTATGACAAAGTCTCATTTAAACCGCTTCCGCAAAGTTGTAGAAGTTACAATCAGCAAACCTTAACACTTATGAAATTAGACACTTCAAAGAATAGAAAACAAATGTTGATACAGTAGGTACTTATCATTACTGAAGTTAATTTACTATTCTTAATGTCTTTATCAGTTTAATCTAGTATCAGAAAAATTCAAAATTTGTGCTATTTTAAGGGGCATTACATGTGGCATCAGAGCCCAATTACAAAACGAAGTGGCCTATTGGGCTCATTACAAACATCCGCTACAAATAAAAAGTAAACAAAAATATACATTTACGTTTTATTTTGTTTTATGTGAGAATAAGCTAACATGATTTTTTTTTTTTGTGTTTATACTTATATAATGTATTCAGGTACAAATGTTGTCTGAAAAATGAATGCAGAACAGGGCAGCAGTATTCACAGGAATCTAGACTCACCACCCTAAGAAAAGGAGGTGGTGGTCAAACTAAACTCAGATTGGAGCCAGTCTATACAAAACCTACAGGCAGAGTTCCAAAGCTTCCGAGATGAAAACATGCAGGAAAGAGAAGAACGGTAAGCCATAAATGAGGCACTACTTCAGACCTTAATGAAGGCTAACCCTCTCAGACAACCCACACTCTTAGTCAACACCTCCAAAAAGGGAAACAATCACGTAAAAAGGACTGCCATCCCTAAGGGAGAAGAGCAGGGAGAACACATACCTAAATCAATGGAACGAGATTGTAAGAGCTCTTCCAACGATAAGGGTTCACCACCTCCTTGCAAGAAAAGGAGGAAAAGTGACGACAGTCTACAAGGGGAATTCAAAAAGATAAAATCCCCAACCTATGACATAGAGATTAAGTCTGGGGAAAAAGATGAGGAGTGGCTTCTAGGCATGAATAAATACTTTAAAGTTCAAAACTACTCCAGTGAAATGTAAGCCCTACTAGCCATATACAACCTGAACACTAAAGCTGCCAGATGGTGGCAGGACTTGAAGCACACCAAAGGACAAGAACTGAGAGACATAAACTGGGATATTTTCAGTAGAATATTCCAGGACAAGTTTGTGTCTGAAAGATTCTTTGATAAGAAAATAAAAGAATTTCATGAATTAAAAATGGGCTTCTTGACTATGGAAGTATTCATAAACCGATTCTTAGACTTGCTGCACTATGTGCCATACATTAAAGACGAGAAGGTCAAAATTTAGTAGTTCTTGGGAGGGATGCCACCAAACGTTAGAGAAAAGATAGAGTTCAACATGCCCAAAATGCTTGATATAACCTTACATAAAGCAAGGCTGTGTTATGAACACGGAAAACCAAGGAATGACAACATCAACATAAATAGAGATAGGTTCAAAACCTTCTTGGACAACCGTAGACCGGGTTTTAGGCCTCCACCTTATCGGAAACATAACAACAGTTTTCTTCCCAATAGAGGCTTCAACCAACCTCAATCACGACCAAGTGCACTCCCACCTGTCAACAGGCTAGCATTCAACAAAGGGACCAAAGGTGTCCCACCAACCGTTTCTTGTTGGAAAAGCCAAGGGCCCCACTACTACAGAGACTACCCCAGCAAGCCAGATGGAGTTTTACACAACATCCAAACAGAGACTACTGTAGGACACATGGAAAAGACACCAAGGATTTATGCCGCTCTCGATGGTCGACAGGCAGATCACCAAGCCACCATGGTGGAATTAGAGGGTAAGATCTCTAACACTACAGTTTCAGTTTTAATAGATCCTGGCGCTTGCCGAAGTTATATCTCCCCTAAGTTAGTAGACACGTGTAAATTGAACCGAGAACCTCATGAGAAACCGTGGTTGGTACAACTAGCCACCAGTACCAAACGAAAGGTCTTCGAGCTAGTTAAAACTTGTGATATAAACTTAAACAGATTTCAAACTAGGTTAGATTTAAACATTCTACCCCTAGGGTAATACGATGTACTCATCGACATGAATTGGTTGGAAGAACACCATGTCCTCTTAGACTGCTTAAACAAATCCTTACTCTGCAAGGATGACCAAGGGATTCAGAAGATGACTTAGGATATCCCTAAGAAAGTGTCGGTAAGAACGATCTCTGCCTTACAAGCAAAGAAATGCATCAGAAAGGGTTGCAAACTCTTTGCCATCAATATCCAAAACATAGAAACTGATAGGGAACAGAAGATCAAAGACTTTCCAATCCTCGTAGAATTCAAAGATGTATTTCCCGAAGAAATACCAGGATTACCGCATAAACGAGACTTAGACATTTCCATCGAACTGACACACAGGTCAATACCAGCTTCTAAAGCCCCATACCGCATGAGCACACTAGAATTGGTCGAGCTCAAATTTCAGTTACAAGAACTAATTGACAAAGGGTACATCGAACCTAGTGTGTCCCCTTGGGGTGCACCGATACTCTTCGTCAAGAAGAAAGACGACACAATGCAGATGTGCATCGATTAATGCCAACTCAACAAGATGACCATTAAGAACCGCTACCCACTCCCAAGGATCGATGACTTATTTGACCAAGTCGGAGGGGCAAAGATCTTCTCAAATATCGACTTACGATATGGATACCATCAGGTGAGGATCCGTGATGAGGATATCAAAAAGACTGCATTTCGAACTCGTTACGACCACTGCGAGTTCGTAGTGATTCCCTTTGGGTTGACGAACGCATCGGCCAAATTTATGTGGATGATGAACAGTATCTTTAGTAAATACCTCGATAAATTCGTTCTAGTCTTTATCGACTTTCTGATCTACTCCAAGAACGAAATAGAACATGAGGAGCACCTCTGAATTGTTTTATGGATACTAAGAGAACACCAGCTTTACACCAAGTTTAGTAAGTGTGATTTCTACAGACCCCAGATTCAATACTTAGGACATATCATTTTCGAAAAGGGGATAGTCGTCGACCCCAAAAAAGTCAATGCCATCAAAGAATGGCCCACACCTACGTGCGTATTCGACATACGATTGTTCATAGGATTAGCCGGCTACTACCGAAAGTTCATTGAGAACTTTTCACGGATTGCATGTCCCATGACCGCTTTGCAGAAAAAGGAAAACAAGGGTGATTCCATGAATATGGGTAGCTCTTTTTGGCGAAATATGATGGTGAAAAACATAAATTTTACCCATGTATTAAATTGAAGCCCTCGAAACTCATACTTGCCACATGAATTTTGACATGTGGTTGAAAAACGAAATGTAGAGAATTATGTTGGCTTTTCAATGATATTTTTTTCGAAATATACCAATGTCATATATCATGTTGAATTTTCATTTAATTAAATGTGTGTACTTAAAAATTTGAAGAGCAATTAACAAGTAGTTTGTGTGTGTTCACAATAATTTATGTTAACGTAATAATTAAAAAAAATGAAATATGTGAACATGATCTAGACAGAATGCACTAGGGCTTACATATTTTTCTTTTAATTTTTCTCAAAAAATAATATTTATTATTATTTTTCGAAACTGACCAATGAATATTTAAGTCGCATTTTGCACACATGTGTGTGTGTGCACGAAATCTTTTGATTTTTTACATAATTTGCAACACTAAAAATACCATTTTAAAGAGGATGTGTTTATCTAGGGCTTGTGTATTTTTTCAAATTTTTTGGATGTGTATTTTGAATGTTGTGGATTTATCTTTAAGCTCAATCGAAGTTGTCGGTAGTCCTTTTTAGGGCAAGTTTTAGTAGAAATTTAAAAACAAAATACATATAAAGATAAAAATTCGTAAATTTTATGTATCTAGATAGAGGATTCGTTGAAGAATCCAATGGTATCAAGTCTGCTCATTAATGAGCATTTAATGACATGGTTTAACTCTGTGGAAGGCAGACAAAACTTTCATTTTGTAGTGAAAAGGGCTCTCGACCTGTTTTTTAAGCCCTCGATCGAGCTATTTGCTCGATCGAGGTATTTAAAATACCTCGATCAAGTGTTAAATAGGACCTCAATTGAGGGTTTTACCTAGACCTTGATTGAGGTATTTTGAAACCCTCGATCGAGGTATTTGATCGATCGAGGGCCTAAAATGAGCCTTTTTATGTTTTTCAAAATCTAGATCGAGCTTTTGAAAAGCTAGATCAAGGTCTTGTTTCAACCCTTGATCGAAGTATTTTAAAACCCTCAATCGAGATTTTAAAACCTCGATCGAGGGCTTGGAAAGACCTCGGTCGAGGGTTTCGAAAACAATTTTTTTAGCTTCCATCTGCCGAAAATGGTGAACCACCTTCGTGGAATCACCCTTAAGTTTATCTGGATGGATAAGTGTGAAGAAATCTTTCAAAATATGAAGCAACTACTGATTAGCGCACCAATTCTGCATATTGCGGATCCCAATGGGGACTTCGTCGTTTGCACGGATGCAATCAAGGAAGGACTCGGGGGATTCCTTATGCAAGACAATTTTTCCATATGCTATGAATTGAGGAAATTAAAAGAACATGAACAGAACTACCCTAATCATGACCTCGAACTAGCCGCCATCATCCATGCTTTGAAAATGTGGCGACATTATCTCATGGGAAAGAAATTCCTATTGATGATAGATAACATGAGCTTGAAGTACCTTTTCGACCAACCCGACCTAAATGCCAGGCAGGGCAGGTGGTTAGCCTTCCTTAGTGAATACCATTTTGAACTAAAGCATATAAAAGGAAAGGAAAACAAGATTGCAGATGCCTTGAGTCATCGATCCCATATGCTTTATGAGGTCATGGTGATCCAAACCGACTTAGAATTACACCACAGAATTCAAACGACATGTAAGAGTGACTGTTATTACATGGAAATCCTCGCAAAGATCCAGGAAAACAGACTTTTCCAACAGCACAAAGAATATAAGATAGATGAAACGGGACTACTGTGGTCGAAAGACCGACTTTACATCCCAGAGAGTGGAGACATTAGATCAAACATCCTCACCGAGTTTCACCAGAAACCCTATTCAGGACACCTTGGATATCAAAAAATGATATCGGTCGTAAAGAAGCATTACTTCTGGCCTAAGCTGAAAGCTGACATCGCAATGTTCATCGTGAAATGTCAGGAGTGGCAATTGGTCAAAGCAGAACACCAGCACCCCTCCGGATTACTTCAACCTTTACCCATTCCAAAATGGAAATGGGAGGTAATAAGTATGGACTTCATTACAGGCTTAACTAAGAGTAAGAAACTGAATGACTCCATCTTTGTAGTGGTAGACAAGCTGTCTAAAGTAACCCACTTTATATTAGTGAAATCTACCTACAAAGCAGTTCACATAGCAAAAATATTCTTAAAATAGATCTTTAGATTGCATGGGATACCCAAAGCAATCATTTCTGATCGAGACATGAAGTTCACTAGTAACTTCTGGAGAGCATTGTTCTCCAGTTTTGAAACCCAGTTACAATTCAGTACCGCATACCATCGCCAGACCGATGGACAAACGAAACGAGTAAAGCAGATCCTCTTGGACATGTTGAGGATGTATGTCATGAACAACCCCACCAAGTGGGAATATTATTTGCACCTCGCGGAGTTCGCATACAGCAACGGTTATCAAACCTCGACCAAAATGAGTCCTTTCGAAGTACTCTATGGAAGGAAATGTCGGACCCCCATGACTTGGGACAGTCCAGTAGATAGACTTATGTTAGGACCCAACCTATTAAAGGACTTGGAACAGCTAATCTCCAAGGTACAACTAAATTTCAAAGAATCTCAAGACTGCCAAAAGAGTTATGCGGATAGGAAAAGAAAAGACAAGGACTACCAAGTCGGCGAACACGTGTTTCTAAAAATAAAATCAAAACGAAGCTTGTTGAGCTTGGGAAACTAGCCCCAAGACTTTGTGGACCTTTTGAAATACTAGCTAAGAAGGGCCCAGTAGCTTATGAGTTGGCCCTACCCACACATATAAAATTTCATAATGTTTTTCATGCTTCATTATTAAATAAATATGTATATGATACTAAACATGTTATTGATTGGTCCTTATTACATGTGGAGCCCGAAGGGGAGTTCATGCCAGAACCACTCCACATTTTGGATAAGAGAGAGGTCCAGCTTAGGAGGAGGACCATTACTCAGCTGAAACTGCAATGGAGGCACTTTGGACTAGATGAGGCTACTTGGGAGAATGAGGCCACCATGGAAGAGGCATACCCCGCCTTGTTTTATGACCTCAATCCTAGTCCCTAGAAACACAGGGACGGTGTTGTTCTAAGTGGGGAGGGATGTAATATCCTAAATTTTAGATTGACTATTTTATGATGTTATATTGGGCCACGGCCCCAACACATAGGATTTAGTCTGATAATTGGGCATGAGCCCTAGTGCATATGATTTATTCTTTTGTAGAATAACATATTGGGCATGGACCCTGACTGAATTTCATTATTTGATTATATACTGGGAAAGGAAGCCCCAATGTTTTGATTCATGTTTTTACCATATGATGTGGGTACAAAACCCTAATATACTGAGATGATCTTTTCTTACATACTGTGCAGTGATGTGAATTACATGATTGACTTATATGGTGTGTTGAGCGTGGACTCAGGAACACATAGATTACCTGCATACTGGGAAAAAGCCCCGATATACCTAGAGGAAATATTATGTACTGGGAGTAAGCCCTGATGTACATTGACTGTTGGGAATAAGCCCTGGAGCAGTCCAAGCTTGATAAATAAATACCCGATCCGAGGCAACTTAAATATTCTAGATGTGCCTCACAACCACATTCTAGCACTAGTGTTGAGCAGGGACTCTAAAATTACACTAGAGTAACTCCCATGTGAGAGTGTTGAGTTAAAGGGATCTGAAGAGCACTCGGGGTTACGGAGTTTCAAAGTGTTGAGTCAGAAAGACTCTGAAGAGCACTTTTATCACATTTATTTAATTGATTAAATGATTCATCTTTTTACCCATCATCACCTACTGCGGGAGCTACCATGTTAAACGAGGGAATCCGACATGCAAAGAGAGAGGCTAGAGGTACCTAACCAAGCTAACCGAGACCATCCAAATATTGGGACCGTGTCCTTAAAAGTTAAAGAAGAAAGAAGTGTCATGTAATGATACATAACTAAATAAAATATATTTACCAGTAGTCTCTCATGACTAACCGGTGTAAAGGCCTCTAGGCTAATATTATTACTAAGAGCTTTAATAATAATGGTGTTATTATTTAATTATGGAATATAATTAGTATATCTGATTATGCATTAATTTATATTATAAATGGTGTATTAATAGTTAGGTGAAATATAATTATTGTTAGTATAATTAGTATTAGTATAATTGTTATTATTATTATTAAGAGCATAAATCAAAATGACTTATAGTTAAACAGTTGGAAAAGTCCTAAGTTCAAGAGGACTAGATACTTAAATTAAATAATATCTTTTAAATTATTAATTATCTAATTTAAAGAAAATGATTGTTTCAACAGTCCTAATTAAAAGACTTCCCTACTTAAATAGGACAGATCCCAGGTTTGGGGATCCATCGTTCTTGGTCCTTATCATTCTATTATGGTAATCCAAGAAAAGTATTCTGCTCCAAGAAGCTGAAGTAGCCTAACTTAGAAATTATGAGAACTGAATGAATAGTGGATCTAGGGCCTCTACCTCTCATTGCATGTTGGAACCAAGCTCGGGGGGATCCAGATAGAACTAGAACGGTTCAAGGGTCAAGGTTGGGAGGAACGTGGTAGCCCCAAAGTCATTTTTCACAAGTCAACTGAGCTTAGAGGGCTCTACACTAATTACTGTTTGAGTGTGCAGGTTACTTCAGGAAGGGAGCAAGCTACAAAGTATTCAGGTATGAAATGTGAATCTTCCATTTCAAGTTATAATAGCTGGTTAGATAAGTAACATAGGATGCTACCCCAGCATTTGGCCTAGTTTTTCTCACCCTAAAATCATTTAAATATAGACTTTCTGATAGGAACAAGCAGAGAGCATTGTTTGTAAGCTAGGATTTCGTCAACCTAGAATCTAGGATCAGTAGAATGTCTAGCAAGTTCCTGTGCTAGACATCCTAGCAATCTCATAACCTAAAGATCTGCTCCAAATATTTAGATACCCCTAGATCGCTCCATTCAGAATATCATGCTTTAAATTTACATATATATATCCATTCTGAAATAGTGATTGATTTTTATGTTTTCCATAAATCCTTGTATAGCTAGGATAAGCATTCTATTCGCATTACTTTTTATATTGATCTGTACTAAAGTCCTCTTTCAAATTTACAACATTCAATATATCACAAATCTAGTTAAGATCATGTTCGAAACTACTAACCCTTTTAGGAAAATGAATAAAGACTTCAATTTAAAAATACCAAGTAGTGAAGGCATGTACAACATTCAACACAGTCAACTCATCACAAGGATTTAAACGTATCTTCCAGACTTTACGATTTATAAACTTAGTATCATACATTTTCATTCTTGCAACCTAAACTATGGAAAAGGAAACCAACGATTTTCATTTCAGAAATCAAACAGTCCACAGCATTTAAAATCGTTAAACCTCACATTCCATAGGTTGGGAGATCGAACCCCATCCAAAAGCTCTGCTATCTTACTAGACGACACAAGTTTAGCCAATGCACAACAACCCATACCCTCTCAAGGGTCAATCCAAATAGTAGCTAGGGTCACGAGTCTTAATTAAGATGCAGAAGGGTTACACCATATTCTTCAAGCAAGCTTCACATGATATTATACAAAGAAGCATTATTCACACACAATGGTACAGGGATCGATTCCCCCACCATCTCATTATATAGAGAAACGTTAATCACAAATGATGGTACAGGGATCAATTTCCACTATCATTTCATTTAAAACCCTTTGTCTATCTACCTACTGCAAATCACCAGAAAACGTAGCATTGAAGACCCAAATCGTAGATCATGACAGGCGCATTACTTTACCTTCAAAGTTACGAATCGTGCTGCCAAAACAGTCATAATAACAACCCATAGCCATATGAATTGAAAACGTAGAGAAATAGATAGGGTATCAAACCCTTATAAATATTACACAGAAGGACATTTCAGGACCCATACAAATACAATTTGAACACATAAATCTGTAATGTAAACCCCAGTTCATCTTGGGAATTAGTACCAGATAGCGAGAGTTCAACAAAATTTAAACACATAGTCAGGTAGCCAAAACCTCATACTAAATCCTCTAGGGTCTGCAAACGACAAATAGATACATCTTCAAACAACAGTCCAGCCAAATGGTGACTTCCAGGAACTCGAAACTTTGTCACAATGAACTCAAACAAGTTCATAGGCTCCCAATAAACACACATCAACAGTACCCGCCCCATAGAGGCGAAAGAAGGGGCTGACAAATGGCATGCTTGGACTTACCATTTTCCAAAATAGAACCACTATCGAATCCTGGCCACGTAGAAGAGAAACGCCAGCCAACACCTGTAACCAAAACATTCCATATGAAGTAAGAACCATATCATGATATATCTATACAAATGCAAATAGCAAGGGTGTAGTATGAATCTGAGGAGACTTACCTCCAAATGTTTTAGTCACCATCTCTACTCTATATGGTATGTTGACCATGAGACACAACTCAGGTCAGCCACGAAACCCTCAACACATCCACAACAGGCAGAAGAAATGAACCATGAAAATACCTCTTCATTGGTGTAGAACCGTAGAAGAACCCCCTAGCACAACTGGCAGTGCTGGCCATGTGCCATTGCAGGACTGCATTCAATACCACCACCCACTCCAAATATTTCGATGTGACCCAAAATCTCTATAGTCTTAGCACCTTTCGAAATCCACATGAATAGTAAATACAATCAACCATGTATTGACCCAACACATTACATAGTGCCATTTAATAAACACAAGGTTAACAAGTGGTGTAGTTAAACAAGTATTTCAACTCCAACCAGGCTTTTTAAAGGTGTCAACATTCAAAGCCCTCACACTTGAGACTTAAACATTTGCTAGAAAGGTGGAGTAGGCATTCTTGGTAGATGCCTCATAGGTATACCTGCAAACAGGTACAAATAGAATGCATTAGCGAAACTCGCGAAGTAAGTCAAAAGTATCCAAATTCTTACACCCTACCTCCTGGCAGCTCTGTCGGGGTATGTAGCCCTTAAAAGACCTTGCATTCATCACGGGTCATCAACCGCTATCGTTAGGGATTCATCCCACCTGAATAGTCAATTAGACTTTTATAATTTGCACATAGACTCTTGAAACAGTAAGAAAAAGGATTTGCATTATTACATCTTAAACATTTGTTCACTTACGACAGAGTATCATTTAAACCGCTTTCGCAAAGCTGTAGAAGTTACAATCAACAAACCTTGACACTTATGAAATTATACACTTCAAAGAATAGAAAACAAATGCTGATACAGTAGGTACTTATCATTACTAAAGTTAATTTACTATTCTTAATGTCTTTATTAGTTTAATCTAGTATCAATAAAATTTGAAATTTTGGCTATTTTAAGGGACATTACATCAATCCAGTCATCCAAATATTCTGCAACACTGCTTTCCAAATATAGTCCCAACCATCCATTTGACTAGACAACTAAACGACATAATCCATATGAGTAGTCAACTAGCTAAAATCAAAACAAGTATTTAGTCTCTAGCTAGCAATAAATTCCTTTGTCGGTCTAGTATTCACAACAATAGTAAATCAAATCTCCCAAGAAATAATCTAGTTGAACATAGTTCAGTCAGTCCAACGGCTGGGTTTACCTCATATCAATGTCTATAGATCTCCCCCTTTAAATATAACTAAGGGATAATCAACAACAATAATAGTCAAAACTTGGTTGAAAAACATTATGTTCAGTTCAATCTTAGTCAATGACATCATTGGTCGAAGCGTAATCAATCATGACCTTTCTAGTCGATAGTCCAGTACTTGGTTGAGTCTCCATTGAGCATCTCAGTCGTCAGGTGGAAGTCATATTTAGTTGAGCCATTTGTCAACAAACATCATTGGGAAAGAATTAGTGAACCACTTCCAAATCAATAAAAAGCAACCAATAGGGGCACTCTATAGTAATACAATCGAATATAGAAATTTGTATGGTGTCCTCAAGCATCTGTTCAATTTTCTTCATGACCAATCATCAATTGAACCACAATCTATCTGAGTAGTCAACATTGGTACTCAATTCTATATTTCACATCTTTTATGTAAGGTTCTAAAAGAATATTTTCCACCTTTCCAATAATTCTGATTCCTAGAAAACATCCTCCAATTCTTGTGATGAGGAGGTCGATATGGCCTAGATCTTGGTTTTTGTAGAACATGTGCATCAAGGTTGGTTTCTAGCACATCAACATGAGTAGAAAAAAACTACACATCAACAACAGTGTTATTTTCAACAACATATTCTAATTTTGGTTCATCTCCAACAACTATCTCATCAATCTTCCCAAAAATTGGTTCCGTTGAATCAGTTTGGACACCTCCGGCAACAAACAACACTTTCCTAGTTTCAAAAAAACTAGGTGTAGCACCATCATATCCAAGAACTTCTCTTGGTGGCTTCAATTCAAGGGTAATAGGAATAGAAATACCTTGTCCATCCTTCCCAATTCCTCCTATGGTATATCCCATTTTTCTCAACATTTGATACCCTATAACTGTAGTATGCTTCTCAAAGATAGGAGAAACACCAACATTATTATCCAACAAATCATGTGATGAAACAAAAAATCATAAACATGTTTCTCAGAATCAGTTAGTTTAAAAATAACTAGGATACAATAAATAGCATCGAAGGTGGAAGAAGTAATGGGTGATACTATCAGACCAACAAAAATAGTCTTCTACACAACACTCAGTATCTCGAGAGTCTCCTACTCAACACATCGCAGTCTACAAACCTCATATTCCAAACTCTGGTTATAATCTTGCAAGCACTTAATAGTCCCATATTTCTCAACCATAAGAAGTAATAGAGCATCATAATATACTTTAAAAAATTTATATTCATCAAACAAGTGATTATTGTCTTCTTGAAGAGTAGCATCTTCTTCATGAAGTTCATCAACACAAGCCAACAAATGAGCAGCCTCATTCATCGGTTGGACATTTTCTTCTTTGAATCTACAAATATTCATCTTCAAGCCATCAATATCTTCTTGAGAGAGGGTTTTTACCTCTTCTTCCAATACATTAAGGAAATATGTCTTGTCCCCAAATTCATCTACAAAACCATTGAATATTGTATCCATGGTATTCTCCAAGGCAACAACTCTTCAAGATTTTTCATCAAATGATTGCAAAATCTTGGTTTGAAAGAATGAAACCTCTTCTTACAAATGGGTATGGGATGTCTCCAATTCTTTCTTCAATACTTCATTCTCAGTCTACAAATTAGCAACAAGACACTGCAAGGCATCAAATTCTTGATGAATTTGGTTATGGGATTCATCTAGAGCAATAGAGTTTTGTTCTCAAATAGCTTGTAATTTCCACAAAATTAAAGCTTCATCTTCATCTAACAAACCTATTTTCAAATATAATTTTAATTCACAACAAGAGAACTTGTATCACTAGAAAATAAATGAGAAACATGTAATATGGAATATATAATATTTCTAATCTAGCCTTCAATATTCTACTATTCAAAGTTGAGATAACAATTATTAATCGATTAACAAGGAAACACCGCAAACAACAATTCTTAAAAGAACAAAAATCACCAATGAACCAATGGAATATAGATCATGTCCCAAGTCAATGTAAAATATGTACTGATTGATTCAATCAATATTATCTCAGATAATGGATTTCAATAGAAAAATATAACTGAACTCCAAATGCAGTCGATTAGTCAACCATTTAGGAAATCAACCATAAAAAGTTGGGGTTTCACAAGGCTTAATCAACTTGTAGTCGATAAGGATGAAGGATTCTGGTCTGTCATTTTAGTTGAATAGATCAACTACTATATTCGAAGCATTTAGTGTAATATCCCGAGACTTTTACCTTTCATTATGTGTTGAGTGTAAGCTCTGGAGCACATTGAGGGCTTTCGCTATGTGTTGAGCGTAAGCTCTGGGGCACATGGGTTACTGTATTATGTGTTGAGCATAATATCTGGAGCACATAGATAAAGATAAATAATGAGTGTTGGGCATAAGCCCTGGAGCATTCCAACATGATGTTGAGCATAAGCTTTAGAGCATCAGATCTTTGGCCATTATATCCCTAGGTGTATATTACAAATACATCCTAGTACAAGTGTTGAGCGAGGAGCTCTAGAATTGCACTAGCGTAATGCCCATTGGAGAGCGTTGAGCATAATCTATGAATAGAACTCGAGGTTACTTTACTTAAAAGGTGTTGAGTTGAGGAAGACTCTGAATAGCAACACCAGACATCATACTCAATTTATTTGACTAATCGAATCACTACTCATCTCTCATCAAGGACTGAGGAAACTGCGATGAAATACGAGGTAACCCAACATGCAAAGGGATCTAGGGATACCTAACCTAGTCAACCATCCAAACCCACCATAAGCCTTGTCAACAAAGTTTACCTTACTTAATAGAGCATCAAAAGATATAATGCTATATAAATACAAGGATTAAACAAAGTGGCTAATTATGAAAAGAGACTCACTTATGTACAAAAGTAATATGTATGCATACTAATATATATAGAGAGATATTATATATATATAGATATATAAAGTTATGAGAATAATAAAGGACACATAAATTTTTAAAGTCTATGTATCCACATAAATGGATTATACATGTATTTATATTATTCTTATAAAATTAAATAAATAAAATATAAAGTTTACAATAATCAATTCAAAAGGGAACAAATTAAGATTTCTAGATAAACTGAAGTTTATAATTAAAATAAACCTTTTAATTATATTATATGATTAAAACTAAGAGTTGAACTGAAGATAATATTAAAAATAATATTATTAACTCAACTGCCCATTCCAAATATTTCCTATAAATACGAGAGAGAATTCCAAGAGAGGGATTGATCTTATTATCATTCTGTATGGTAGCAAGAGGGAAACTTGTCCCAGAAACTGGATGAGGAATATGTCAGGTTTGATTATAATTAGTTGTATACCTTAGGTTCTCTAGGTTCTCTTGCATGTTGGAACCAGCTCAGGGGGATCTTATTTAGAACTAGGAATGGTTCTGGGTCAAGGTTGGGAGGAATGTGGCGGTTCCAAAGTTATTTGGTTATCATTCTACAAATCAGAAATAGAGTATTCCCAATTAATTGGTGTTTGAAGTGTGAAGAGTTATAGAGCTATTACAACATCATCGATCTAGTTATGAGATCACTCTCTGCTTTGTTTCATATTTTATTTCTGTTTTAGAATAGGGTTATATGTTGAATGATAATCATCATAATTCCCTTCGAAATCTATAAATTGTCCTCATGAATTTTATTTCAATATTGTTTCTATTTTTATGTGTTCCATGGAAAGCTTTATCTAATTCATGGCACCTGGGTTGTTATTTATTATACTATGTAAATAGACTTAACCCTTGAAAGTGTTACTCTGTAGATTACAAATTATCACCTAGGGTAGATCCCTGTTCTCTTTTAAACTAAGAATTAAAGTTCATCTCAGACCTACCTGAAATGCTAGGATCAAGTTTATAACCTCCTAAATATGCTTAGAATTTTAGCTTAAACCTCATAAACCTCACACACAACATCTTATGATAGGATTGAAGAGTCCAGATTATAGAAGATTAATTTAAATGGCAAATCGATTCTGGTGAGGATCTCTCTGGCAAGTAAGACTCTTGCTAGAGCTCTGCCTCATAAAAACCTAACTAAAATTCTTAGAATTTAATTACAATGATCCACACATTTAAAGAAAAATGAATCATCCATTTTCAAACCTAGATTTGTTCCATGCTATCATTCAAAATAAGTTTCATATTTCCCAACAATAAATCGATTCAGTGACATAAAGAATCCTAATATTATCTCTCCATCTACAGATTAAATCCTTTGGAGATCAATCCACGCCATCAACAATTTGGATTTTAGATATAGAACCCAACGTTGGTTGGATAGCCACATTTCTGTCAACTGATTATTGAAATAAGAAAAATGCACAGGCAGAGTCGTGACTTGGATTTACAGCCTAGTTAAATAATTTAAGAAAAAATTGTGAAATAAAACCAATGGAGATCAAGAAGCATCTACAGGATAAGAGACACGCTTATTGCGTTGGATAGAGGCATCTTACCTACCCAAACCAACTTTTATACAAGAATCAACAACCAAGTTTTACCAATCTATTATTCACATAAATCATTATAAATAAATCTATCTACTAGAACAACATTCATCATAAATCATGCATAGGTAGGCCTGGTACTTTATACACATATCCATTTAGGCTAGTCAAGACAAAATGAAAAGCAAGGAATTACAAAACAAACAAAGGCCATATATACCCAAGGATGATTTAATAAACAGAGTTTATTCATTCTGGAATTACATAGGATGGGATGGAATCCCTTAACCAAACGAACAGACTTAGAAATGAACCACGATGGCATCAGCCAGCATTCAAAACTCATGGGATCTCCAAAAAAATAAATCGGTTTCACTACATACAGTTGAATTGAATATTAACTACAAAATCCAACGGTATCCTCGTTTTAACAGAACTGGGAACTTTAGGTCCAAATTAACCAACAAAAGGGAAACGCCATGATTCCATTCAATATACCAACACAACAACCATCCATTAAAAATATGCATAAATAGCCAAGATATATAACCAAACTTCCATAGGCTAGAGATATTCATGATACAAGCAGATAAATGTTTAATTCATCAAAAATATCAATAAACACAGAATTCAAATTTATTAAACTACCTAGACTCTGAGTCTAGAACAACGTGTTACATTTAAACCCCAATCTTTGAGTATTCAGCGGGTCTATTCCCATAGGTTTATAAAACATAACACATCTCAATAGCCAACACTGGAGGAATAAGATGAGTATTTACAACATAAGTAAGTGGCTCTTAAACTCATTGTGTCTCTCAGACAAAGCCATTAAACCCTCCACTGGATTTCAAACACATTATCACCATAGAAATCGTAGGTTCCAGAGTGCCCAGGTCTTACCAGGACCAATGGCGCCTAGCCTCCATGATAGAGTACACTCGGTGTAAGCTAAACCCCATCATCAGACCACCAGCGAGACCCCCCTATCAAGCAAACAAGAGAAAGAGGTTAAAAACAAGCTACATGATTAAATCGAATTACTAAGTTACAGTACAAGGGAGAAAATGGAGCCATACGGCTTACCTTGTAAGTCGAAGTGTTGCAAGGACCTTGTGCTTCACTCAGGTGCAGCATCTCCCCAACAAGGGAGATGGATGAGAGCCTTCGCTCTCCATACCCCACACAACCAACGCATACCAAAAACCCCAAGTGGATGAATGCGCTAGGGTTCTTACCTATCCAATCCAGCATGGATTCCAAGCTTGTGAATATCACATGGGATTCATTGAATTCTCCTCTACCTCCAATAAGGGTTGAATAATTACCCTCTCCCTATAGCTTTGGAACATCACGATTATTTCTAAAGCATAACCATTGATTTGTTTACTTGGTGCTTTTCTTAAGTACTTGCTCAACCATGGATTCGTTTTAATAAGAGGTTAGTCCTTTATTTGAGACACCTACAACCAAAAAATCTAAGATATGACTTAGCTCACATGGAGCTAAGTAACACCTGAGGCTCTGTCGACCTCATCTAAATAATAGGAAAAACTAGAAGAGATCATTAAATTACGACTAAGTAGAAGCACCACTTACTTAAACATAAATCAAGCATAAACGTACATCAAGGCTAGAATAATTACAATCAGTATGAAGTAATTCAACAATATGGGAAAATAAACACCAGTGCAGAGTACAAGAACACCAATACATGAACAAACAACATAAATATCATAGCAAGATAACAAGCCACCTTATGTTAGACAACGACAAGAGCCTAGGTTAAGATTTCAAGTAACTGTCGCAATACGTTTTCACAGTGCTGAAGTTAATTTTGGATTAACACTTAGATCTTAGTGATTTCGTTAACCCATTAATTTTTTATTTTTTTTAACAATTTTAGGGACATTACAAGTGGTATCAGAGCCTAATTACAACACTAAGAGACCTTTTGGGCTCACTACAAAAACATCCGCTACAGAACTGTATTTCAATAATATACTTATGATTTTTACAAAGACTAACATAATTATGTTTTACTGACTGACTGAACATTTTAGGTATTAAATACAATCTAAATCATGGATACAGATAGAAACAATAGTCAACCCGAAAGCTTGGATTTCGTCCTCCAAAAGAGGAGTTGGTGGTGGGATTAAATGAAAGTATCAGGACAGACAAGCCACTCAAGTTAATGAAATCAAAATACAGAGCCACATTACAACACCATGGCCTATGGACTCGCAAAATGATCCAACACGATGGCTACTATGTATAGTATATAAATACAAGGCATCATTAGTAGTAAATTACCTAATCGAAATTTCTTTATCTTATTGACATGCATAATATAATATAAAGTATCAGCGAAACTGGTATGACATTTAGACACTGTTTTATATGCTATACTCAAGCAAGTAGAAAAGATTACCTACGAAAGAATTTTTTTTAAGAACCTGTGTCCTATGACGAGTTTTCAATCCTAATAAAAAATGATAGGGTTTAAATCCTTCAGTAAAATAAACTGAAGGATAAAGATGGATATTTTCACCTCCTGTATGATCGGGAAGTCATGAAATATGCATGCATAAACGTAATAATTATCTTCTATATAGAAATTTAGAAACAAACATCAAGGAACATTAAGCGGGAATACCACACAACTACAGAGTGCATCTACAAAATAGTATGATATAAGTGACTATACTTAAGGTAGCATGACATAAGTCGATTACAAGGAATGTTTTTAACCTAGAATAAAAGTCATGATTACTAATGCCATGAAAAGTGTTCCAAGAAGCTTAGCAAGACTAGGTAGATGAAACGTAGCTACTTTAGGTCATTAATATTTAAAACGATACTCGAGATTTGTATCACTTATGGTGCATCATAAAACATAAGTACTAAAGAAGCATAAATTGAGCTTCGAAGACTCTATTTGTGTTTATTATGTTGTCGAAAATGTCTAGTTAGGAACCCATGTCAACCCTTCTCTTTACTATGTTAGTATATTGTTGTTGGACGCATATGCTTTGTAAGTCGTCCCGTAGTATTTGTTGATCCATAGTTTATATTAGCCCATAGTATTGACCCATAGTATTGGACCCATATGCTTTGTAAGTCGTCGCGTAGTATTATATGTTCCATGGTTTTGACCCATAGTATTGGGCATAGACTTAGTATATAAGTGTGTGTTAAGGTCATTGAAGGCACCATGAAGTTAATTATACTGAGCTTTCTCAAAGGAGGTTGCCCCCTCGAAGTGGCCCATGATCAATATAAAAGTGATTCTGAGTTCTATTACTTCTGATATCTCATGTATTTGCATTAATTAATTATTGCAGGTTTTTCACATCTGGTATCAGAGCACTTTCTTGGGCTCGCAGGGTGAAATTTTTGCCAATTTTTTTTTTCGCATCTGTTGCAGGTTCGGATTTGGGAATAATCCCTATCCGCTTAACTATGGGAAGTACTTGGGAATAAGCCCTAAAACTCATTGTGAGGAGTACCACAGGAACCCCGAAGTAGCTGGCCCATTGAGAGGACCTGCCAGCGAAAAGGGAAATGACCCCTACCTGATTGACTAGTTCCCACCCGTGAGGTGAACCAAGAGCTGTCGTTTGTGGCAAAGCGGTTATCAGTTTTACCTGAGCCGTGGAGTGAGGGGTACTTCCCCAATACGCAAGCCGTCAGACAGCATTGGTGGCCAAGTGAAACCCCTGAACTGTTAGGAAGCCGCACATACCTAGGGTCCATATCTATTTTCAGTTGAACTATTGCCGATCACTTCCGCTCCAGATCCCACCATTTCAGATCTATTCTGAAAGTTGTTCCAGATCCAGTCTCCGTTTTAGATACAACTGTTTTCGATCTCTTTCACGCAGTTGCAGATCCATTTGTTGTGTATCCATTTCGTGCCGCTGTTGCCGATCCATTTCTGAAAAAAGTGTATAAAATTCTATTTTTCAGCTATATCTCGCTTGTTTCAACTTTGTTTTCCCTGAAACTTCATTGACATCCTTGCAATCCCATTCTGCATATTTCATTCCTGAAGACCCTATCCCAAATTCCACTTCCCAAGACCAGAAATCCCACATTTATTTATTTTTAGGGTTTGCCATAACTCCTTCAATTTTCACCCAGCCGCCTTCAACTTTTGCCACCGTGTTCCTTTCCTAATTCTGCTTCTTTGTCCCTCTCTACCAAATTTTCTCATTCTTTCACCCCACTTCTGAAATCCTCATTTTTTGCTTCCCTGTCTATTCGACAGTGTCCAAAACCTAGTCATAGCCCAATAACCCATCCGAGTTTTTCCCAAATCCAAATCTTCCTTTACTAAATAAGCTTTTGTTTGTGTTTTTCTATCCATTTCCCCCCCCCCCCCCCCCCCCCGAAAAAAAAAAATCTTGGTTGTGGTTGTCACCAACACAGGAGCACAAACCATGGAGGAAGCACTTGCAGCCATCCAAACCAAACTCCAAGATCTGGATGAAAAATTTCTCAGCCTCCATCTTCAACATTCAGCCATGAACAATAACCGACAACCAGAATCTTTTGCAGCCACTGGAGTCTCTTCTTCCAACAATTTTCGTGGTCTGAAGCTTGATTTTCCTCTCTTCAATGGTACTGATCCAACTGGATGGATATACCGTGCAGAACAATATTTCAGATTGCATAATACTTTTGATGTCCATAAAGTTCCACTTGCATCCTTTCATTTGGAACAGGAAGCCCTTCAATGGTACCATTGGTACATCAAAGCTCATCTCGAGCCAAATTGGATAGATTTTTGCCAACTCCTTTTGCTGCGATTTGGTCCTAGTGATTTTGATGACTTCACAGGAGCACTCAATAAACTTCACCAAATTGGCACAGTGAGAGAGTATCAGATAGAATTTGAGAAACTGGCCAATCACATAGAAGGATTATCTGATGAATTCTACAGGAGTTGTTTTATCAGTGGTCTCAAGGATGAAATCCGCTCAGAGGTCAAAATGTTCTATCCCAACACAATGATGGAAGTCCTAGGGTTGGCTGAGTTGGTAGAGGACAAGATCGCAGCTCAACAATGCTCCAAACCCACCTTTGTTCCCTTCAAAAATATGGGTTCCCAACGACCTTCCATCACGCCTGGCCTGCAACCAACTCCTATCAAGCATTTGTCTGAAACAAAGATGCAAGAACGCCGAGAAATAGGGCTTTGTTATAATTGTGATGAGAAATTCACTTGGGGACATAGATGTGTTCAACAAAAGCTCTATCTCTTGGATGTGGATTCTCCGCCTGCCTCAGAACTTGATGAAGAAGCTCTAGATACAGTAGATGATCAAGTCGACATTCAACACCCACCTGTTGACACCCCATCTCAGGACGACCCACCTGAGCTCTCTCTCCATGCTGTCACCGACGTCACCACCCCACAAACAATGCGAGTCAGGGGATACAGCAAGACGCTCCCTCTTACCATACTCATTGATTCTGGTAGCACTCATAACTTCATTGACCCTCAGATTGCCAAACATGCTGATTGTTTTGTCCATCCTTTCTCCCACTTTGAAGTCATGGTTGCCAATGGGGGCACCTTACCTTGCAAGGGGAAGTGTCACAATGTGCGTATCTCTATGGAAGATTATAACCTGCACTCTAACATGTTTTCCTTGTCCTTAGGCGGATGTGATGTGGTTTTGGGCGTTCAATGGTTACGCACACATGGCCCCATCTTATGGGATTTTTCAGAACTTTGGATGCAGTTTTCAGTAAATGGGGCACAACACAAATTAATGGGATTACAACCAGGGTCTCTCTACATCATCAGTTCACATCACCTGGAAAAAATCCTTAAGAAGAATTCACATGGTATGATTGCTCAACTCCATTCCCTTCAAATGCACCCATCAACGGTCTCCACTACTTCCTTGGATAGATATGCAGGTGTCTTTACTGAACCAATGAGCTTGCCGCCTTCAAGAGACCTTTCTGGTAAGAATTTAGTCGCATCTACCTCTCAGTAGGAACTGATGGCTATTTTGCATGAAGTACAGAAGTGGCAGCCATACCTATTAGGGAATTATTTCTGCATCAAGACTGATCTCCAGAGTCTAGAAAATTTTCTACAACAATGGGTCTCCTACCCAACACACCTGAAATGGGTTATCCCTATGCGATCACTTACAAGAAGGGTAAGGACAATATAGTGGCAGATGCTCCTTCTCGCACAATTGATGACCTAGTTTCTCTTACAACTCTTTCTCTGCTTGTTCCAAATTGGTTGCAATATGTTCAATAGGGCTATCTCTTCTATGAACTCCATGCTTCTTCATCAGCAGGGCACTGTGGGTTCTTCAAAATGTATGACCGGGAACAATGTAACTTCTTTTGGAAAGGATTGAAAATGACAATTCAATAGATGGTGGTTGACTGTGATACTTTCCAGGTCAACAAGGGTGAAACGACACTCCTTTCGGGATTGCTCAAACCCTTGCCCATCCCTACATAGCTTTGGCCAACTATTTCTATGGATTTCCTAGCAGTGCTCTGGTGGTACAATACCACATCTCAAAGGACACCATATGAAGCAGTCTATGGACAAACACCGCCAGTTCTTCTTCCATACACCCTTAGCAGCTCACTAGTTCAGGAAATTGACTCGGTTCTTCGCAACCGTGATCAGATTCTTCTCATTCTGCAGGACAATCTTCACATGGCAAGAATTTTCCTGCAACAACAAGCCGATCAACATCGTTTTGAGCAAATTTTCCACGTAGATGATAGGGTTCTTCTTCGTCTACAGCCTTCCAATCAATCCTCCCTGACACTCCAAAGGCGTCAGTGGCCCGAAATGTAACTCGAGGATGCTACCGGGGAACCACTCCTTCATCTTCTGCACCAATTTCTCCAACCAAAACTTTGAGGACAAAGCTTTTTCTAAGGGAGAGGGGATGTTAGGAACCCATGTCAACCCTTCTCTTTACTATGTTAGTATATTCTTGTTGGACGCGTATGCTTTGTAATTCGTCTCGTAGTATTTGTTGATCTATAGTTTATATTAGCCCATAATATTGACCCATAGTATTGGATGCATATGCTTTGTAAGTCGTCCCGTAGTATTATATGTCCCATGTTTTTGACCCATAGTATTGGGCATAGGCTTAGTATATAAGTGTGTGTTGAGGTCATTGAAGGCACCATGAAGTTAATTGTATTGAGCTTGCTCAAAGCAGGTTGCCCCCTCGAAGTGGCATGTGATCAATATAAAAGTGATTCTGAGTTCTATTATTTCTGATATCTCGTGTATTTGCATTAATTAATTATTGCAGGTTCTTCACAAAAGGGTTCCAAGAAGCTTAGCAAGACTAGGTAGATTGAACGTAGCTACTTTAGGTCATTAATATTTAAAACGATACTCGAGATTTGTATCACTTATGGTGCATCATAAAACATAAGTACTAAAGAAGCATAAATTGAGCTTCGAAGACTCTATTTGTGTTTATTATGTTGTCAAAAATGTATGGTTAGAAAAAGTATGTAATATTTGGGTAAGGATATAAATATTTACTTCCTTGTATGAGTAGAAAGTCAGAGCATGAAATTATCTTCTGTTATAAATGACTATAAGGATTTAAACATTTAAAAATGATTGATTTCATGAAAAGCAATGTGATAAGATAGGAATTAAAAAAAAACACCATCAACGAACATGACTACTCGAGAAGGCTTACAAACCCTGAAAATACATGATCATGCTATTTGTAATTTATATAAATTATGCCCTAAGGTTAAGCATATAGGGAACTCCATGAAAATATGTATTGAAAATTATTTTGTGTGTGTTTAAACATGTCTGCAGAGAGGATATAAATCCATTAGTAGTACTAGAAAGGTATGATATGCCTTATGAAAGTTCAAGTGTATCAAGAATATGTACAAACTTAGTTGTGCCTAGGCTTGCCAGAAAAGAAGTAATGCATCATAATCATGCATAGGAATATTTGGTTGCAACGATATCTTTTATACGCAATTAAGATAGAGACATGATATGTTTTATGTTTTCCTTATAACAAACAAAATGTGATGATATAAATAACTTCTGGCAAGAGATGGTAAGTGAAACATGTAGGTACATGCGGGTACAAGATGCTTCACTAAGCATGCGGGACAGAAGGTAATACATGAGGTAAATTAAAAAAAAATGGTATGACTGTTTAAAACAGGTAACATGATGATTGATTTACGATTAGACTGATGATAGTCCATGGCATGAATAAAATAACGTACTTTGAAATTAATGTTAGGTGAAATTAATGACATCTGTATAATAATCAACTTAAGAAATTAAGGATTCTTGAAACAATTGACACATGTTTGTTACAAGATGCTAGAAGTACCATGCTTTGTTTAAAAAAATATGTTTAGCATGTTTAAAATAAACATAAAGTGTTAACCAAGTATTGAAGGGATTAATATGATCTAATATGGAGTTGAGAGGAAACCTCCAAACACATATAAATGGTCTTGGACTGCACCATAGTATAGGACCACAATCCTTGAAAAGGTATTCATTATGACCGCTGAAGCAGGCCGAGATAAATTACCACGGGCATACCTTATGATCACGGGTTGCATTAACTATATATGTGTATTTTAGTACCATTACAAATATGAGTTTCGAGTTTCTGATTTGATTCATGATTATGCTTACTTCACATGTTCATTCTATTTTACAAAATATACAAGAAGGGCTAACAAAATAGACCATGTAACTACCCTACATTAATAATAAGGATAGAAAACTTATTTGGGTATTTAGTGAATACATGAGGGATCACCTAGATTGATAAAATATTCATTTTGTTGAGCAGTAAAAGTTATGGAGCACTTAGACTCCTTGTGATTAACTGATGTTGAGATAGAAACTCTAGAGCATCAATAACCACTTAATTACTATTAGACTAGATTGATGAATCTTACGTAATGTTATGCTCAAGAACACCTAGATTGATCAATCCTATTGAGTATTGAACTAGTATACTTTGTTAGATTTTAAGCATTAATCCAATATGCTATAGGATCTTCACTGAGAGAATAACATGTATAGTATATCAATGCATAACAATCATATCAAGCATGTCAAGGATCACAAGAATCAAAAGCATGAGACAATGGACACACAGAATTTCCCATGGGGAAAACCCTAAGGTGAAAAACCCCACAACTTCCTCAGAGATAGATAGAGCAATGGCTCAACCAAAGTACAACCAAAGTACAATAGATAGTCTCCTGCTATGCAGCTGATCCTCCTCTTCCAATGCTATGAATATTTATTTAATATTATTATTTATTAATTAGTAGATAGGTTATTAGTGAAAGGGTGTAACCCTTCACAATGTTGGATCAAGCCCTATATAAAGGCCATCTTATTATATCATATTTTATCTTATCAATTCAAATATATATATCTTATTCAATATGGATCTCGCGTCCTAGTTTTTCTGCCGCATTTGGTATCAGAGCGGAACGCTCCTCCATCTGAGCTCGGATTCGGCTCACAATCAGAGCGGATTCGCTCCTGCACTCTGAGCTCGGACTCGGCTCATCAACTCCTCATCAACTCCTTGGGTGAGCTCCGATTCGGCTCCTCATCCACACAGTCTCACTCCCTACGTGCACTCTTCTCCTTCTTCTGCACCCCGCCATCACTTCAACGCCTGCTCCTTTCTGCTACTCCCACGTCCCTCACCTCCTTCTCGCGTCCATCCCCCTCCCTTCTCTCCCGCGAATCCTCTCCCTACTAAAACCCTCACCACCTGCATACGCCACATCGACGCCTCTCATCCCACATCCATTCCTCCTTGGCCTCTGCTCACTCTCCCGCCTATTGCGCCACTGCACTCCATACCCAGCCCTCCACACCACGTCTTTCCACCTCTTCCCTCTCCCTCGCGCGCCTCCCCACCACTCCTTCCCCACACGCCTCCATCTCCATGACCTTCCACGCTCACACGCTCCCAGTTCCCTTTCTCCCAACGCGCAGCTCCACTATCCTGCGCTCTTTTCGCCAGCCGCTCCTCTCGTCCACTCGCCTGCCACTTCCCGTGACCCTCCTTCGCTCCTGTGACTCCTCACACCTCTCTGCCTGCGCTAAACCCTCTTTCCACTGCTGCACATCCCATCTTCCCTCCTCCCACTGCTGCGCATCCGCTACCTTCACGCCTCCACTCTCCCCCAGTTGCATCCATAACCCTCGCCATCCTTCTTTTCCATCTCCACACTCCCTCCATCGCCCATCTCCTCCGTAAACCCTATTTTTTTTAATAAAAATTAAATATTATATAATATTTAATTTTATTAAAGGTCACAAATCCATATTATAAAGAAAATTAAAATTAAAATATTAAAATATAATAATTATTATATTTATTTATTTTACCCATTAATTGTAATAATTATTTTCCTTACAATAATTATTATTAATTAAGTCCTACCAAATCGATTCCAAATATTCACCTCCCTACACTAGGTCAAGAACCATGGCCGAGTTACGAGACCGACTAGAAAAATTAGAAAAAGACCAAATTAGAGATTTAAAAATCGTCGAAGGTCTAAACTCCAGAATGGACAAACTTGAGAAAGTGTTTCAAGAAGATTTTAAGGAAGAGATGAAAAATAGCAATGCCGTGCTTAAAAAAGAAATCAAAGATGAAGTTGTTCTGGTACTAGAAAGAAGGCTGAGTGAAAAATTTGACACTCTAAACGAAAAACAAAAAGACTGGGATGACAAAATGAGTGTTATGACTCAAAACATAAACACCATAACCCAGAACTTGAGCACCTTGACGCAGAACCATAATATATTAATGGAAATGTTACAAAGACTAATGCCTAAGACAGACCAAGTCAGTAGTCCAGATGTGCTAGATGCCTCATCTCATATTGTCACATAGGAAGCACTTGCAAAGAATCAAGAAGAATTGCAAAAAGAAATAAAGATTAACGATGCGACGCTTAAGCAAGAGATAGAAACAAAAGTACTGCCAGAGATGGAGGCACGATTAAACAACCAAATAGAAGCTATTAGTAAGATAGTAGAGAATAAAAAAGATAAAAATCACCGCCATCAACGAAGCAGTTCAAATATGTCACTTACGTCATCCAGTAGTTCCGATCCACCATCAAAACATAAAGCAAGAGGGAATCAATATCACCCTTACTGTAATGCCCATATTTTGATTCGGCATACTTATTAGTTAGACACACCATACTTTACTTCTTATATATTTTGTCGAACTCAGCTCGACTGAGTAAACTATATTGGACCTCATTATATGATGTTACTCTGTCTTATGATTTCACCATGATTATGATGTTACTATGTTATGCAGCTATGATGTCATGATTATCATATGATTTCCTTATTTTACAATTGCAGTATATGTTTATATGTTTTCCTTAATGAAATGTGAAATATATGATTCGGTACGTGGATACCATCTTCTTATATGAATTTCTGAAATGTTATATGTCATACGCAACTATGATGAGCTAAAAGTTACATGAAATAAAATGATAACATGGATCAGTTGGCGATTAATGGAAAATGCTTTCTATAAATTATATTTTGCAAAACACTAACTTACAGGACACAGGGGCTATGGGATAGCCAGTTACTTGATCTGATATATATTGGAAAGGAAAAACATGTTCATACAGCAAACCTTAGCAGCCAAAATGAGGATACGATAACACAAACTGATAATCCCGATAGCAGCAAGTATGAGTTGATAAGGGCGTAGGCCCAGTATGTTGAGAGGGATGGATGTGTTTCCCACCCTATGTTTCCATGAGACCCGAGGTCGTGGGAGGGCCGTGCTGAGACACGCTCCCCATGTTGTTGTGATGACGATTGTCGGATGCCTGCTAGGGGAGGATAGGTCCGCTGTTCAGCCGACGCTATCGCTCTCAAGTTCTATGTGGTCAGATCGGTGAGTCCGACACCCACTGTTGTACTAGCAGAGGGAGGATAGGGAGGATGCTGGACGTAGGTTATGATGGGAGGATGTGTTAGTTAGTACTGTTGGGGGGTTTAGTATTCCTTGATTCCGAGTTAGTGGAAGTAGGCACCCTTCCTGTACTTGATTGATTAAACTAATGTAAACATAAAGACAATGATGTTAAATCGTAAAGGGTTAACTGTTAAATAACCGAGGATGTTAAAGTAATTATACTATAGATTATGCTTGCTCTTCTGCATGGGGGTAGATACTATTGTTAGTTAGCAAGTATGCATAGGCGGAATGGGGTTTGTTTATAGTACATGTCCGACATGTGCATACACTGGCCATGCATGCACACCTTGTACGTGTACAATATTACTGGTGTATAACATACTTGTCATGCTCGAATAGTAGTATAAATGTCATAGATAACTCAGTTAAGGATACATCAATCAACTTAGGTAATGAATGGTTAGGTTGTCAATGTGTAAATAAGTGAATTAGTAATTATGTGAAAACATTGTAATAATAAACTAAGACAAGTACCGTCAGTTAACATTGTCATAGAAGAACTGTTGTGAATAGGGTAATGATAGTGTCTAATTAATTAGTAAAATTGTTTAAGCCCTCACAAGTGCTTTGTTTATAATAACAAGGATGCTATGTTGATGATAGGGTACCCATGTGATAAACAAATAATTAAGAATACTATGATCGATTCACCTTTAATTATTGTCAAGGGGTGATTTAATTATTATTATTAATTAATAAATGATATTCCAGCAACATTTATATCCCTATCGTAACAAATGCAATATAAGTAAGATTTAAAATATTGATTTATAAATTAATATTACGTGATTAATTCCATTTCAAAATCAGCCATAACAAGATAATCCTTTTTGGAATAACCGTGATGTGATGGAAATGGATATTTAATTATTCAATGTTAATCTTGGAATTTAAACCTCAAGCTAAAGTAGCCTCGACGGATAAGGTGGATCATTAAGACACATCATGTCCAAGTTGACAAGGGGCAACTAATTATATAATATTTTATTAATTACATTAAAATATCAAGGACGGCGGATAGACTTGTATTTAATGAAACTGTCCCGAATGGATAACCTTGGGGTGATAATTCCCACCGTAATAAATAATTACGACCGTCAATCCAAAACCAAATGAATTTTTCCATAAAAGTAATTAATTATACATTTTTATAATGAGACGTGGATGAATGAACTAGGGAAGGGAGTCAAGGTTTGAGGGGCTCGAGAGGGGGAAGTTTAGGGCGGTGGAGTAAGCCCAAGGTCTTCTGGAGAATGGACATGTATATAGAGGGGGAGAAGGTTGAAGGTGGGGAGGTTTTTTTTGATTGGGGAAGAAAAGAAGCTTGGAGAACAGAAAATTTGGCGAACAGAAAGATTTTGAGAACAGAAGGAAAGACTGCTCTCGGGATTATCAGATTGTGGGCTCGGGGGCTTGGAAATCCTTTGATTTCCAAGGGCCAGCAAGATTATAGCTGGTCGGTAGGGTGGACACTTCAGTTTGGCTGTCTAAGGGGATTATACAACCTGCTACAACTTACGGTTAGCATCAGCATCAGGTAATTTCCGTTATTTACTATTATGCTAAATCTTACTGTAAACATGCAAACTTACTATTTACTGATTCACTGCTATTTACTGATTTACTAAGTTGTGAAACCTATTCTTATGCTGTTGAAAAGAAAGGAACGATATGTTTGTTTATTTCAAATTTCGAATGTAAGGTTAGTGAAAACACCACAGTACACTAAATGTTATTTCGGCACATAGAAATTCTTAGAAATTCTCTTCCATAAACTGATAAAGTTTAAAACGTAGAAAATTAAATCTGCAAATTTTACACAGTGCTCTGCTGTAAAAACCAGAGCACTACAGATGGTATCAGAGCCTTTGTTCAGACTCTTGAACCTACAGGCCTATTCATGCTTCACCTAGAAAATTTACTTGATAATTTACCTACTTGACCTCCAGCCATAGTCATCTTTCAAGGTACCTGCACAACGATAACAACAATTACATTAAAAATATATATATATAAATATATATATATATAACCAGACCCGGGCATTAAATAGAATTTACATAATGAGAAATTAAAATATCCACATCAAAGAAACATAGTATTTATAGAAATCAAGAGATATAACCAATAGATTGTGCATAAGAGCCCACGACTTATATGAAACCAAAACAATCCAACTGTAGGGCTATATCTGCTCTCAATGGAAATCTGCAACTTATCTCAGCCATGCTCGTTGACAGAAAAAGAAATCTTCCTATATCTTCCCATAATATTGGGGTTTGGGTAACAAAAACCCTAACTAGTTGAATGAAGATAAGACATGGTAAGAAAATTCAATGGTGTTTCAGCCATCAGCTCAGCCATGCTCGTCGACAGAAAAATAAATCTTCCCACGATATCGGGGTAACAAAACCCTAACAAGTTTAATTAAGATAAGACATGGTAAGAAAATTCAAAGGCATAAGCAGGGTTAAAATCTTTTATGATAATTCAATAATAAACTAAGTAGAAATTGAATAATAAAAATTTAAGTTGTTAATTATAACTGAGGTTCAATCAAGGGCTGAGCAACCGTGAAATCCTGTGAACGTAAGGTATAAGGGTATTAACAATGAATGCAGGCTACGGTAATTAGATAATACAGTAAACGCATATTGGGGTTAAATTACTTTACCTAAGAATAAGAATAACTCCAAAGGGATGCACTACAGACTACAGTAAAACAAGAAACAAATTCAAGTAGAAATTGAGGGAAATCGTTTGACTTATGCAATTGTGCTACAAACTCTAGAGATGAAGAGAAGGCCCTCCAAAACCAACGATGTGTTGAGAATGGGTCACACGATTTCCCACAAGAGAGAGAATGCTTCACAATAAGGGAATACGGGCAGTAGACCAATTACTTAAGATTCAACCATAATATAGAACAGAGCACTACAGATGGCATAAATGCCTGACAGGAGTCGTGGCAAGTTTTTAGAGACTCCACGATTTCTACAGGATAATTAAATGCCAACTAAATTATACAGCATTCGTAACAGGGGTATATTTTGTTTTTCATAGACAAACAATTAAAAATTACTTAAACTGTATAAAACATTAAACCGAGGTCGATCCCCTCAAGGAGGCGCCCGTCTGCATGTTGGAAAATAAATTTATTACTTACAGAGGAAAAACGGACTCCACTCCAACACCAGAAAACTTGATATGCTCCGATTAAGTGGATTACAATGGCAGCGTTGGCAATGTCAACCAACCAAAAGAATTGTAAACAGCCTCTGATCCTCTATGCACAGATCCAATCAGCGATGGCCAGTCAACGAAACGTAGGTCTCTCAAGTCTGTCAGTAACATAACATCTGAGCGAAAGACTAGAAGTTTCCTGGTGCCAAATCCTGTCAAGAGGTTTCCTGGTGCATTGTCTCCAAAAGCTGCGTAGCCCATGCAACCACACAACATGTAGAACACTGTTGTCGTAACCACGCCCATTAGCGTTGCTTTCTTCATCGTCTTGTTCTCTGACGGAGGCGATTTTATTGTGTCCTGTATTTCAATTAGAATCACCATTGCTACAATGCAGACATGGAACCGTTAAATAAACTCGTCGTCCTCCTCCCTGCTTTCCTTGCTCTCATAGCACTTTTCTGTGAGGGCGTTTCCCACCCATTCAAGCGACTAAGTGCCAAGTCGAGAAGGGAGAACGCACGCCATCAATCCTCGAAGTGCCAAGTCCGAGCAGCACTCCTTTCTTTTGTTACCTATAGGTCCAGCCAGGCGCTCAACCCCGAGAGCATAGCCACTGGCGGTCTCCTCCTGATGTTAAATAAAAATAGATAACAGACCAAGAGTTGTTCGTACCTGGCGAATGGCTGGCCTTCCTATAGTTTTAAGATAGACTTCCCTTCCACTGTTAACTCTTCAGTGCCGGTAGGAAGCTGATAGAACCAGTATACACAATGGTTTCAAATAGACTGATTTCTTGCCGGGAGAATGGTAACTCGCTCTTCCTTCCTTGCCGGAAGAATTAATTCTTTCAAAGACTCTCACGATTGATTTTTTTTTTTCCTGCTGGCTAACGGACATAAGAGTATTATAAGAGCCACAGATAACTGTCCGTTAAAGACTAGTGCCATTCTCAGATAGACAAATTCGACTTTTAAAATAGGAATCAGGGTGAACCAAAAATCAAACGCCCACTTGAGTGAATGAGAATGTGAATACCAATGCAGATGCAGACCAGACCATTTTGGTGCTGAACTAAACGAACCCATAGCTCCACCACGCCTAGCAGCCGAGTTCGGCAAGAGTTGCAGAGCTAAAACTGCAAGAGAAAGGGCGGAAATGGCCGCGTCTTGGGGATTGACCCTATTTAGGGTTTCCCCCACTTTCGCATGGCGGTGGGGTGTGTGGAGAGACCACGCGCCTTCATGCTTCTTCTCATGGCAGTAGGAGGACGCGTGGGCCTCATGCAAGGGCGCGACGGGCCCATGAAGATCTTAGGGATAGGTAAGTATTATTCAAACAAATTAAATTATCTAAAATTGGTAATTGATTTAAAAATTGTTAAAAATTTAAATTAATTATTATAATTCAATATTGTCAATTATTCGAAAAACTTTAAAATAATTTAAAGTTATGTTTTTTCTGTTGTTTGGCTAAATTAAACTTGGTTAAATTTATTAGCACAATTATCAATTAATTAAAATTTAACAAAAAAACTACAATTTCACTTTAGTGATTATTACATGAATTAGAATTAGAAAAAAAAAATTAATATGAATTATGCTTTAAATAATTATGGTTTACGTCTCATGCTAGGATTAATAAAATTCTAGTTATTTATTTTGATTCTTATAAAATAAAAATAACAAAAAAAAAAAAAATAATAAATAAATAAATAATAAAATAAGTAAAATAAATAAAATTTGCCGAGATTTCAACTCCTAGTCGAAGGGATGAGAGGAACCCGAAATCTCAAAAACAAGACACCGTTAAGATCAGCATGACGAGCTGAACACCATGACAAAAATTGTTTAAATAAAAACGATTGTGGATTTTACTGTGCTAATCCTGACAATTTGTTATCTCATGATGCACGTTATTGAATACCTACATTTTAGTTCCGCGGATATTTGATTGAACAACTAAGAATATGATTTTATTTTAATAACTCAGGAACTATCATGGTGACAACACGCAGAGGTCGAGGTCGGGGTCAAGGTCGACCACCGTCACCACCACCTCCGCCACCGCCAACACCGCCACCACCAACCTCAACACCAGAAATGCAGATCATAATGAGGTCATTGGAGGCTATTATGACCACAATGAACAGGCAGTCGGAAAGGGCCGCCGAGGTGGAAACCACTCAAGTGAGTCGAGAGAACTCTGAAAGGGCACATGGCCCAAGACTGGAACCGCTTCAGGACATATCGAGGGAGTTACAAAAGATAAAAATTCCAGAGTTTTCAGGAGGACGACCCGGTAAGCATGCGGAGGCATGGCTGGAAGGCATGAAGAGATGCTTCGCATTGAATGAGTACACATCTAGTTCCAAGGCTAGGATGGCCGTCTTTCAGCTTAAAGGTGATGCTTTGAATTGGTGGTCAGACCTCGAGAAGCAGTTGCACCTTACTCCTCTTACAACTTCTTGGGAACTGTTCGAGGAGAGGTTCCACATGAAGTATTTGCCAAATTATTACAAGGAAGAACAGGCAGGTGCACTCCATGCCTTAGTACAGGGAGACAGGACAGTGGAGGAGTATGAATCTCGGTTTATGGAACTGGTAAAATATGTTCCTTACCTTGATGCAGATGATTGTCAGGTAGAGCGTTTTGTGTATGGACTTAACTACAAGATTAGAGCTGCTGTGCGGATGTGGAAGCCAACTTCAGTTGCCATGGCAGTTGAGTATGCTCGTTATGCAGCTGATATGTCAGATGGAAAAGGGGGCAGTAAGTTGACAGGAACCAATCAGTATGTTTCAGGGAAGGCATCACGTCCTTACTTCAGGGGAGGACAATCTAGACCTCCTCCTTATGGTAACCGGTTCACACCACGGGGTAATACTTCAGTTAACTCAATTTCGCAGGCATCGTCCGCAACCCACCAAAGCCAGGGACGTACACAGGGAAGTTCCTATAGAGGAGCAAGGGGTTTTAGAGGAACCAGGGGAAGGAACTCATCTCAGAGGATTCCTTCGAGCAACAGGCAAGCCCCTCCCAATCTCTCTTGTTGGGGATGCGGAGGTCCTCATTTCCAGCGAGACTGTCCCAAGGGTCAGTCAAGCAGCAGGCACAGGGAAGGAAAAGCACCCATGGATAGTTCGGGTAACAGTCATCGGATTCATGCAGCGGTGCATAACCACCAGGCAGAACATCAGTCTACCGTAGTAGAATCCACTGGTAATGTAAACAATGTCAAACTTAAAATTTTGTTTGATCCAGGAGCAACTGATAGTTTTATTTCACCATTTGCATTAGATAAATGTGGGTTGGCAGCCTACGAGCACGATGATTTCAAACTGGTTGAAATGGCTTCAGGAACTAAGCAACCAGTAGGTCTTAAAGTGAGAAGTTGTGGGGTTGACTTAGGAGTTTGCACCACTAAGTTGGATGCTTATGTCACCAATCTGGGGACTTATGACCTCATTATTGGCATGGATTGGTTAGAAGACCATAGAGCTTTCATAGACTGCTATGCAAAGAAGGTGTTGTGCCTCGATGACGAGGGAAGGACAATTCAAATCCTAGGCTTGAAGAGGAAGGTATCCCTCCGTTTCATCTCTATGGTGAAAGCTAAGCGGTGCCTAAGACAAGGATGCCAGTTGTTCGTAGTGGAGGCCGTGAGCGATAGTAAAGAACCTTCCTTGAATTCTTACCCAGTACTTTCTGAGTTCCAGGATGTCTTTCCGAAGGAATTACCAGGACTACCTCCAGAAAGAGAGCTCGATTTCACAATCGAACTAAAACCTGGTGCAGAACCTATCTCAAAGACTCCGTATAGAATGACAACTCCAGAGCTCCGTGAGTTACAGATCCAGTTAAAAGAATTGCTAGATTTGGGACTGATTAGACCTAGTATCTCACCGTGGGGAGCACCAGTGATCTTCGTTAAGAAGAAGGATGGATCTCTGCGACTGTGCATAGATTACAGAGATTTGAACAAGGCCACCGTGAAGAACAGGTATCCCATACCAAGAATTGATGACCTCTTTGATCAAATGAAAGGTGCGTCAGTCTTTTCAAAGATTGATTTGCGATCCGGATATCACCAGTTGAGGATCAAGGAAGGCGACATTCCTAAGACTGCCTTTCGAACTCGATTTGGGCATTATGAGTTTGTAGTGGTACCATTTGGTTTGACCAATGCTCCAGCTGTATTCATGAGCCTCATGAATGGGGTCTTCCGAAAATACTTGGACCGCTTTGTTCAGGTCTTCTTAGATGATATTCTTATCTATTCTAAGAATGAGAAGGAGCACGAGGAACACTTGCGGTTAGTCTTGACATGCTTAAGGGAACATAAACTTTATGGTAAATTGTCAAAGTGTTCCTTCTTCCAAAAAGAGATTCACTACTTGGGGCACATCATCTCAGGTGAAGGGATCTCTGTAGACCCAGAAAAGGTAAAGGCCATTGAAGATTGGCCAATTCCAAGGAATGCTCATGAAGTGCGCAGCTTCATGGGGTTAGCAGGCTATTACCGGAGGTTTGTGGAAGGATTCTCTAAAATTGCAAAACCTATTACCACCTTGCAACGCAAGGGAATCCGGTATGAATGGACCGATGAATGCGATGCCGCTTTTACAGAGTTAAAAAGGTTGTTGACAAGTGCACCGATCTTGCGGGTACCAGACATGGATAAAGATTTCATGGTATGCACCGATGCCTCGAAGCAGGGATTAGGAGCGGTGTTGATGCAGGAAGGTGGGGTAATAGCTTATGCATCTCGAAAGTTGAAACCTCATGAGGAGCAGTATGCCACGCATGATCTAGAATTGGCAGCAGTAATGTTGGCACTAAAATTATGGAGGCACTACCTAGTTGGTAGAAGCTTCACCCTTAAAACAGACCATCAGAGCTTGCAGTACATATTTACCCAAAGGGATTTGAATGCTACGCAAAGGCGATGGAGTGAGTTCATGAGTGAGTATGACTTTGGTATCTCTTACATCAAAGGAAAGGAGAACGTGGTGGCAGACGCTCTAAGCCGAAGGCCGAGACTTTTCTCTTTAATTCCCTTGAAGGTTGACTTGAGGGAAAGGGTACTAGGACAACTATTGGGCGATAGTTGGTATCTAAAAGTAACCTCAGCTATTCAGAATGGAAAGAAATAGGAATTGAAGTATGATGGGTACCATCTTGAGGTAGATGGATTGTTGCGGTATCAGGGAAGGATGTATGTTCCTAAGGAAGGTGATATCAGGGAAACCATCCTTAGAGAGGCCCATAGATCGCATTACTGTGCGCACCCATGGGTGAAGAAGATGTATGCTGACATGAAGCAACTCTTCTTTTGGCCAGGTATGAAGATGGATGTAGTGGATTTTGTTTCAAAGTGCCTTGAGTGTCAACAAGTGAAGGCAGATCATCGTCACCCCGGCCGATCTCCTACAACCGCATGATATCCCTATGACTAAATGGGAAGTCATTTCCATGGACTTCGTTGTAGGATTACCACTCACATCTCTGAGACATAATGCTATTTTGGTGGTAGTCGACAAACTGACCAAAAGTGCTCACTTCATTCCAGTCAGAGACACCTATGATGTGACAGATGTGGCAAGGGTATTCATAAATGAGGTTGTACGTCTTCATGGAGTTCCTAAAAAGATAATCTCTGACAGAGACCCTAAGTTCACCTCCAGATTTTGGACAAGCATGCAGTCAGCATTAGGGACACAATTGAACTTAAGCTCAGCTTATCACCCCGAGACAGATGGACAGACTGAGAGGGTGAATCAAGTGATGGAGGACATGCTTAGGATGTATGTTATGGATCAACAGACACAGTGGGAGAAATATCTTCCTTTAGTGGAGTTTGCATACAACAATAGTCATCACAGCTCCATTGGTATGCCGCCATATCAGGCATTGTATGGGAGGCCGTGCAGGACACCACTCAGTTGGGACAGGTTAGAGGATCGAGTTTTAATTGGGCCTGAATTGATTCAGGAAATGGAGGAGCAAGTGATACAGATTAGGCTGCGGCTGAAGGAAGCACAGGATAGGCAAAAGAGTTACGCTGATGCACACAGATCAGATAGAACTTATGGAGTAGGGGACCGTGTATTTATTCGCATCAGACCAAATAAAAGTACCATTCGGTTTGGGAAGGGTACCAAGTTGTCACCTCGCTTTATAGGTCCATTTGAGATTCTTGAGAAAATCGGACCAGTTGCTTATCGTCTCGCGCTGCCACCCCCACTTGCATAAAACTCATAATGTATTTCATGTTTCTGTATTACGACATTACATAGCTGATGAGACTCACAAAATTCATTGGAAGGAATTGCAGGTCTCGGACGAGGGAACCTTCAGGGTCGAACCATTACGTATACTTGATCGTAGGGTTCGACAGCTCCGTAGTCGCCATGTGGACCAAGTTAAGGTCCAATGGGACAAGTATAGCCCAGGGTCTGCTACCTGGGAGGATGCAGAGACCATGCGTCGAGATTTTCCCTCACTATTTTGACCATAACTTCGGGACGAAGTTTCCCGAAGGGTGGGTGTATGTAATGCCCATATTTTGATTCGGCATACTTATTAGTTAGACACACCATACTTTACTTCTTATATATTTTGTCGAACTCAGCTCGACTGAGTAAACTATATTGGACCTCATTATATGATGTTACTCTGTCTTATGATTTCACCATGATTATGATGTTACTATGTTATGCAGCTATGATGTCATGATTATCATATGATTTCCTTATTTTACAATTGCAGTATATGTTTATATGTTTTCCTTAATGAAATGTGAAATATATGATTCGGTACGTGGATACCATCTTCTTATATGAATTTCTGAAATGTTATATGTCATACGCAACTATGATGAGCTAAAAGTTACATGAAATAAAATGATAACATGGATCAGTTGGCGATTAATGGAAAATGCTTTCTATAAATTATATTTTGCAAAACACTAACTTACAGGACACAGGGGCTATGGGATAGCCAGTTACTTGATCTGATATATATTGGAAAGGAAAAACATGTTCATACAGCAAACCTTAGCAGCCAAAATGAGGATACGATAACACAAACTGATAATCCCGATAGCAGCAAGTATGAGTTGATAAGGGCGTAGGCCCAGTATGTTGAGAGGGATGGATGTGTTTCCCACCCTATGTTTCCATGAGACCCGAGGTCGTGGGAGGGCCGTGCTGAGACACGCTCCCCATGTTGTTGTGATGACGATTGTCGGATGCCTGCTAGGGGAGGATAGGTCCGCTGTTCAGCCGACGCTATCGCTCTCAAGTTCTATGTGGTCAGATCGGTGAGTCCGACACCCACTGTTGTACTAGCAGAGGGAGGATAGGGAGGATGCTGGACGTAGGTTATGATGGGAGGATGTGTTAGTTAGTACTGTTGGGGGGTTTAGTATTCCTTGATTCCGAGTTAGTGGAAGTAGGCACCCTTCCTGTACTTGATTGATTAAACTAATGTAAACATAAAGACAATGATGTTAAATCGTAAAGGGTTAACTGTTAAATAACCGAGGATGTTAAAGTAATTATACTATAGATTATGCTTGCTCTTCTGCATGGGGGTAGATACTATTGTTAGTTAGCAAGTATGCATAGGCGGAATGGGGTTTGTTTATAGTACATGTCCGACATGTGCATACACTGGCCATGCATGCACACCTTGTACGTGTACAATATTACTGGTGTATAACATACTTGTCATGCTCGAATAGTAGTATAAATGTCATAGATAACTCAGTTAAGGATACATCAATCAACTTAGGTAATGAATGGTTAGGTTGTCAATGTGTAAATAAGTGAATTAGTAATTATGTGAAAACATTGTAATAATAAACTAAGACAAGTACCGTCAGTTAACATTGTCATAGAAGAACTGTTGTGAATAGGGTAATGATAGTGTCTAATTAATTAGTAAAATTGTTTAAGCCCTCACAAGTGCTTTGTTTATAATAACAAGGATGCTATGTTGATGATAGGGTACCCATGTGATAAACAAATAATTAAGAATACTATGATCGATTCACCTTTAATTATTGTCAAGGGGTGATTTAATTATTATTATTAATTAATAAATGATATTCCAGCAACATTTATATCCCTATCGTAACAAATGCAATATAAGTAAGATTTAAAATATTGATTTATAAATTAATATTACGTGATTAATTCCATTTCAAAATCAGCCATAACAAGATAATCCTTTTTGGAATAACCGTGATGTGATGGAAATGGATATTTAATTATTCAATGTTAATCTTGGAATTTAAACCTCAAGCTAAAGTAGCCTCGACGGATAAGGTGGATCATTAAGACACATCATGTCCAAGTTGACAAGGGGCAACTAATTATATAATATTTTATTAATTACATTAAAATATCAAGGACGGCGGATAGACTTGTATTTAATGAAACTGTCCCGAATGGATAACCTTGGGGTGATAATTCCCACCGTAATAAATAATTACGACCGTCAATCCAAAACCAAATGAATTTTTCCATAAAAGTAATTAATTATACATTTTTATAATGAGACGTGGATGAATGAACTAGGGAAGGGAGTAAAGGTTTGAGGGGCTCGAGAGGGGGAAGTTTAGGGCGGTGGAGTAAGCCCAAGGTCTTCTGGAGAATGGACATGTATATAGAGGGGGAGAAGGTTGAAGGTGGGGAGGTTTTTTTTGATTGGGGAAGAAAAGAAGCTTGGAGAACAGAAAATTTGGCGAACAGAAAGATTTTGAGAACAGAAGGAAAGACTGCTCTCGGGATTATCAGATTGTGGGCTCGGGGGCTTGGAAATCCTTTGATTTCCAAGGGCCAGCAAGATTATAGCTGGTCGGTAGGGTGGACACTTCAGTTTGGCTGTCTAAGGGGATTATACAACCTGCTACAACTTACGGTTAGCATCAGCATCAGGTAATTTCCGTTATTTACTATTATGCTAAATCTTACTGTAAACATGCAAACTTACTATTTACTGATTCACTGCTATTTACTGATTTACTAAGTTGTGAAACCTATTCTTATGCTGTTGAAAAGAAAGGAACGATATGTTTGTTTATTTCAAATTTCGAATGTAAGGTTAGTGAAAACACCACAGTACACTAAATGTTATTTCGGCACATAGAAATTCTTAGAAATTCTCTTCCATAAACTGATAAAGTTTAAAACGTAGAAAATTAAATCTGCAAATTTTACACAGTGCTCTGCTGTAAAAACCAGAGCACTACACTTACATAGTGTACCCACCTAAGGCAAAAATAGAGTTGTCGAAATACAATGGAAGTGAAGACCAATGCGTTGCTTGTCTAAACAAAGCAGAAGAATACTTCGACATTTACAATATTCAATCTGACGAGGAGAAGGTGAAATATGCATCAATGCATATGGAAGGGTATGCCTATAATTGGTACCTTCGGTGGAAGAGAGACAATTTTTCCTACACCTGGAACTTGTTCAAAAATGATTTCTTTAATAGGTTTCAAGGAATCAAGGAAGATGAGTTTTTCAGTAAACTTACGAGATTACAACAAGTTGGAAGTGTTGAAGAATTCACACACCAGTGGGAATCCTTGTCGACACGAGTATTTGGGTTGTCTGACAAGCAAAGACTCGAAACCTATTTAGGAGGTCTTAAACCATACCTCCAAAGAGAGTTAAAGTTACACGACATACCTAACGTAGAGGTAGCAAGACATAAAGCAAAAGCCGCAGAACGCAAACTGGAAGGAATAAAAACAAGAGGCGACAACCATCATCGACAAGAAAAAGAGACACAATGTAGGTACTGTGAAGATATGTGGTCACCCGGCCATCAATTCCACAAACCTCAATCATATGCCTATGAAATGGAAAATAGATCAAAGCCATCTAACAGTTACTCTGATAATAGAAAGAAGAAGAAAAACATATGTTGTCGATGCGGTGATGATAGGATCCCAGGCCATAAATGTAGGAACAATCATACAATACAGTGCAAAATCATCAATGGAAAGGAAGTGCAAGTATCTACACAAGAAATCACGTCTGATTCTAATACCGACACTGAATCTGAATGACGAACGACATTAGGAAAATACTCAAGCTTTGAGGACAAAGCTTTCCTAAGGGAAAGGCAATGCTATGAATATTTATTTAATATTATTATTTATTAATTAGTAGATTATTAGGTTATTAGTGAAAGGGTGTAACCCTTCACAATGTTGGATCAAACCCTATATAAAGGCGATCTTATTGTATCATCTTTTATCTTATCAATTCAAATATATATATCTTATTCAATATGGATCTCGCGTCCTAGTTTTTCTGCCGCATTAATGCGGTGAACGAATCCGTTCACTAGATTAATAGTCGAATCCGACTCTCATATTGGATAAGATATATATTATTGAATTTATAAGATAAAAGATGATGTCTTTTACAAGTTAGACTTTCCCGTATTTATAATTGTTTAAAGGGTGTCTAATGCAACTCTTCATAAAGAGTTACATCATTTCACTAATTAATTATATTATTATATTATTCTTGTTTGTTGTTATTATTATTATTATTTATATATATATATATATGTTGATGTTTATTTTATTATTATTTTATTCATAGCATTGCCACTATCTTAGAAAGGCGTTGTCCTCAAAGCCTTATAATTTTGTCGCACCTGTTCCTTATGACGTCATAGCTGACGAAACATGTTGGTACAAACTTCTAAGTGTAGAACATAGCTTCCGATATGTTGACGGATCAATCCAACCAAAATTGATTTGTTGCAGACTGTTGGGATTCTCTATTGATTTGTTGTCAGGTGCTTTGAGCACATTAGTACCATTATCTTTCAACAATTCCCACTTTTTAGGATACTGGTTTATATGGTTGGGGTGTCGATAGGGAGTTATTGTTGTTTGTTTTTTTACAAGATTGTCTTCTTTCTGAACTGTGACGAGGACTGAATTTGTATTTGCTTCTTTTTTCTCAACGTAGATTTTTGAGTCCAATGGCATTGATGTCCTCTTTTGAGTTTGCTCCAAGTTATTGTCTAACGAGTCTTTTTCTTTTTTAAGATTTCGAGTCATTTCTTCTTGCGCTTTCTTATCATCTTTAAGCTTCTGAATTTGATCCATTAGATCTTGTTTGTGCTTCTTGAGGTGACCATTTTCGTCAATGTATTCTAATAGTTTCTTCTGAACATCTCGATTCTCCTCTTCTAGCTTTTGATTATGTTGTGCTTTATCCTTCGTCTTTTTTATTTGAAGAAGCAATTTCTGATTATGATCTCTTAAACGTGAGATCTCTTCTTCTTTATCTGTGACAATTTGGTCGAATTCTGACTGCATCTTTTGATCTGACTTCTGATTACCCTGTGATATCATCTTTGATATATCTTTGAAGTCTTTAGATGTTGGGGCTTCTAAATATGACTTTATTGTAATATCTTGAAATGTCATTCTCTTTTGCTTATAGGAAAAAGTAAGAAATTTCTTTTCAACATTTAAAATGAAGGTCCCCAATGTTTTAATCCAAGGTAACCCCAAAACTATGTCACCACTAGAACTCCATAAGGAACTAATAGTGAATTGAGATATGACCATATAATCTCCAACATTCAATTCTAATCCACTTATTTCAAATTGCTTCCTGTCCCAAAAGTCGAGCCTTTCACTTATATTTGATTCAGGAATCACTAAATGGTTAGCAAATTCAGCACTAATATAATTATTTCTTTCACAAGGGGCAATAGAAATGGTGACATCCTTCCCTGCAAGTGTCCCTTTAACTTTAAATAGTATTGAGACAGTCATCCATGAGGTGTTAAGAAACCTTCCCTTGTTTTCAACATTAAAACCCATCTTCTTGAGTTTTCTTTGAAATTTATTCAATATCTCTTTTTTTATAATAAACAATATTCAATATGATTCTTCTTCTAATATTATTTTCCCCTTAATATATGTAAAATGGTGTAGATTGGGTGGTTGGGAGGAGTGGTTGTTACCTTCCCCACCTAGGTTCAAATCTCACTTTTGGATTGTTGTTAGGGAATAAAACCAAACCCACTTCTCACAGAACCATGTGCACCTTAAAACCATGTGTGGTTTAACTTCTTACTTTTACTTTTTACTTCTACTCACTTCTAAACTTTACTTTTACTCTTTTTTTTTTTTTTTCTCACTCCTTTTTTTTTATTTCTATATTCTATCTTCTTCTTTTTTACTTGTCTTTCGTTTTTTTTTTTTTTTTTTTTTTTTTTTTACTTTTGCCTTTTTTCTTTCTTTCTTTTTTTTTTTCTTTTTTACTTCTTTGGGCCACGGGCCTGGTTTTGGACAAGGTCCTAGATTAGTGGCTACAAGCCTGGCTCTGATACCAAATGCGGTGAACGAATCCCTTCACTAGATTAATAGTCGAATCCGACTCTCATATTGGATAAGATATATATTATTGAATTGATAAGATAAAAGATGATGTCTTTTACAAGTTAGACTTTCCCGTATTTATAATTGTTTAAAGGGTGTCTAATGCAACTCTTCATAAAGAGTTACATCATTTCACTAATTAATTATATTATTATATTATTCATGTTTGTTGTTGTTATTATTATTATTTATATATATATATATGTTGATGTTTATTTTATTATTATTTTATTCATAGCATCCAATGTGCACCACATTCTGAGTGAGAGAAGAGTGAGTTCTGAGATGATCAAAATAGAGAATCCCGACTATCTATTTATACTTGTCCTGACCTTCCTAATTACTTATGGGGCCAACTTGTCTAACTCGGCCTAATAACCCCAGTTACATATATATCAGGCCGACACCCACATCAGGTAGTTTAATAACCCATCGGCAAGTTAATCTACTTGTGACACTTGTAAATACAAATGACGACACTTCCTTATAGAGGAATAACACATCTCTTATAAGGGTACAATAAATATATATATGAAATACATTTCGAAGTTACATATACATCAACACTCCCTCTTAACTAGGAATCTATTTCTCGACACAGATCATCGGGCACAAGTCTTCTTCTTTGGATCATCGTCATCGATGCATCGTCATCGAATCATCGTCATCGTCACAGATACTGCTATTTCGTCCAATCTCTAAATCTACTTGTCATAGGAAGTTCTACAGAGCCAGTCCTTTTTCATACTGGATGTAGGCCCACCACCTGTAGGTCTTCATCATCACTGGTCATACTGTGGAATCCTCAGGACTCATCACGTGCATCTGCAAAAACTCACAAGAGAATCCTGGGCCTTTTACAAGCACACAACTCAACCTCTCGAATCTCTCAGGATATTTTACATGCCACTGCACAACCTGTCCACGACCAGAGAGTATGAAACTGATACTTCACCATACAACCAACTGATGTATATCATCACATGATCAACCTGATCATCATAATCATCCGTGAGCAAGCCATCAAGTAGGTACACCTAAGGACTGATTACACTGCCTCTACAAAACCTGCAAGATATCTCAAGAATGCTTACACTGCCTCGATAAAACCTGCAAGAGCATCTCAGGAATGATTATATGCATTTGCAAAACCTGTGTACCAAACTGTCACATCAATGTCTTCATATCACCACAAATTCCACGGAGCACAACCCAGATGCACACACACACAACACTTACACTCACTAGCATGGGAGGACCAACCTACTACCATCTAGGAAAGGCTAACATCACTTACATCAATGACCATGGGAGGACCAACCTACCACCATGTCGGAAAGGCACAACACTTACATCAATGACCATGGGAGGACCAACATACCACCATGTCGGAAAGGCCTAGCACTTACATCAACGACCATGAGAGGACCAACCTACTGTCATGTCGGAAAGGCTTCAGCACTTATATCTCACCATAGGAGGACTAACCTTCCACTATGTGAGAATGGCCCAGCACTTACATCTCACCATGGGAGGACTAACCTTCCACCATGTGAGAATGGCCCAGCCCTTACATCTTACCATGGGAGGACCAACCTACCACCATGTAAGAATGGCTCAGCCCTTACATCCTGCCATGGGAGGAATAACCTACCACCATGCAAGAATGGCTCGGCCCTTACATCCTTCCATGGGAGGACTAACCTGCCACCATGCAAGAATGGCCTAGTGTGCATCTGTGTCTCCAGACTTCATCACTTCCCTCTGGAAGGCATCTCGATCTGAAGTACACCAAGTCTCCCTCTGAAGTATTCAAACTTCACTCTGGCAAGCGGCTTGGTCAACACATCGGCTATCTGCTCGTCTATCACAACATACAAGAGCTTCACAGCTCCCCTCTGCACCATATCCCTGATATAGTGGAACTTGATCTCAATTTCCTTCGACCTGTCATGGAACACTGGGTTCTCTGACAACTTCACACAGCTCTGGTTATCATAGAAGTTACCAGTAGCATCCAAAGGGAGATCAAATAAATCAGATAGTAGCTTCCTAATCCATACTACCTCACAACTAGCTAAACAAGATGTCACATACTCTGCTTCAGCTATACTCAGTGCCACACAGGACTACTTCATGCTAAACCAAGAGATCACACCTGATCCTAGACTGAAGCAGCACCCCGAAGTGCTCTTCCAATCAATGGCACTGCCTGCCCAATCCGAATCAACATAACCCTCCAGGTTAAACTTTTGATTCGCCTCATACTTGAGCCCATAATCCACTTTACCCTTCAAGTACCTTAGAACATTCTTTGCAGCTATCAGGTGAACATGTCTCGGATCTGTCAGATACTGGCTCAAGGTGTTCACCGCAAAGCAAATGTCTGGCCTTGTATTCGTTAGGTACATAAAAGAACCAATCATCTGATGATACATTGTAGCATCAACCGGCTTAGAAGAAGCTTCAAGTTCGATGCCATAGGTGTGGACATGGCCTTGCAGTCCATCATCTCGAAACTCTTCAAGATCTTTACTGCATACTTCCCTTGTCCAAGGAAGATTCCATCTGCACTCTGCTACACCTCCATACCGAGAAAGTAGTGCATCATACCCAAGTCCTTCATCTTGAACTCGGAAGCTAGCTTCCTCTTGGTGTCGGCAATCACTCTATCCTCACCTGTCAAAAACAGGTCATCCACATACAATAGTAGTATCACTAGATTTCCCTCCTCAACCTTGTAGTAAAGGTTGGAATCTGCTTTACTCTTGGTAAAGCCCAAACTAGATAGGAAGCCATCTATCCTGCCATACTAGGTCCTGGGTCCCTGTTTTAAATCGTACAGACTTCCCATCTGTTCTTGGGACCACATCATTCTTTATGATCGACGGATCATGGCATTCTTCCAATACTGTATCGAGGATCCTAGGAACTTCATGTTCTTCAATATCTTCAATAGATAGCTTTGTTGCTGGAACAAATGTTGTAGTCCTTCTTTTGTAGGTGATGGTATACGATATTTCCTACAAGACAAGTTAAATTGCATGATTAGAAACATCTCATAGTTTTCAGAACAAATTTTTGTACATAAAGAAATATGTCATACATTCATGCAATTATTTTAGCCAATTCTTCAATACAACATTTATCCATATCCTGTAACTTTCTAGATGCCTTCCATCTCTACCAGAACATTGTTAAGAGTTTTCACTACTCCCAACATGTCAACAAAGAGGTTTCATTCTAGATAAGTAGCAAAGGAATGTTGTGCAGTGTCATAGGTCACTTACCCATCACTATATTAGTAGTATCTTGTTCATTAATGCAAATATCCTAATATTCATAATACACATCCTAACTTTAAGAACATAAGTACATAACTGAACAATATCATATATATAACAATTCAAATACTTATCTTTGTTTGTTTGTAGGGTGGACTCCCTCTGAGTCTTTGCTTCCTTATAGGAGCTGCTGGAGTCCTAATCTAAAGTAGCTTCTTCTACACCTTTCTGTTGTGGAATGTAGAGAGATGATCAACTCCCTCTGAATATCTGCATCCTTGCAGAAACCACTAGAGTGTGTTCCTTCTTGATCTTTGCTTCCTAGATTACCTGTTCTTGAGCTTATATTCATTCTCGATCCCTATGCATGATTATTAGTATCATCATTGTGTTATCCTCGATGTCTCATACATAATCAAACATTCATTAGTATAATATTAATATTATCAAAACACAATAACCTCAAGCATGTATAGTTAGTATCATTTCAAACAGAAATAATAAGCATTCTTATGGTTAGTCATAAACATAATATACCTAAACCTGTGATTACTCAATCCTATGACTCTTCTGGTTACTCATATCATCAATTAAGGTAAGAAACATAATATGCATAAGCCCTAGATTACTCAAACTTGTAACTTCAAGAGTAATCATTATCAATCATACAAAAGTATACAAAAACATACTTGGTCACCATATTTGCTAGTTATGTCTAGTAATGCGTTCCTGTTCTCTTCAATGACCTGCATAACTCATTAATTAACCTTTGCAAAAAAAAATTATAAATACCTCTATGTGATCCATGACTATGGATGAATCTTTCTCTTCATAGCATGTCTAGGTTGTCCCTTTAATTTGTACAATCCTCCCTCTTGCTCTCCAATCACTACTGCATCATCTATAGTCTTACCCTTAGGCCACATTAGGACTTGGCCATCTATAAATGCAACTCTCATGCCTTTTGCATCCAATGCAGAGATTGAGAGTAGATTCTTCTTGAGTCCTGGAACAAAGAGTACATCTTTCATCTTCATAGAGTTTCTAGAGCCTAGTTTATAGGAGGCTTCACCACTCCCTTTTATGGGATACTGGTAGTCATCTCCAAGCTTCACCTTGTGGGGTGAATCATGTTCAGATAGATTCACAAAGGATTCTTTGAATCTTGTCATATGTTTAGAAGCCCCACTATCTATGATCCAATCATTACTTCCATGAGTAATGGTTCCAGTGAGAATAGAAATCAAAACATATTCTTCATCACTTGAAGAATCTTCACTATCTTCTCTAGCCCTCTTCCTAGGAGGTTCATCATCCTCTGTAGCATGAGCATGATGTCTTCTTTTGAAGTTCTTCTTCTTGTGAGGACCCTCTTTCTTATTCTTGGGACAATCTCTGGCATAGTGTCCCTTATCATCACATGTATAGCAACGAACATGGGTCATGTCCCTTCGATGTCTAGGACTACTTCTTTGATTCTGATATTTTCCTTTCTTGCCATGATGGTGAGCTTTCTTGTCACCATGTCTTTTGGACTAAGCTGCGAGTGCTTGGTCTTCACTCCCCATCTTATCTTCTCTGGATACAATTCAAGCTTCTTCCTGTGAGCATTCTTCCCACAATCTACTGAAAGAGATAAGTTTCTTTCTAGCACAAATTCCTTGGATGAAAGAATCCCATGACCTAGGGAGGCCATTAAGAGTGGTCATCACCACTTCTCCATTTTCTATATCTTCACCCACAGCTTCAAGTTGTTCTTTTATCTGGGAGACCCTTGAGAATTATGACTGCATAGTCTCTGCATTCTGGATCTTGATATTCTTCAATTGATTCCTCAAGGTCATCTTCGGATTTATGTTCTTTCCTTCAAATAGTTTGGTCAAGGAATCAAACATCTCTTTTGGTGTCTTTAGGGATGATACATGAGGGATGAGATGATCTTTAATAGAATCAACAATGATCCCCTTTTCCTTAACCAAATTCCTCTTGTGAAGAGCCTTAGCCTCTTCTCCCTCTGGGACAGGGACCTCTTCACTTATATAAGTATCCAACTTATTCTCTTCAAGGATTAACCCAATCCTGTACTTCCATGCTCGGAATATATCAGCCCCTTCAAGCTTATCCTCAAGCTTGGTGTGGTGAGACATATTAAAGAGTACTTCAAATGGAAATAGAAAAGATTTAGGTCTTACCACTTGATTGATGAAAATTGGATTTGGTGTCGGATTAGGGTTTGTCAGAGAAACCCTAAAATTTCAAACTTTGAATTTCAACTTTCTGAAAGGATAGAAAGATGTGCCGTGATGAACTGATTAGCCTAGTATATTCAAAAATTCAGATCTGCAAATTTTCACCCTTCATAAATGTCTTTTAGTCTTCCCGCATTCACTGAGGAGAACCCTGAATTAGGGTTTGAGTTTCGTGGAGATCTACCCAACCAAAAATATCAATCCAAAGCTCTAAACTTCGATTTTTCCAAGGAGCCTCTAGCTGTGTCTTCAGATTTCATAAATTCCTATTTTTGAGGAAACCCTAATTCTAATTGGAAAGATAGATTCACCATGCTGAGGAGAGTCAATCCATCATATTGCTTTTCCAAAATCTATGGAAAGAAACCCAAAAACAAGAAGCCCTAGCTTTGGCAACTGCACAGTGTCTTCTTCTCAGGTTAGCTCTGATACCATGTTAGATTTTAAGCATTAATTCAATATGCTATAGGATCTTCACCGAGAGAATAACATGTACAATATATCAATGCATAACAATCATATCAAGCATGTCAAGCATCACAAGAATCAAAAGCTTGAGACAATGGACACACAGATTTTTCCGTGGGAAAAACCCTAAGGTGAAAAACCCCACAACTTCCTCAGAGATAGATAGAGAAATGGCTCAACCAAAGTACAATAGATAATCTCCTACTATGCAGCTGATCCTCCTCCTCCAATGTGCGCCACTTTCTGAGTGAGAGAAGAGTGATTTCTGAGATGATCAAAATACAGAATCCTGACTCTCTATTTATACTTGTCCTGACTTGCCTAATTACTTATGGGGTCAACTTGTCTAACTCAGCCTAATAACCTCAGTTACATATATATCGGGCCGACACCCACATCAGGTAGTCTAATAACCCATCAGCGAGTTAATCTACTTGCGACACTTGTTAATACAAATGACGACACTTCCTTATAGAGGAATAACACATCTCTTATAAGGGTAATATAAATATATATATGAAATACATTCCGAAGTTACATATACATCAACATACTCTAACGCACCAAGAGCTGTTTATGCTCATGTTATGCATATGTTATGCACTTTTATGCTTGGATTATACATATGTTATGTTCATACACAATTCACGTTATGAACATTAATATGATTTTCGTTTTAAAAAAAAAGCAACTAGAGAATGACTAAGGGTACTTGGAAAATAAGTGTTGTGCCAAGAGATTTAAGTTATTATCATAGATCATGATCATGTATGAATGACAGATATATAGATACAGGTAATTTCAAAGTAAAATCCTTGCAAGGAGATCCAAATCTAAGAGGGGCTGCCATGGAAAGGCAACATAATGATGTGAAAAGAAAAAATATTACTCATGTTTTAACTGATTTTAATGCAATAATGTGCAAGGGAAATTTGTTACTTATGTTCTAACTGATTTTTTAAAGCAACCATATGCAATGAGGTGTAAAGGAAAATTGTTACTTATGTTCTAATTGATTTTCGAAAAGAATCATATGCAATAAGGTGCAAAGGAAAATTATTACTCATGTTTTAAATGATTTTAATGCAATAATGTGCAAGGGAAAATTATTACTTATGTTCTAACTGATTTTTGAAAGATCATCGGAATGGATGTGTCTTATGATGAAACAGTAGAAACAACTTGTGTTGTTTGAGAAAAGTATAGGTGTAAAAAGATCAAGAGATGCCAAAGCATGACTAACAATGTGATGATTATGATTATATGTCATGGGATTGACAATACTTGAGGTTATTGCAGGTAAGGGGTTAAGGAAGTTTCAGTAAGACCTTGAATTAAGAAGGAGTTTCAATTTATGGGGCCGCATAGGGAATGAAACCGCGATGAAAGTGGCTTACCTCTCCTGTGTCCAAGGTTTCATTTGGATTCCCTAACTCCGAGACGATATTTTTCTAAGAGGGGAGGGATGCAATATCCTGAGAATTTGACCTAATTCATTATGTGTTGACCATAAGATCTGGATCACATTGAGGAATTTCATTATGTGTTTAGTGTAAGCTCTGGAGCACATGGGTTATTGTATTATGTGTTGAGTGTAATCTTTGGAGCACATAGATAACCCCACAAGATAAATAATAAATGTTGGGCATAATCCCTGTAGCACTCCAACATGATATTGAGCATAATCTCTAGATCATCGAATCTTAGGCCATTGTATCCCTAGGTGTATCTTACAAATACATCCTAGTACTAGTGTTGAGCAAGGAGCTCTTGAATTGTACTAGCTTAACACCTATTGGAGAGTGTTGAGCATAAGCTCTGAATAGCACTCGAGGTTACTTTACTTAAAAGGTGTTGAGTTGAAGAAGAATTTGAATAGCGCCTACAGTCATCATACTCATTTTATTTGACTAACTGAATCACTACTCATCTCTCATCAAGGACTGAGGAAACTGCCACGAAATACGAGGTAATCCAACATGCAAAGGGATCTAGGGCTACCTAACCTAGTCGACCGTCCAAACCTACCATAGGCCTTGTCAAAAGAGTTTACCTTACTTAATAGAGCATCAAAAGATATAATTCTATATAAATACAATGATTAAACAAAGTGGTTAATTATAAAAAGACCCTCACTTATGTACAAAAGTAATATGTATGCATATTAATATATATATAGAGAGAGAGATATTATATATATATATATATAGATATAAAAATTTATGAGAATAATAAAGGACACATAAATTATAAAGTCTATGTATCCACATAAATGGATTATAAATGTATTTATATTATTCTTATAAAATTAAATAAATAAAATATAAATTTTACAATAATCAATTAAAAAAGGAACAAATTAAGAGTTCTAGATAAATTGAAGTTTATAATCCATGCATGATTGAATCAAAAGGTTTGGCTGCAAATCTTTGGGCTGAAGCAATCAATGTTGCTGCATATATACAGAACCGAGTTCCACATTCATCCGTGAAAGGTATGACTCCTTTCGAAGCATTCTTTCGTCACAAACCGGATGTGTCAAATTTGAGAGTTTTTGGCTCTACTGCATGGGCTAGAATTCCTTCTGAGAAGAGACGAGCTTTGGATCCACAAAGTATCGAGTGCATATTGATAGGATATGGGGAAGAATCAAAAGCATATAAACTCATGGATATCAGATCTAAAAAGATATTCATAGAGCGCAGTGTGCAGTTTGAAGAACCGCTTCAAGAATTGCAACTAGTTGAGGAGAAAACTGTCGATTCACCGCCTTCACCAGAAGAAGATTCGAGCAGCGATAATGAAGGTATGAGTTCTGATATTTCTGATATTGTAGCAGCATATGATGATCATGACATATCAGGTTCAGAATCCGACCATTCAGATCTCCCTCAGTTACCAAAGTGGGCCCAAAATACTCTACAATCTGCTGGTTCTAGTCTTGGAAATCCTGTTGATCCGAGACGAACAAGAGGAGACTTTCAAAGGGCAGGTATGGCTCTTTCTATTGCTGATCCATTTCTTCCTGAGATTTGTTATTTTATGGCTGGTTCAGATCCCCAATCATACTATTCAGCCCATCGAGATCCGAGATGGAAAGATGCCATGGATGAAGAGTACAGTTCTCTTCAAAAGAACAATATAAAGTTATTTAAGATGTGTAAAACAAGTCAATTAAGCTATGTATTACTTGTCAAGGTAAACATTGTGATAAACAATTGAGACAAGTGTCGTCAGTTCACATTGTCATCTGAGAATTGTTGTAAATAAGGTAAGGGTACTGTCTAATTAATTAGTAAGATTGTTTAAGCCCTTAGGGGTGCTTTGTTTAGAAGAACAAGGATACTATGTAGATGTTAGGGTACTCATGTGATAAACAAATGATTTAAAAGACATTTTTATTAAATTCACCATTTATTATTACTTTGTGGTGATTTAATTAATATTATTACTTAATTAACGTTATTTTAATAATATTACTACCCATGTCATAACAATTGCAATATAGGTAAAAATTTAAATATTGATTAATAAATGATTAGAGTGTGATTATTTCCATTACTAAGTTAAACATAATAGGATAACAATTCTTGAATGGATGTGATGTGATGGAAAATGGTTAAAACTATTTATTTATTCAATACGAATCTTAGAAATTAAATTTCAAGGTAAGTTATCTTGACGGATGAGGTAAACCATTAGGACACACCTTGTCCAAGTTGAAAAGGTCAACTATTTATATAATATTTTATTAATTACACTAATAACATTAAATACAAAGGTGGTGAATATACTTGTAATTAGTAAACCTTGTCCCGAATGGATAACCTTTGGGTAATGATTCCCACCGTAATAAATACTTACGACCATCAATTAAAATCAAATAAATTTACCGTGAGTGTAATTGATTATTTGGTACATTGAGTGTGAAAAATACATTTTTACAATGTAACGTGTATGAATGAACTAAGGGAAAGGAGTAAATGTTTGAGGGGCTCGAGAGGGGGAGTTTGGGGCGGTGGAGTAAGCCCAAGGTCTTCTCGAGGAAGGAAATGTATATAGAGGGGGAGAAAGTTGAAGATAAGGAAGGAGAGCTTGAAGGGGAGAAAAAGGTTTGAGAACAGAGAAAAGGTTTGGAGAACCTAAGTAAATACTGCTCTCGGGATTGTCAGATTGTGAGCTCGGGGGCTTGGAAATCCTTTGATTTCCAAGGGCCAGCAAGATAATAGCTGGTCGGTAGGGTGGACACATCATCTTGGCTGACTAAGAGAATATAAACATAACCCGCTACAACCTACGGTCTACTAGCATCAGCATCAGGTAATTTCCTTGATTATTTATTTTATTTAATTATTATGTGGAAACATACTCTGAAACCTGCATATACCTTGCTACTTACTAATTTATTACTGTGAAACATATTCTTATGCTAAAAACAAAAATTGTTGAAGGAAAATATTGATATGTTAGTTTATTTTTTAAATACGAATGTATGATTATTGAAGACAAAACAGTATACTAAATATCATTTAAAAGCATAGAATTTTCGTTAGAAATTTACTCACATATACCTGAATAAGTTAATACATAGAAAATTAACTCAGAAATTTTACTTAGTGCTCTGCTGTAAAAACCAGAGCACTACATTGAGGCATTCATTTGTGTAGTTTGAGTTTTATTATGTACATAATCCTCTTTTTTTTTACAAAGTCCATGTGTACATTTTTTTCCATTTTGTAGGTCACATATATGCAGTGGTCACCCCCCAAAAAAATGAATGGAATTCTCACTATTAGTTGACATGTTATTTAGAGGGAAAGAAAAGTATTCTTGAACCTATTGTAGATTATGAAAATAATTATTTTTCGAATGGATCAATTATTGTTAAAGGGGAATACTTAACTCTAGTATCACAACAAAAAAAGAAGAATGGCTATGTGTATTAGTATTATATACCAAGAAATGTTGTATACCACTACACCAACTTAATAGTCGATGTAAACCTGAAGTTACATACACTTTTCCAAAAAAATAGGTCACGGGTATGATACTTACTACATAATTCCAAAAAAATAGGTCACGGGTATGCTCACAGTTTCACTAAGTGATTATCTATTTTATTAAGAAAGGTTTTAATATTTAGTCTTTTGTATTCACATTGCAGGGAGTGGTTGGAGTGCTCATTGTCATAATCACCATCACCATGCCCATTATGATTCACTTGACAATATCATACTTTGTCATCATTCTCATACTCACATTATCGCCATCACCGTCTGCATCAATCCTATATCATCCACCATCATCCTCATTCTCATTGTCACCGTCACCATCCCCATCCTCACACCCATTTTCACCATCACCATCATCTCCATCATGATCATTGTCACCATCACCATCCCCATGCTCATTTTCACCATAACCATCATGCTTCACCATCACCATGCCTATTGTCACCATCACCATTCATGCTTCAGTTTTTCATATTCTTTAACAACTTCATAAATTGCACAAGCATAGTCATGGATTTGTTGTCTTTTTTTTTCTATCATCTAAGTACACCATAATATTATCATCCATCATCCATCACCATCATTATTCTCATTTTCACCATCACTATCATCATTATCATTCCCACTTTCACCATCACCATCCTCATCCTCATTCTCATTGTCACCGTCTTCATCCTCGTTCCCATTTTCAGCATAATTTCCATCATCATCAACCTCACACCCATGTTGTCACCATCACCATCTATGTCTGTCCTCTAAATTGCACAATATTCATCATGAATACATATTTCAATTCCAATCAAAAGCATACAAATGAATTTTGGATTATTTTGACAAAGTTTTCATTTCTATAGGTAGACTTAAAGGAAATTTCTTATTTTGCATCCTAGGTTTTGTTAAGTGTTTGTAGTGACATATGGAATATGAGTTTATTTTGTAAACTTAAAGCTATATTATACATTTAATATTTTAATATTTTATAGTTTAAAGATTTGTTATGGGGGCATAGAATTCGAACGAGGAAACAATATTGACCAAAACCCTATTTTTTCAAATAGGAAAACAAGACAAGTTATGGGTCATGGACCCATGGGGGAGAGGAACCCCTATCACTATTTCGATGTTTGAAATCCAATGAATTTGATGGTTCGTTGATTTGAGCCACCATCATCAGTCCACAACCAGTTTTAACCCAAAGTCGAAATCGTTTCAGGGACACATGGTGAATCCTAGCCGGGGGCTTAGATTTGGATCTGAGAAACAGAACTGAATTATGTAATATCCTACATGTATATTTTTGTAGGTCCCATATGGGTACACTAGATGCAAGAACCCATTCTAGGTATTTCCCAAATTGACCCCTTAGTGCAAAAATTACATTGCCTCTTATTGACCAAAATCCTTTTTTATGAAATTGTCCAAAAAGACAAGTTCTGGGGCATGGAACCATGTTGGATAGGAACCCCTAGAAATATTCCAATGTCTTGAATCCAATGGATTCAACGGTTCACCGATATGAGTTAGGTCATCATTCTATGTCAAGTTGCAACTCATATCCTAAATCCTTTTCTCTACACATGGGGAATTCATGCTTGGGGCACAAAATTAGAACCATGAAACATAATTGAGTTATGTCACCTCCTGCAGGTGTCTGGCCACTTGGGAATGCTTCCCACAGGCTCACGGTCGATGCATTTCCCAATTTGACCCCTTAGTGAAAAAATTGTATTGCCTTTTACTCACCTAAACCCTAGCTTCTAGGATCATCGTATAAGACAATTTTCAATCCATGTATTAATGGGGTAGAGGCTACCGTAGAACTATTGTGACGTCACAAATACAATGGATTCAATGGTTCCCCATTCCGAGCCATAATAATCATTCTATCGAAAGTTGCAACCCACTTCCTAAATCCTTTCAAGGAGATATCGTGAATATTGATGGTTTGTTTTTATTGTTGGAGACTATCAATTCAGTTTAGCAAAATACATCATGAAGATGTATGTATTGAGAGTGATTCCATGGTGTGAGTGATTTGATGTTCTTGATAGGTGGATGGATTGATTAAGAGGATGGATTTTACCATATGAAAGTGTGGGATTTCCCCAATTAACGACTATGAGAAGTTGCTTCTAATTACCTTGAAGATAAAAGTATGTGAAATCAAAAGATACGTGTTACATGTTTTATCTCATTGTTTTTGTTGGGTTTAGAATACATAACAGGGTTTGGGATATAACCTAGGGTTTCTAGTGTTCAGAATAAAACCTAGGGTTTAGGATACAAACTAGGGGTTATACCACAAACTACAGATTCTACAAACTAGGCCCTAGCCTACAAACTAAGGTTTACATTGGAAACTAGGGGTTAGACTACACACTAGGGTTTTGAACATTGGTCAATGGTGAAAATGAATTTTATAGTAGTCATTGGTCGATGATGACATTGCACAAATCATGTTTTCAGGGTTTATAATACAAACTAGGGTTTGTCCTACAAATTAGGGTTTATAGGGCTATATTAATGTTGTAGGGTTTCTAGGGATAAATTAGGTTTCTAGGTTTGTGAATTAGGTTTCTAAGGCTAGATTTCATTTATAGGTTTCTAAATTAGGTTTATAGGGCTAGATTTAGTTGTAAAGGTAAGAATATTTGATATGGTGACATTGCATTTGATATTAGTGGCTACAAACTAGGGTCTCTAAGGCCTAGAATACATACTAAGGTTTGGGTACAAACAAGGGTTTCTAGTGCTTAGAATACAACCTAAGGTTCAATATACAATCTAGGGGTTAGGCCATAAGCTTGGGATTCTACAAACAAGGCCCTATCCGCCAAGCCTGAGATAACATCGGAAGGTATGAAAAATCTAGGTTGACTGAATTTGATTAGTGATGCACGAGGAAGGATAATTGCCACTTATATCATTGGATCTCTATAGGATGTGCTTCTCTTCTTCTTCTCACATCTTCTTTGTTTTCATATTAATGGTAGGAAATGAATTAGCTAATGCATATGCACATGAATGGTTGATTTTTTTGCAGGATGTATCTTGTCTTCTTCTTCCCCCCTCTTCTTTATTTCATGCTTGTTTGTAATACGCCATGTGTTAAGCCCCTAGACATATTTTGTGATTATTATTTGTGTTGTAATGTGGCACTAGGTGCCTAGAATATGGAATATGGACATTATTATTATTATTTTTAATTAAATAAATATCTCAAACTGGACAACTAATGTGGCTAGGGGGACATGGATTCCACATGTGAGGGGGTTGGGGACGTTGGGGACTAGGAGTTGTGGCTCTCCATAACAACATTCTTTGTTTCCTAATTTTTGTTATTTTAGCCTATGTTAGTATTATTGACCCTAATTCATGATTTAATGGGCCTTCCTTAGTGCTTGGACGGATTCCACTTGTTAAATGTTCCTGTTTGGTGGTTTTGTAACTTCTTTTTGGAGTTTATACTTGGTTTTGTAACCCCCACTTGCACAAGTGCACCCTCACTGGTTATTTTTAGCCTTGACACGTCAAGCGTTGTGTAACTCCCTTCATGTTTTGTAGCCTCCTCTCACTAATTCTAGTTGGCCTCTTTGGGTTGGATTTAACCTCTTTTGGTTTGCATAACCTCCATATTCGTTTGGTGTTAGAATTTTGGAGTGGATCCGAATTACTCTATATGAATTCGAATAGGCTTTCTCATGGCCTCTCTCTTCGCTATTGGACCTAAAGGTGCATGCTATCATGGACGAGAAGCATTTTCTATTGCTAAATATTGAATTCATGGGTGAGGGTGGTGATATCCAAAGGGTCGTGATGAGCACAGATAGTCACAAATCACTAGGAAATGAAGATTGAAGGCCTTGTAATTAGGTATGAAGACCCTATAATGGGGATTGAAGATTGATTGTGCAAAACAAAACATGATTCCTTGTCCCGTTGCTTGTCCCTGTCCGAATATTTGCATGTGAAGCCAAATGGTGGATGGTGATGTCCTGAGGGACATGTGTGGTGAATGAAATTGCATTCCACCAGGCAGTGTAGATGGAAGGGAAAGTTTAGATGGAGAAAGGTGTAGTTGTGGTTTCTTACATTATGGAGGGGCACAACTATATGGTCAGTTTCGACCATTTATGAGAATTTTTGGTTTTTAAGACCTATTCCAATGAATCCAGATCAACATTTCCTATAAGGAACACCTTTTATTTCACTAAAAATGGTTTCAGTATGACTAAGATCTGGTGATTTTTGTGTGGCATGTTTCTTGAGAAGGGTGCAACCACATATTCTAGTTTAGATGTTTCTGAGCATTTATGGGTTGTGAGACCTATTCAATTGCTTCCGAAGAAATGTTTCCAATAAGGAATACATTTTTTTTCATTGAAAAACCCTTATGTATGGCTGCGATATAGTCATTTATGTGTGGAAGTGTTGACAAAGAACACACCATGTTCATTTATTGTGACTAGCTCTGGTTATGGATCCATGGCCTCAGATGAGGGGTGACCTATTCAAGTATGGATTGACTTGATTATGTTTATGGCTAGGTGGAAAGTTGTTTGGTTGAAGCTAGTTTCCCCTTAATCAGATAAGTATTTTATTATATGTGTATTTACTGCATCCTTGGAATTATATGTGCTTATAGATTTGCTTTGCTTATGATTTGTATGGATGTAGTGAAAGCCATGAGATATGATTTTTATATGTATGTAGATGATATATTTTATATATTAATATTTTCATGTTGATATGGCTATGGTTGGTAGTCGATGACGAGTATTTTCTTATGTTTTTAATTATTGCATCCTGATGTATGTGTGCTCTTAGATCTATTTTTGCTTATGGTTTGTATGGATATAAGTAGAAGCCATAATTTATATGGAATCCATCATATCTAATTCTTTTTATGTTATTATGGTTGTAGGTGGCAGTCGAGAGATTTGGTTTTCAACACAATTAATATGGTTGATTATGGCAGCTTGTCACTAGTACAAAATGAGAGATAAGTGACTAGGTGAGTAAAAAAGTTAGTCACCACAATTTTTTCAATGATAAATGACCATATTTGAGCAATTTTAAGCTAGCCAACTAAAAACGACTTAGATAAATGACTAATTTAGTCACAAGATAAAATATACGACTAGATAAAAAGTGACTAAAATAAAAATGACTAACATAAACGACTAATTTAGTCACATGAATGCAAATATGACCAACTAACAACCACTAAGAATATGAATTAGTCATTTATGTTAGTCATTTTTAGTTGTGTCACCCTGGCAATGGAAAATTACAATTTTCACAATAAATTTGTACAATTTACTAAATTTCAACATTGTAGATGGATTCATAGACCCCTTACTAAATTTTAACATTGCAGATAAATTTAAAGGGGGTATCTGGATCCATTTGTTTGGGGATCTTTAAATCCATCTACAATGTTAAAATTTAGTAAATTAATGGCGTTTTCCTTGGGTACTTTTAATGGATCCCAAGGGGAGGGGGAAACATTAGCCATCCTTCCACTCTGTACATGTTCCTCTGTTAAAATTTAAGATGCTCCGGCATGAAATAATGCCTATAAGGTTTTCCTTTGTAAAATAGGTTATATTCTAATTGATTTCAGTTATAAAATGATTTGCTTTTAAGGAAAAAAACTAAAGCCAAATGATTGAGATAAAATAAATGTTTTAGTTTTTGTTAAACTAATTATTGAGATAAAATAAAGCATAAAAAAACCACATAACAGAGGTTGAAATGGTTATTTATCATTTGGAGGGAACTACATAAAATTAAAATTGTTATTGATCCTTTCGAGAGAGTATTTTCTTAGCTTATGGGATGCCCTGTACATGCCCTAGTAAAAATGATTCAAAGAATAACTTTTGATTTTTGGAATAATGGGAACAATGGGAACAATGGTGGAGATTTGGGGAAAATTTTTCCTGAGACATTAAAGTTCAATCACAATAGCAACAAACCGCTGAATAGCGAGGCGTTGCAATGCAAAACCCGTCGTCCATATTTTGTAACCAACTTCACAACTTTTGCAATCATCTCTAGTCAATGTGCAACAATCTCAAGGCTTCCATTCGATAGTGCTCCATTCCAATCGGTAATATAATTATTCTCATTCACTATTTATCATCTCCATTGAATTCATTCACTCATTCTTATATTGTTTCAGGTTCCTCGTTAAATTCATCCCTAGAGGGCTTAAACCACAATTTAACATAAAGAAACTAGCAAGTAGAATCCCTGGAATCAATGACAATTGATACGATATCCTTTTGGGAGCTTCTTGGCCATTGCAATCAGATCTACAAACAAAATGAGGTTGCCCTTGCCATTCTTGAGGATCGGCTCAAAGAATATGGCTATGAACCAAGTAAGCTGAATGTTGTAGGTTTTATGATAATCTCACACAATAACTTGTCAAAACACATGAAAATGGGTAAGCTAAAATCAGAAGTCTATTATTGTTTTATGTGCACAACCTTCACAATGTTCTCTACATTTTACAAAATGCCGTGAAATATTTAATCATGTATGCAATTTATGAATTTTTAGTATCAAACCCATTTCATTTTTTTATTAATCTTTTTACATGCCTCAATAGATTACAGTGAAAAGATCAGACTTCCTTCAACTTACGTCTCAGATCAAAGAGGTATCTATCCCACCAAAATTATCTGGCCTCATTGTCTAATCCCTTTAAAACCCATGCCATGCCAATGTGGCACAAACCCAGTGTTCCATTGGCCAAATTGCATATGTAATTAGTGATTTACTAATTGGGTATGTTAAAACCCAATAATTATTTTATCCTCATGTTTTTGGAAGTGCTTTCAGGAACATGCCGAGAGGGGCTGGATCGGAAATGGAAGGCTTCCTTTGTCTTAGGTGCAAGGTTGAAGGGAGATCTATTTCATCAAAAATCACCTGGGACTTGCACCTGGATTATCTTTTTGAAACTTTTTCACTGTGGGTGGGGCATATCATAGCGAGAATGGAATCTTGGTGGATGACTTGTGAATCAATGGCTATTGGAAACTCTTAGCTCATTTTATCATTATGAATTTAGAATATTATCTACATCCTTTAAAAAATTGTATACATGAATGTTTATACAACTAGATTAGCGAAAACCCTCATTTTCATAGGACTTTATGGTTATGGGCCCTTGCTTTTATATGCATTATATACTTGTTAGCACCCAAAAAGTGTTCACTATCTCATCTACCTCATTACATGGCTCATTTGTCTATTTTCCTACCATATTTCCCTTAAAAACCCTGAAAATCCCACTAAAAAGCCTCCAAAGGGCCTAAAATGCCTCCAAAAGGCCATAAAACCCTCAAAAAAGCCTCAAAAAGGCTAAAAAAACCCCTTTTTCCCCCAAAAATATCCAAAATTCCTCTAAAAATAGCAAAAACCCCCTAAAAAAGGAAGAAAAAATATAAAATAATGAGGAAAAGGAGGAAAAAACCCTATACAGCTGCCCTAAACCATATGGTTCCCAAAACCATGGGCCAGCACTCCACCACCAAAAAACTATAAATAGGTGATGGAGACCCCTTATTCCACATCCACAATCAAGTATACCCTTACTCTGCCAAAATCTCTCTCGAAACCCTAGTTCACCATTGAACTACTTTCACCTTGAGAGCCCCTTTTGGCCCATTTCCACCATTGGAGAAAGAGAAGGAGCAAGTTGGAGCTTGGAGCAACCCTCTTGGACATTGCAAAGAGCTTCACCAACCTTCACATTGGAGGTAAAATTAATACAAAAGCCATTCTTTACATTTTGTTTTTTCTGTTTCATGCACATGTTTAGAGTAAGTTACATTTCTGTTTTAGCATAATAATTTCCATTTACTGAACTGCTACTAAGGAGTCCCTTCTCCTTAGTAGGTGCTCATTTACACAAGCTAGGGGTAAAACCCTATCTACAATACTATATTTTGAAAGCTAGTTCTACTTATATGAATGGGTAAGTTAAAAGTTAAAACTTGAATTTTATCAAGATTTTCATGGTTCTGGATTTACAATATTTCATGCATTTACAACACATTATGAAATCCAACACTGCATATGTAATTGGGTAAAACCTACCATTAGGGGAAATTTATAGTGGCGATGAGCCTTCACCTTCCAACTTAACTAGTCCAAGAGCATATAGTTTTTTAGATCTAGAGTTGTCTTTAAATCATTCCCTTGCTATTCAAACCATGTCTCAAGAATTAAATTACAGGACAGGAGCATGAGTTGCGTCTTTTGTCTTCTGCACCAGTATCTATGACGGATTGCAACATAATGTTCATCATGATGATTTCATGTATCCTTTTTTATTAGATCTACAATATTCAGTTTTAATTCAATGCATTATGGAATTTAACTTCCAGGTTTCTTACTAGTTTTGGTCCTAGTTCTAATAATATTTTTTAAGATTTAGTTGTCTAAATCGAATATGTCGCAAAAAATCAAATAATATTTTTCATTTGCTTTAAATCAATTATTTAGAATGTTTCTTGTTTGTTGCAAGATCAAGAGCATCGGATCTCTTCATTTAGTAGCTATTCAAACCATGTCTCAAGAATTAAATTACAGGACAGGAGCATGAGCTGCATCTTTTGTCTTCTGCCACACTATCTATGAGGGATTGAAGCATAATGTTAATCAAGATGATTTCATGTATCCTTTTTTATTAGATCTACAATATTCAGTTTTAATTCAATGCATTATGGAATTTAACTTCCAGGTTTCTTACTAGTTTTGGTTCTAGTTCTAATAGTATTTCCTGAAGATATAGCTGTCCAAATCGAATATGTTGCAAAACATCAAATATTATTTTTCATTTGTTTTAAAGCTATTGTTTAGAATGTTTCTTGTTTGTTGCAAGATCAAGAGCATCGGTTCTCTTCATATAGTAGCTAGAGGTAATCAAACCGTTCGGATATCCATCATCTATTTCGGGATACATATCTATTTCAGGATCATCTATTTCAGGATACATATCTACTTCAGGATCTTGCATGATCTATTTCAGGATATGCTGCCCAGTCACCAGTTTGATGCCTCCAGCACCTTATCCACCTTCTTCTAGCACCCGGGAGCCACTTACCACAGAGTTTTAGCCCTCCCAAGCTGAAAGGCGCCCTCTTCTCACCTACTACCAGAGAAGGGCGCACTTGTTCACCTACCACTGCAGATTCACTCCAGTTACATTCAGTTAGCTCCGATTCTGATTGATTTCACTCCTGACTGACTGTTTCACCTCCGATTGACCTCCAGTTCGATTAGGTGACTTGTTCTGACTCCAGTTAGCCTCCCATGCGCCCCCACTGAGCCTCCAGATCCTATATCAGTGCTACACACTTCAGTTACATTTATTATGATCAGTTAGACTCAGCTTGACACCTGGATGACTGGTTGTTGTGATTGATGAGCAACACCGATGATTGATGAGGACTCCTAGATAGAGTCAAGCTACTCCATTCAGTGATTCGAATGACCTCCTTAGGCAATTCGAATTGCTCTGTTCATTGTGACAGTTTGTATTGTAATTCATTCACCCTTTCTGGGATAGAGAGCACTGCTGCATGTTTTGCACAGTTTTGCACCATATTTTCTATGTTCATCTGTTGTGATTGATTTACTTGTTCATTAGATCTGCTGTGACTAATTTTACATGGTATCAGAGCCATTGCAGGGACAAGATCTCTTTTCTACAGGTGTTTATACAAGAAGATTTGACTGAATTGCTAAAAATTGCAAAAAGTTTGGCATGAGATATCTCAAGGGCATTCGCTCCTGTGCATGCAAAGCTTGAAAAATACTCCAATACCACTCCAGAAGCTTGAGTTACCACATAATTCCTGGATCTGATACATTGGACCTATTCAACATTGCTTGAAATCCAATCCCAGGTGTGATGCAACTCTCAAAGGGTGGATTGTTCGACCTTATTGTGGTTGTTTTTATGTGATTTGCAGGTTTATTGTCTCCTCCAATTGCATTCGCTACCTTCTGCATGCAAGCATTTCTACAGCAATTCCATTCGCTCTAGTCTGCATGCAAGCTTCCTCTTCATCAGTTGACTCAATCCTTGCAATGGAATACTCTTCTTCAAAGCCTATCCTCACCCCATTCAATTATTTTGATTGGAAAGATGATATGGAGATCATATTACGTTCAAAAGGTTACTACCGAGTCACTCTTGGTCTTGAATTGGAGCCAAACAATGTAGCAGAAAGAACTAAACACTACAACAAGCTTGATGAAGCTTACGGTCTTCTTTGTCTCTCCATCTCCAAGGATCTTAACTTCCATCTCAGCGGATTGAAGACTCCAAAAGCCATATGGGAGCAACTTGAGACACTATTCGGCAAGCAGGATGAGCTTAGGGCTTTTCAATTAGAGAATGAATTGATTGGCCTTAAACCTGAAAATTTCGAGACCATCAATGAATTCTTCACAAAATTCAAGAACTTGAACTTGCAATTGAAGAACAGTGGTGTTATCAAAGAGGATAAACAGTTGATCCTCTCCATTCTAAGCAAGCTTGGGAAAGATTATTCGGTATTTGTCTCCACTTTCAATTCCGGTCGGCTAACTACCCCGAATTGGAAGATGCCTACCTTGAATGCCTTCATTGAGTCCGTTACGAAAGAGAATGACAAGTTGATTCAAATGGGGTCCATAAGCTCCAAAGATTCAGCCCTATTTGTTCAAGGACCCAAGATCTCGAATGGTAAAGGAAAGCTAAAGAAGGAGAAGCCCAAATTCGAGCCTCACAAGCAAAAAGACAAAGGCAAGCAAACGGATGCACCATCCAGTTCGAAATCCAAGCAAAAGGGCAAAGAAGGTAACCAAAAATCTAAATGTACTTATTGTAACCGTGGCTTTCATCCCGAAAGTTCATGTATGAAGAAGACTATAGATCAAATGGCCCTCCTTTTGGAAAAGAACAACATAACTCTTCCTGACGGTGCAAGGAAGAAGGATCGGAATGACGATCATGAAAGAGGACAAGCACTCATGGCAACGGTTTCGAAGCCCACTCTCTTGATAGATTCGGGTGCATCAAATCATATGGCTGCAAATATTGATTCTTTTTCCTCATTCGATCCAAACAGCTCCATCCCCATCCATTTGGGAGATGACTCAAAAATTTCTTCAAAGGGCAAAGGTACGATTCATGTAGATCATGGATGCTTTCAGAATGTTCTCTATGTGCCTTCCTTAGCTTCGAATCTCCTTTCTGTGTATCAAATGACACATACTGGTGATCCAAAGAAAGTCACATTCAGCCCTAATACAGTTGAAATTTCTGATATCAAAAGTGGAAGACTAGTTGCGGTTGGAAAGGCAAACCACACTGCAAAATGTTATGAGTTTTCGCACTTTATTCCGCTTGCAAAGCCCACTGCTCTTCGCACACATGGTAATGAGGTTAGTAGGCTTTGGCATGAAAGATTTGGACATCTAAATTATAAGTATTTGCTGCTGCTATCAAATAAATCCATGGTTGATGGGCTTCCACAACTCCGTTCCTCGAAGGGAATATGCACCGGTTGCATTATTGGGAAGCACCCCGAGCACAGATTCGACCGCGGCAAGGCTAGCAGAGCCTCTACTATTTTGGGATTGATCCATTCTGATATCAGCGGTCCGCTGCCCCATATGTCATTAAATGGTTCAAGGTATGTTTTGACATTTATTGATGATTATTCTCGCTTTACATGGGTATTCTTTCTCAAAAACAAGTCAGAAGTGCTTGGAAAATTCAAGGATTTTAAGGCTTCTGTTGAGACCACCACTGAGAGCAAGATCAAAGCTCTTAGATCTGATAATGGTGGGGAATATATCAAGTCCGAGTTGCTGCAACTTTGTGCCCAAAGCAGAATCAAGATCCAACATACAGTTCCCTACACACCCCAGCAGAACGGTGTAGCGGAAAGGAAAAACCGGTCACTGAAAGAGATGGCTACATGCATGATTGAATCAAAAGGTTTGGCTGCAAATCTTTGGGCTGAAGCAATCAATGTTGCTGCATATATACAGAACCGAGTTCCACATTCATCCGTGAAAGGTATGACTCCTTTCGAAGCATTCTTTCGTCACAAACCGGATGTGTCAAATTTGAGAGTTTTTGGCTCTACTGCATGGGCTAGAATTCCTTCTGAGAAGAGACGAGCTTTGGATCCACAAAGTATCGAGTGCATATTGATAGGATATGGGGAAGAATCAAAAGCATATAAACTCATGGATATCAGATCTAAAAAGATATTCATAGAGCGCAGTGTGCAGTTTGAAGAACCGCTTCAAGAATTGCAACTAGTTGAGGAGAAAACTGTCGATTCACCGCCTTCACCAGAAGAAGATTCGAGCAGCGATAATGAAGGTATGAGTTCTGATATTTCTGATATTGTAGCAGCATATGATGATCATGACATATCAGGTTCAGAATCCGACCATTCAGATCTCCCTCAGTTACCAAAGTGGGCCCAAAATACTCTACAATCTGCTGGTTCTAGTCTTGGAAATCCTGTTGATCCGAGACGAACAAGAGGAGACTTTCAAAGGGCAGGTATGGCTCTTTCTATTGCTGATCCATTTCTTCCTGAGATTTGTTATTTTATGGCTGGTTCAGATCCCCAATCATACTATTCAGCCCATCGAGATCCGAGATGGAAAGATGCCATGGATGAAGAGTACAGTTCTCTTCAAAAGAACAATACATGGGAGCTAGTTTCTCTTCCACCTGGAAGAAAATTAGTGAAGTGTAAATGGGTCTACCGTACTAAAGTTGCTGCTGATGGCACTATCAGCAAATATAAAGCAAGGTTGGTGGCAAAAGGTTTTTCCCAAGTCCAAGGAGTGGACTACACAGAGACCTTTGCACCGGTTGCAAAGATGGATTCCATCCGCCTTGTTTTAGCTATTGCCGCATCCAAGCACTGGGAAGTGCACCATATGGATGTGAAGAGTGCATTTCTACATGGAGACCTTGCTGAAGAGGTCTATATGCAGCAGCCAGAGGGTTATACATCAGATACATCATTGGTTTGTAGATTGAAGAAATCTTTGTACGGGTTAAAACAGGCCCCAAGAGCTTGGTACGCAAAGATGGACTCCTTCCTTCTTTCTCAGAATTTCCAAAGATGAAAATCTGATCCGAATGTCTATCTTCAGCGAGTTAAAGGTAATTTGTTGGTTATTGTACTTTATGTTGATGATCTGCTTATTACTGGTAGCACACTTACTTCAATAAACAAGCTAAAATCTGCCTTAAATCTAGCTTTTGACATGAGCGATTTGGGCTTGCTGAGTCACTTTTTGGGCTTGGAGATAGCTCAAAATTTCGATGGGATCACTATATCTCAGCAAAAATATGCTTCCGACCTGTTATTGAAGTTTAATATGGCTGAATGTAAGGCAGCCCCGTTCCCATTCCTCTCAGGAATCAGTCTTGAGGAGGGAGATTCCACACCGCTTGCATATTGCAGTATGTATCGACAGTTGATTGGTTCACTACTTTATTTGACACATTCACGGCCTGATATCTCATATGTCGTGAGTGCCGTGTCAAGATATATGCAGCAGCCACATGAACTTCATTGGCGAGCAGCCAAGCGGATCTTGCAGTATGTGCAAGGTACGAGACAGTTTGGCATACATTATGCTGCAGATTCTGAGCTAGATTTCATTGGTTTTACTGATTCAGATTGGGTAGGTGATAGCATTGATTGGAATTCCACTTCCGGTTATGTTTTCATGATTGGTCATGGTGCTATTTGCTGGTCCAGCAAAAAGCAAGCAGCCATTGCACTTTCTTCAGCAGAGGCAGAGTATCGAGGGGCAGTCAATGCCTGCATTCAGGCAGTTTGGTTGCAGGGTATTCTTTCCGAGTTTGGTTTTGGTGGCACTACTTCGACTGTCCTATTTTGTGACAATCAAAGTGCTATCAAGATATCCACAGATCCAGTTCAGCGGCAGAGGACCAAGCACATTGATATTCATATGCATTACATTCGACAGTTGGTGCATGACCGCACCATCATTCTGCAATATTGCCCTACCGATGAGCAAATTGCAGACATCTTCACCAAGAGCTTCACTGAGAAGAAGTTCTCTTACCTCCGTTCACTGTTGGGGGTGAGTTCCATCATGGTGGAGACAGATTGATTCATTATTATGCTTTAGACTTGAGGGGGGGCTTTCTTCCCACTGGGTTTTCCCTCTTTCCTCACTTAGTTTATTTTCAGCATTTTTTGGATTATTGTATTGGGGTGACCTTTGGTCTTAGTTACCAGGGCCCCACATTATTTTAGTTGGCACATCATAGTCTAGCTTGAGGGGGGGTGTTCGGATATCCATCATCTATTTCGGGATACATATCTATTTCAGGATCATCTATTTCAGGATACATATCTACTTCAGGATCTTGCATGATCTATTTCAGGATATGCAGCCCAGTCACTAGTTTGATGCCTCCAGCACCTTATCCACCTTCTTCTAGCACCCGGGAGCCACTTACCACAGAGTTTTAGCCCTCCCAAGCTGAAAGGCGCCCTCCTCTCACCTACTGCCAGAGAAGGGCGCACTTGTTCACCTACCACTGCAGATTCACTCCAGTTACATTCAGTTAGCTCCGATTCTGATTGATTTCACTCCTGACTGACTGTTTCACCTCCGATTGACCTCCAGTTCGATTAGGTGACTTGTTCTGACTCCAGTTAGCCTCCCATGCGCCCCCACTGAGCCTCCAGATCCTATATCAGTGCTACACACTTCAGTTACATTTATTATGATCAGTTAGACTCAGCTTGACACCTGGATGACTGGTTGTTGTGATTGATGAGCAACACCGATGATTGATGAGGACTCCTAGATAGAGTCAAGCTACTCCATTCAGTGATTCGAATGACCTCCTTAGGCAATTTGAATTGCTCTGTTCATTGTGACAGTTTGTATTGTAATTCATTCACCCTTTCTAGGATAGAGAGCACTGCTGCATGTTTTGCACAGTTTTGCACCATATTTTCTATGTTCATCTGTTGTGATTGATTTACTTGTTCATTAGATCTGCTGTGACTAATTTTACACAAACAACCGAGGAGTCCAGAAGTTATTTGAATTATACCCATCTTATTAGGAGTAAAATCTTAACCAAAATGCTATTTCCAAGGGAAAAATATTCACAACCTCTTCATGATCAAATTCCATTGTGGCATTAAATAATATCAATGGGATCTTGTTGGAACTGCAATATGACGTGCTACTTTTCATATGGTATTGGAAATAAGAAGTTTTGTTGAACCCCAAGCAATAGTTCATTACTATATAGTATTTAGTATTTAGCATAGTAGCAACATTCGAATACAAATTTAATTACAATATGATATGGAAAGAATAATTCATTTAAAAAAAAATGCATTACTCTATATTTATGGATGTTTTAAAGCTTCTTTTTTTAAAAATATTTTTTAGGTTTTTGGGTTGTTTGTTTATTGGGTTGATGAGTCAATGGGTATCAATAATGAAGTACATTAATTGAGGTACATTATCAAAGACAATCAAAAGTAGTTTACCATATGGTATCCGTATTGGAATATTGTATGGAAAAGTCATTGAATTTTGTATTCTTGCCAAAGACGCGTACAACAATGGCCAATACATCCAAATCTTGCAACTATGGTATTTAGTATTTAGTTATTATATTAACAAAATTGATCTTTCATTGAAAATTATGTCAAGCATGCCCAGGCCCAATATATTTATCTATATCTATATATCCTTGAATTTTTGTGACAAGTTTCATTTAATTATTCCTTTTGTCAACTTTGAAGTTGACTATTTTCACTACACCTTTTCAGTTCTGAAATGATATGTATCAGGTATTTGTAAAAGTAGCTTTGTGGATTGAAGACTTGAAAGAATTTTTGACAAAAAAAATGTAATCCAATATAGATGCAAACGGTTTTCTAGTAAAGTTAGACATTATTTAAATTCTTAACATTCTTAGGTTTGAGGATTCTATAATCTTACAAGACCTTGGTATTTTAGATGCATGCCTTGCTACTTTGGCTAGTGAAGGTCCATTAATGATTTATCATTTTCCCTGTCTCTGACCTTATTGACCTTTTATTTTCTCAATTTTGAGTATCAATCTCATTCATTAAAAATGTGCTCTACAGCTAGCAAAGGAAATTATAGTTCTAAGTATCCTTCTATATATTTTATCTCCTACAATGCTCAATTAAATGCATATAAATGTTGTACGGACATTATTTGTACTCATAATAGACAAAATGAAGCACTGCATTTTTTTTTATCCCTACTTTGCTATGCATATAGTCAAAAGAGAAAATGTCAAGATAAGGAGCTGCCTTTTGATCACTTGAATTTCCCATATTTCCCATCCAAAACACATCCTTCAAGTAATACCTGCCAAAACTCTTCAGGTTATTTGAATTTTACGTATCCTTTTAGGTGCTTGCTGAAATTGCATTTACAGAAGCTCACTTTGAACCTAATATTCAATTATTCCATAGTAACAAGGATTCCATTTGGCATGAGAACTGTCTAAGACTATGATATGGACTTTGGTAACAAAGGATTTATAAGAAGTTGAGACAAGCAGAGAGGGAACTGATAGAGATTACATATTTATACCGATTAGCAAAGTTGGATATGACATTGAGACACCATCATGGTTAAGGGATATGGCATCATGGGAGGTAAGAATTATTTATAATTTATTCATGTTATTTGATTCAAGCTCAATATTTTCGTTCTGTAATTCACTTCACATGCACTAGATCATTCTTCTATGGTACTAGAAAAATGCTTTTGATCCTTACTGCTAAAACAGAAAGCCCAATTGTTTTTTTATTGCTTTTGTTTAAAGTTGCCTCCCAATATTTGCTTCTGTAAGTTTAGAAGGAAAATAGTCATTGCCATGGTATATGTCTGAAAATTTTCTCCAAGATTTTTTATGGTAGCTATGGAATTTGCATCTAGGAAAGAGTATTATTTCAATTCACACCATATGAGAATAAATGGATGATCTACTAGCTGTAAGTATCAAAATCCAAATTATTTGAACATGGTTAACCACCTTTGCTTATACCAATCAGAGGTCTTTCCAAAGCTCAATAAGGTCCTTTTTTAGATGATGATGTTGTACTGAAAATGGATTTGACTACTCTTTCGGGTATTTACTTGCATGGTAAGGTAAGTGGTGCAGTGGAAACATGTGGGGAAACCTTCTATCGACTTGATAAAAATATGAATTTCTCAAATCCTCTTATTCTGAGGGACTCTGACCAAAATTCTTGTGCATGGGAATATGGCATGAATATATTTGACTTGCACGAATGGAAAAAGTAGAACATGACATGGATCTACCATAAATGGCTAAATCAGGTGAGTCCACATTGACATTTTTCTTTTAGTATCCTGGTCGTTTATTTTTGGTTTCTGAAATGAAGTGATATTAGCATTTGGTTTGGTTTTAAAATGACTTTGTTATGTGTGATGATTTTTATCTTAAAACTAGAACAGACAAGTTGTGGAAGCTGGGCACCCTACCACTTGGGTTAATAACCTGTTGCAACCTTACTTATGCACTAGATAATCCTTGGCATCTTCTAGGACTTGGTTATAATCCTATTTTTATTCGGATGGATATTGAAAAGGCAGCAATGATACATTACAATGGCAACATGAAACCGTGGCTTGAAATTAGCATTGTAAAATACAAACATTATTGGACCAAGTATGTGAAATATGACCACATATTCTTGTAGCAGTGAAACCTTGGTGAGTGAGTACATATGGCAGTTTAGTGTACATATTGTATTGGACCCTTGAGTACTCTCTATAATTGCTATCCATAAAAATTGAAGCAATCATAATTGGAGTAGTTGAGCAGAGGTGTCATTCTTTTGTTTTTGTTGGTTGGAGACTCAGCGAGGTGGATTGAATAGTCTAAAAAATATCACTGAAATAATACTCTCCTATCTACTGTTTTTAGTAGATCCAAATGTAGGAAGTCCCATAATCCTTTAACAAATTCAATAGGTAGGACATCAGGACCTGGATATTTGTTAGCTTGCATCTTATATACTAATGCCTTTAATTATTCTCTAGTTATAGGTGGTTGCAATGCAATATTGTCCTCTTCAGTGATCAAAGAGGTGAATACTAATACTACCTGCAGAATATTTCTTACATTCTCTCCTAAGTTCTGAGAGTAGAGAGAATGGAAGTGGGTCTCTTTCTCCATAATCTCAAGTTTAGTGAGATAGGGGGAAGGATTTGGGAAGGACAACTGGTCATGAAGGACTGAAATCTTGGATTCTATTTCTTTAATACTCTTTTTAGATTGACCCAAAGTAAATTTGCACCACTCCTTGGTGAGATTTTTTATACAAGAAAGGTTTTTTTAGAGATGGAGTAAAGAATCTCACTTGTCCTTAGAGTGTGGAACCCAAGAGTCTTGAACTAACTTAAGGTAATTAATATGGGTTAGGAAATGGGTTGAATTTAAACCGAGTTGAGGGAGGGGGTGAGGGGTAGTGGGAGATTTTATTATATCAAGGATGATTGTAGCATGGTATGAACCGGTGGCCTTTGTATTCCTAATTTGAAGCTTAAAGGCCTATCCATATGTCTTTCTTAAGTAGAACCTGTCCACTCAATTACCAATATATTTGAATCCTTTTTGCTTGTTTTTCCAAGTGAGGGTGAGGTAGACTGAAGCTATGATCACACTAAAAAAAATGAAATGGAAGAATGGAAAAAAACAGTAGTCATCAGTCTGTTGTAGTAGTTGAGTTCAACACTGTTTATTCTTCAAATTTTAAATGAAAGCACGATTCCTTTTTCCAGTTGGTAATTATTCTTCATGATGCTTACAATGATAACAAGAGATCCACAAAAGAGAAGAAAAAGATAAGGGGAAGAAAAAAGACCATGCTAAAATGTTCCAATGAAAAATTATATATTGTTTATGTGTGAAGCCCCAAACCATCTAATTTTTCTAGTACCATGGTGTCTTGTTACAATTTATGCACGAATGCATGTAATCTAACTCTAGCGACGATGTCATTCTTGTTTGGAAATATGTTTGAATTATGTGTTGCGAGGCCTACGACTAATTTCGCCTATGATCCTCCAAGCAACCAGCCAGGCCCGTTCATCCCAAGGCACTCCTGAGTCCTAGACGACATTATCAGGTGTTGCATTTTAAAGTCCCTTGTTCCTTACAGGGAGAAATGTAGTAGTTTGTGGTTTGTTCTATGATACCTATATCATATTCTAGCCTTGAAATATTTATGCGCCACCTTCAAATTTGTCAGTCTCGCTATGTACAATGGAATGGGTTTTATATTAGGTTGTCGTTTTCCTACTTGTAATAGCATATCCCTGCCACTATTTTGCTTCCATGACTTCTTAACCCTTTTCCCAACATAGAGAACATAATATGAGGGTTCTTGAAGTCAGCGAGATTTGATGTCGAAAGCACCCTTTGCGCCTTTATTCTTAATTTATAACACTCTCTGAGGAACCTCTCTTCTCAATTTATAGTTTTTCGTGTCCAAAATTATTTGATCATTGCATTGACCTCTCCATTTCTAGATTTCCTTCTCATTCAACTACTTTTTCACTTTTCTTCATACTATCTCTCTGGTTTTTATGTGATATAGATGTTTTTCATGATATTGGGTGTACACTGCATAGAGTAATATATTCATTTCAGGAATTTGGGCCCCTGTTTACAGTCTTTTCATATTTGTCAAGCTGCAAGTTGTCTAAAACTTAAAAATATTGGCCTAATTGGAAATGTTACCAAAGTTCAATTCTCACCTAGGACACACTCTAGCTTTCCCTTGTGTTTGTTTTGCACCCGTACTTGCTATAGCAGTTGGGCAGTGAATTTGGTAGAATAGATACTCCCTAGTTGTGGCAGTTTATCCAAGGGATACTCCCATCGATATCCATTGTGAGGTTCAGTTCTTATCTTATTACTATCATCCTCATTCATTTTTAGGAGGTTGCATTGCTTATTGTTGGAATTGAGGTTTTTGAACTTGAAACATGTGTAGGGGAGATTGATGGACTTGACTAGATGATGAATGAATGTTCATACCATGAAATATGATCTGTAAGATCCTTTCAGTTATTTACTCTGAGACAATCCTGAATACATTGTAGGGCCTCTTGCATGTCTTGAACTGCTTAAGACAAAAAAAAATTCATAAGGCCTCAGAACCCAACATTGACAATAACATCTCTACCATGCCTTGTCTCCTTGCCACATTGATTGGAATGGTTAAATAGTGCCTTAAGTTTTGTATTTCCTTCCTAGCTTGAACGTGCACATTTTTGAATTTTTCATCCAATTTGTGCCATCTAAGGTGCACTGAGAGACTTATTTGGTATGGGGTGCAAGGAAGAAAGACACATTGCTCCCAATATTCCTGAGAGTGTGGAAGGGTTGGGTTGGGTGCTGTCCAATAGTATAGTAGCATCAAGTTCACATCTTTTTGACCTACTGGATTCTTCCTGACTATGTGGTTTGAGTTTCATTATGTTTTGCTTCTTATGAGGTTTCCTGATACTCTTCATTTTCAGAATCATCAAAATAGGGTTGTTCATTTTCTGTAGATGCTAGTGTATGTGATCACCAACCAATATCATCTATAATTTATGTCCTCTTTTACTTTCCCATATTAAGAGTTGTTGGGACTAGGGTGTTTGATATTTAACATCTTGATTCACGTGGACAGTATAGTATATTGTCAATGGGGACATGGCTAATATGATACTTGATTTGACCCACTCCATGCCTTGCCAAACTGATATGATATTTTCTAGAAGAAATCACCTTTGGAATGAAGCTTCACTATTCTGGAAGGATGATCTTAGGAAAAATTTGCTAAACATTCATGGCCAGGGCCTTGGATAAAATCTTGCAAGATAGATCAAGGAGGGTGATTGGTTTCCATCTAGTGATAAGTTTAGAGTCCTTGGATTTGGGTATGAAACAAATCACACCTTTGTAACTTTTTTATATTGGATCCCAATGATATTTTTGTATCCACTTCTTTCTACAGTAGGAGCCAGTCTGGACTGAAAGAGTCCCAAGTAACCTTGTAAAATTCATAGGAAAAATCGTCTAATCTAGGTGACTTATGCCCAACCATAACCGACGAGGCCACTGTTAACTCATTTAGGGTCAATGACTGCACACACACCCATTTTTGGGCTTTGGAAATTCCATGAGGGACCACATCAAGACAAGTATGCATGGCCACCATACATTCCTTAGTGAGGCCTTGACACTAAAACACCATTTTGTAGTGGGAGACAAATTTCCCTTCAATATCCTCCTGTTCAGTTGGCCTTCCATTAGGATATTTGATCTTAGAGATCTTCTCCTTACCTTCTTTGAAGGTCAGTGTTCTAAAAAAAATATTCATTGGTAGTTCTTTTATCATAGGGTTATATGGAAGTTGTTAGCTGACCTGCTCCAATGCTTCTTTGACAAATTTATTATGCTTGTGCTGGATTGAGGTGACCTTTGGCCCATATCTTCTCATGAAAGAGGTGGTACAATCAATGGATTTTGTCACCATATAATCCAGTCATCTCTTATAGTTTTCCTTAGACAATTCATTGAAGTCTAATTCCTCAAATGAGATACAATCATAATATACTTAATGCATCTACACCTTGGCTGATACCTAGGAATAGAGAAATATATAGGCTGAATATCTGGGAATGTGGATTTCTCCAGAATCTTGATTATCTAAGCTCATCTACAGTTAAAAAAAGAAACATTCTCTTCGAAAAACATAGCCTATCAAGATTTTTAAGGATTCTTTTGTTTCCCTTCGAAAGTTGACCATGTAAACCAAAGCTCATATAGCTCCTTAATTTATTAGGATCATACATCCCTAGCCTAGATTTGAGGATGTTCTGGTTGTTATATTTCTAAAGGAAGGATTATCATAACCTTGTAGATCATTGGGACGAACTTTCATGTTCTCTTTGGGGGGACCATTATTCTCCTTTTCATGAACAACAACATTGTTGTAGATAACTGGACTTGAATTTTGATAAAATAATCTGTCCTCAATCCCTGAGTGAGCCATTAAAGGCTCTTGGAGGTCCTTTGGCAAGAGATGATCCAGTAAAGGCCAACACATGTGATCAAAGACTCAACTCCTATCTGCATCTGTGCGTAGACCTTCCTTCCTTTTTCTTGTCACTCACACTGACCATAAAGAATAGGTAGGTGAGTGGTAGGTGGTGAGAGATGGTTTATTCTTATTACGCAGAATGCAGCCCTGACTTATTGATAGACTTTTGTCTACTTTTATCATGGTTCCTTCATCCATATTAAGTTCACAAACAAAGGATCTTTTTATGTACCATTCTTTCTAGCACAAGTCTTGGAACTTAAATGTGAATCTTTATGAAGTTATTGCATTTCTTGGATTGTTCCTTTCATTAGCATTGGTTGCATGCCATTTTCCAATTATTTTATTTTTTACATATTGCTATTGTAAGTGATGTCCGTGGCCAGTATTCTGATATTATACACCTTTTTTAATATGGTGGTTTAACACCAATATCAAATTACTTATTCTTGGGGGATTATGTGGACTGGGGAAAACAAATCCTAGAGACAATATGTCTCCTCCTTGCTTACAAAATTAAATACCCAGAATTTTTTTTCCTTCTGAGGGGAAATTATGAATGTGCCTCAATCAATCACATATATGGATTCTATGATGAATGCAAGTGCAGATTCAATGTTAGATTATGGGAACCTTTTACGGGTTGTTTCAACTGTCTTCCAGTTGCTGCTGTTATACATGAGAAGATCCTATGCATGCACAGTGGTATTTCACCTGAACAGAGCAATTTGGAACAAATAAGGAACATATCTCGACCTGTAGATGTGCCATATATAGGGTTGTTATGTGATCTTCTTTGGTTAGACCCTAGCAGAGAAATTGAAGGTTGGGGGCTGAATGATGGAGGTGTTTCTTACACATTTAGTCCTGACCGGGTGTTTGACCTTCTCCAAAAGCTTGATCTGGATCTCATATGTCGTGCACATCAGGTTATCTTATCATTTGATTTTGACTTCCTTATATGTATTCTTATTGTTGGAAGATAAGTTCATGTGTAGTATGATGCTTTGAGAAAAATATGGTTTCAAGAAACTGAAGTTACTGTGAAAATATATTTTGATAATTATTTGCTTAAAAAGTAAAAATAGTCACAATTAAATACCTGATGGGGTTCCTTGTTGTGTAGGTGGTGGAGGATGGTTATGAATTTTTTGCTGATAGGAAGCTTGTTACTGTCTTCTCAGCTCCAAATTACTATGGTGAATTCAACAATCCCGGTGCAATGATGAGTGTTGATGAAACACTGATGTGCTCTTTCCTGATTCTTAAGCCGACAGAGGAAAAACCAAGAACTGGTTATGGAAACTCTAAGACACAAAGAGCTGGAACTCCTCCTCATGGTATTAGGGTAAGTTATCTTTAAACATCATTGTTTTCTCTTCGTATATGTTTTTTGAGGGTAGAGTAAAAACAAAATGGTGGCAAAGTATATCATCTTTGGTTCATTCTTTTATATCTCTTTCTTTTAAATGTGCAACTAGAATTCTTCTATTTAAGATTAATTATGTCATCGTGTTGATATACCAACTCTTTTATGAAAGTTTTGAGGTATACAGGTTTCTATCAAATTGTGGTATAAATGGATTGCGTCTTATTCTTTACATGTAAAATGTTTAGTGGCTTTTATTTATATTTCCATCTCTATCTCTTGCGTCCGAGAACATCAAGTTTTTCATGATGGCGGGTTTGATGGAGGAATATTCGATGATATTTGTTTGATGAAGAATTTTTTCTGACATTGTTTGAAGTCTGGGAAATATCTAGGGCTCATGACATGACATTTACTAATTTTTAAGAAAGTAGTATTCATTGTTTTGAATTTGAAGGTTTGTATGCTTGCTTGACTTTTTTGTTGCAAATTAGAATAGGTATGTTTATATTTTGAACATGTATCCTATTAAAAACTTGATCATGTCTTGTGACAATAACCAGGTAGACTCTAGATTACTTCTAATCTCTAGATGATTTAGCTTCTGTATACATTTATGCTAGATGCAGGCTGCCAATTCATGAGTAGGATTGATTCGTTTGGTATTCATTCAACATTTTTTTTTAATCATGATTTTTGTTGACTCCTGGCTTCTGTTGTTTCTTTTATGTTATGGACATATGTATGCTTATGGGACCTTTATATGTCATGATGAAAGTGCGATGTGAACTAGAAAGGGAGGCTTTGTTCTATGAAGCAAACATGAAGTCTATAGCCTTTGTATTTTTCCATATTTATGATTTTGCAATGGTTTCAAATTCCTGGAGACAAGGTTGAAGTGTGGTATTTTTTCATTATATCAAGTTTAGGGATTGCTTTAACCAATTTGTATTGTTTCAAGGAAACTATGATCAAGGGAAGCTAATTCATATGCATTTCCTTTTCCTAATATTGTGTGGGATTGATTTATTAACCCGGGCTGTAATAGAATTGTATTTTTCCTTTAATTCACTAAAAAATTTGTTTGCCTGATGTTTTTTTACCATTAAACCTAAGTTTCACATATGAAAATAGAGACAAGTATATGGTTACAGTGTCTGGAATCGATAGTATTGAAGGACTAGTACAAGGTAAGCCATTATGGATCTATAGTAACTTGGTAATCATTATTTTGTATGCTTGAATGATGCAAAATTTGTTTGAATATCATCATTGTCAAGGAATAACAACTTCTTAAAGGGTTCTAGCTTAATGGTAGAGCACCTGCCTAACTATAGGCAAGAGATTGGTGGTTCGAGTCCTCCGTACCCTATCATAAGTCAGTGACTAATAAAATGACTAAATTCGCATACATATGACTATTAGTAGCTAATTTCCAATATCTTATAGCGCAATTAACGTTTAGTCATATTTAGCTTAGTCATTAATATGTTATCATCTAGTAGTTTATTTAGTCGTATATTTGGTCATTAATTGTGGCAATCAATGACTAAATCAATGACCAAATCAGTGACTATGAATGACTAAATCAATGACTAATATGTCAACAAATTAATGACCTGTGAAATATGGCTAGCTATAAGATAGTGAAAATTCGCTACTATTAGTCACTGACTCAAAAATAGTTGTTTATAGTTGAATTTTAGTCATTTGTTTAGTCATTAATTCCTCATTTTGTACTAGTGTGTAGATCTAATTATTTATCTTGTTTATGGTAGCTTGTAGATCTGATTTTATCAGTGTTTATATGGTTAAAATAGATTTGATATATCATGTTTAAGATCATGTTAATATATGGCTTAGATATGGTTGCAATTTATGCATGCATTTACCTTGCATAGTATGTGTATTGGGGAAAGATATGCATTGTAATCCTGCATCTCATTTTAAAGAGGTAGAAAGTTTTATTTTAATTGGCTTGCTAGCATGACGACCTAGCCTTAAATAACCTTATTCTATTGTGCATTTACCTGGATTCATCCTTCCCTTAGATTTCTAAGTGTCTTTGGCCTTAGTTTAGGGGATGGGGACATGACATAGTGGTATCAAAGCTTAGGTTCCAACACTACGGTTGTTGGGCCTTATACTGTTAAATTTTCAGAATTTACTTCAATCTGATCTAGGATCTTAACTAAGAGAACAACATGTACAGCATATCTATAGCATATCAATCATGGAGACAATAATGCAAGCACACAAGAGACAAAAAGATTTACTTGGGGAAAACCATAAATGTGAAAAACCCCAATAACTTCCTCAGAGATAGATAGAACAATGATACAACCCAAACAAGAGATAGACATATCCTAGCAGCAGATCCTCCTCCTCCGTAAGTGCGCCACTCCTCCTTGAGTGCATGAGTGAGAAGTGAGTGATCAAATAGAGTGCCTCCTGCACTCTATTTATACTTGAATTGACTTGCCTTTTACCTAACTCATGTAGGCTCGAACTTAACCACATAACATAATGCTGACTGGGCTGACCCCCAATAGGGTGGTCTAATAACCCTTCGACCCACATGGCCGACCCCCAATAGGGTGGTCTAATAACTCTTTGACCCACATGACTTATATAGGGCTGACCCCAACAAGGTGGTCTAATAACCCATCAAGTATAAGTTACGACACTTACAATATAAATAACGACACTTCTATATAGAGGAATAATAACATCTCTATAGGAATACAACCACTTCCGTATAGAGGAATAATAACATCTCTATAGGAATACAATTTACATATATGTGAAATACATTCCGAAGTTGCATATACATCAACACTCCCTCTTAGCTAGGAAGGTATTTCTCAGCACAGTTCTTCTAGCACAAGTCATCTTCTCTGGATCATCGTCACTGGATAATCGTCATCGAGTCATCATCATTGTCACTGCTGCTGCTATCTCAATCAATCTCTGAATCTACTCGTCATAGGAAGTTCTATAGAGCCAGTCCTTTTTCATACTGGAAGTAGGCCCACCACCTGCAGGTCTTCATCATTACTGGCCAAACTGTGGAATCCTCAGGACTTATTATGTGCGTCACAAAACATCGAAAGAGCATCCCAGGCTGTTACGAGCACACAACTCTACCTATAGGATCTCCCAGGGCAAGGAATTAAATGTGACCTCACCACAAAACCTCGCAAGAGCATCCCAGGCTGTTACGAGCACATAGCTCTACCTATAGGATCTCCCAGGGCATCGAATTACATGTGGTCATGGAAAAACCTCGCAAGAGCATCCCAGGACTGATTACGGGAACACAGCCCGACCTATTGGATCTACCAGGGAACCGAATTATATGCCATAGGACAAAACCTCGAAAGAGCATCTGCCAGATATCCCAGGGCACTGAATTATATGCCATAGGAAAAACCTTAAAAGACTATCTGTAGATCTCCCAGGGCACCGAATTACATGTCCTTCCAGAGCAAAACCTCGAAAGAGCATTTGCCAGATATCCCAGGGCACCGAATTACATGCCATAGGAAAAACCTCGAAAGACTATCTGCAAATCTCCCAGGGCACCGGATTACATGCTCATCTACACAACCTGATCCACAACCATATAGTATCAACCTGATACTCATCATACATCATCTTGATGTACCCATGATCATCCTGATCATCATCACTGCAACATCCTGCTGCATGTCATCTGGAGCAACATCCTGAAGCTCGTCATCCATGATCATCCTGATCATCATCACTGCAACATCCTGCTACATGTCATCTGGAGCAACATCCTGAAGCTCGTCATCCATGATCATCCTAATCATACAATGCATCTACCTGATGCATACCAATTATCTACCTGATACATATCATCATACATGATCCTCTTGATCATTCAATGTATCCACCTGATACAAATACAAATACATGATACATATCACCATACGTGATCCACCTGATCATACAATGTATCCACCTGATACATATACAGATACATGGTCCAAGCATCCAACATGATGCATATACAAAAATACATACACATGATCCAACTGATCATATTCAACATCCAACATGATGCGTACATATAAATGATCCAACTGATCATATCTAGCATCCAACATGATGTGTACATACATACATAAAAATGATCCAACTGATCATATCCAAGCAGAAACCAGAACATCATCCTGATGCTCATTATCCAGCACTTACATCCATATCCATGTGAAGGATCCTCCTTCCAACATGCTTGGAATGGCTTTAGCAAATGTGTCCATCACTTCTTCCTCAAAGTGTCCTCGATCTGAAGAACGCCAAGCCTCTCTCTGAAGTACTCGAACTTCACCCTGGCTAGTGGCTTCGTCAGCACATCTACAATCTGCTCATCCATTGCAACATATAGGAGCTTCAAAGCTCCCCTCTACACCATATCCCTGATATAGTGATATTTGATCTCTATGTGTTTCTACCTGTCATGAAACACTGGATTCTTAGACAGCTTCACACAACTTTGGTTATCACAGAAGATACCAGTAGCATCCAATGGGATATCAAATAACTCAGACAGTAGCTTCCGTAGCCATACTACCTCAAAACTAGCTGAATAGGCTGCAACATACTCTGCCTCAGCTGTACTTAGTGCTACACAAGACTGCTTCCTGCTGAACCAAGAGATCACACCTGATCCCATACTGAAGTAGCACCCATATGTGCTCTTCCTATCTGCAACATTGCCAGCCCAATCTGAATCAACATAACCCTGCAGGTTAAACATTTGATTTGCCTCATACTTGAGCCCATAATCCACTGTACCCTTCAGGTACCTCAGAACATGCTTTACAGCAACCAGATGAACACTCCTCGGATCTGTCAGGAACTGACTCAATGTGTTCACAGCAAAGCAAATGTCTGGTCTCATGTTCGTCAGGTACATCAAGGACCCAATCATCTGACGATACATAGAGACATCAACCGGCTCAGATGAAGCATCACATAGAAGCTTAAGATTCGATGCCATAGGTGTGGCCATAGGCCTGCAGTCCATCATCCCGAACCTCTTCAGGATCTCTACTGCAAACTTCCCTTGTCCAAGGAAGATTCCATCACTCTGCCACACCTCCAAGCCAAAAAAAAATAGTGCATCATCCCCAAGTTCCTCAACTCGAACTCGGCAGCAAGCTTCCGCTATGTGTCGGCAATCAATCTATCCTCTCCTAATACAAACCGGTCATCCACATAGTAGTATCACTACATTTCCTTCCTCAACCTTGTAGTAAAGGTTGGAACCCGCTATACTCTTGGTAAAGACCAAACTGGATAGAAAGCTGCCTATCCTACCGTACCAAGTTCTGCACATATATGATTTCATGTCATGTGTCTCAGAACCAAGTGGCTGCTCCACATACACTTCTTCTTCAACTACACCATTCAAGAAAGTCGTCTTGAAATCCATCTGGTGTATCTTCTATTTCATTACTTTTATATTTCTCTATGATGTTTTCTGCAGCATGCTTGATCTTGATAGATCCATATGGAAATCATAACAAACTTCCCTTTAGGTCTTGGGACTACATCCCAAACATCACTCTTCATGATCGACGGATCATGGCATTCCATTTATTCATCCTAGATCCTGGGAACTTCAATATCTTCAATATATATCTTTGTTACTGGAACAAATGTTGTAATCCTTTTGTAGGTGAAGATATACGGTCTTTCCTACAAAACAAGTTAAATTGCATGATTAGAAACATCTCATAATTTTCAGAACAAATTCTTTACACATAAAGAAATATGTCATGCAATCATGCAGTTATCTTAGCCAATGCTTCAATACAACATTTATCCATGTTCCACAACGTTCTAGATGCCTTCCAGTCTTTACCAGAACATTGTTAAGAGTTTGCACTACTCCCAACATGTCAGCAAAGAGGTTTCATTCTAGATAAGTAGCACTGGAATGTTGTACACTGCCATACGCCACTTACCCATCACATGCATATTAGTACTATACTGTTCATTAATGCAATCATTCTAATATGCACAATACATCTCCTAAGTCTAGGAACATAAGCATAATATTATTTAAACAACCAAAATAGGCAAGAAATGATAATTGAAATACTTATCTTTGTTTGTTCGTAGGGTGGACTCCCTCTGATTCTTCGATTTCTTGTAGGAGCTGCTGGAGTCCTAATCTGCAGTAGCTTCTTCTACACCTTTCTATTGTGGAATGTAGAGAGATGGTCAACTCCCTTTGAATATCTGCATCCTTGCATAAACCACTGGAGTGTACTCCCTCTTGATCTTTGCTTCCTGGATTACCTGTTCTTGAACTCATATTCATCCTTGGTCCCTATGCATGCTTATTAGTATCATGATTGTGTTATCCTTGTGATCTCATATAAAATCATACATTCATTAGTATATTATTAAAACATAATAATCTCAAGCATGTATAGTCATGATCATTTCAAACAGAAATAATAAGCATTATCATTCAGGGTTTATGTAGGATTCTTATGGTTAGTCAAATCATAAGAAACATAACATGTCTAAACCTATAATTATTCAAACCTATGACTCTTCAGGTTAGTCATATCATTAATTAAGGTAAGACACATAATATGCATATACCCATGATTATTCAAACTTATGTCTTCATGAATAATCATTATCAACAACTCAACAGTATAAGATCCTAACCCAAGGTAGGATTCTAGCTTGATATAGGAAAAACATACCTGGATTAGCATGCTAGCTAGTTATGTCTAACATACCCGCATAATGTCTTCTGGTTCTCTTCAGTGACTTGTTCTAGTAACCTACATATCTCATAAGTTAACCATTGTAGAAACAAGTTATACATACCTCGAAAGTAGATCTTCTATGTGATCCATGACAACGGACGAATCCTTGTCTTCATGTCACCATGATCATATGTTCTTGAAGTAGAACATGATTTGACTTTCTTGGTGTACCTTTCATGTTAGTAGACAACATAAACCTTATACAACACCATAATGCATTAGTGCAATCATAAGTGTCAACACCCTAATCAATGAATATTTTCTATCGTGCATTCATAATTTTATTAAGGTGATATGACAAGTTTAAAATCAAGATTGTACTAACCGTAATAACATGAAGACAAACATACCATGAACAAATCTCAAAACATACCTCGATGAGTCATACCTATCGAGATCACTTGTAATCTTCTTATGTAAGGCCTTAGCCTCATCTCCCTCTGAAACAGGAACTTCTTTACTTATGCAGGTGACCAATCCATCTTCTTCTAGGATTAACCCAATCCACTTGATTTGCAAGAACTAGATCTGGAGCTGGATTAGGGTTTGTCAGAGAAACCCCAAAAATTCAAACTTTGAATTTCAAACTTCTGAAAGGATAGAAATATGCACCTTGATGAGCTGATCACATTGGTATGCTTAGAATTTGAAAATTGCAAAGTTTCACTCCTCAATTTTGCCTTTGAAACTTCCAGATTCACTGGACGTGACCCTGAACTGGGGTTTGATGAAGCCCACTCTTTTGCCCAATCAAAAGGTTTGATCCAAAGCTCTAAGCTTCTATTTTTCTGAGGAGCTTCCAGCCGTGGTCACAGATTTCAAAAATTCCCATTTTTATAGAAGCCCTAATTTTCCACTTTTCTGATCAAAGTCTCGAACTAGGGTCTAATCAAGCCCGGCCTTCTGCCCAACCAAAAATTATGATCTTGGTCTCTAAATTTATATTTTGATGAGTATCATCCATCCGTGGTCTCCGATTACAAAAATTCCAACTTTCTCCGAAGCCCTAAATTCCGGAAGCCATGAATGAAGGTACTCAAAAATAATTCTGTTTTGACAGAAATATGTACCTGATTGTTTTTAGTTTAACTCTGAACTTTTCGATCCACAGGGTCTGAAAACGTTTCTTGAGATAGCCTGACCTATTATCTTTCCATCCTAACAGGTCTAACCTCAATTGGATTCTCTGAGAGAGAGTTATGCCAAGTGTCGCAACGTGACCTGTTTATGAGATAATACAGGAGAGCGAACTTGTACGGCGTGCCACATGTCACTGTTTCAACATCGGCCTCTAAAATTGTTTCCTGAGATAGATCAACTTGTTATCTTTCCATCCTGATAGGTCTGACCTCAATTGGAATCTCTGAGAGAGATTTATTCCAAGTGTTGCAACATGACCTGTTTATGGGATAATAGAGGAGAGCGAACTTGTACGGCGTGCCACGTGTCACTGGTTCAACTTCGGCCTTTGCAAACTTTTTATGAGATATTACAGTCTGTTTACTACCTGTCACCTTTTATGAAATTTCATTTGGATCTTCCTAGCCCAAGTTATGACCTTCTTCCCAAGGTCACCTGATTTTGACTCATATCTGGAAGAGGAAGAAACCCTATATTGTACAGATCATAAATCCCAAAGTACAATGAATTAGAGGTTGTCCTTTGTACAAAAGGTACATGGGGATTTAATCTTCGATATATAAAGATTTCAGATCTGAAAACGTTTCCAAAACAGATTTATAGAGAAAGTGCTACGATGACTGGTTTTTGCTATATCAAGCCCTAGCATCGTAAGTGAAACAAGTGTCATACATGCCATATCATGCCTTCTTTCAGGCTAGCTTTGATACCATGTTAAATTTTCAGAATTTAATTCAATATGATCTAGGATCTTAACTGAGAGAACAACATGTACAGCATATCAATCATGGAGACAATAATGCAAGCACACAAGAGACACAAAGATTTACTTGGGGAAAACCATAAAGGTGAAAAACCCCAATAACTTCCTCAGAGATAGATAGAACAATGATACAACCCAAACAAGAGATAGACATATCCTAGTAGCAGATTCTCCTCCTCCATAAGTGCACCACTCCTCCTTGAGTGCATGAGTGAGAAGTGAGCGATCAAATAGAGTGCCTCCCGCACTCTATTTATACTTGACTTGACTTGCCTTTTACCTAACTCATGTAGGCTCGAACTTAACCACATAACATAATGCTGACTGGGCCGACCCCCAATAGGGTGGTAAAATAACCCTTCGACCCACATGGCCGACCCCCAATAGGGTGGTCTAATAACCCTTTGACCCACATGACTTATACAGGGCCGACCCCAACAAGGTGGTCTAATAACCCATCAAGTATAAGTTACGACACTTACAATATAAATGACGACACTTCTTTATAGAGGAATAATAACATCTCTATGGGAATATAACCACTTCCGTATAGAGGAATAATAACATCTCTATAGGAATACAATATACATATATGTGAAATACATTCCGAAGTTACATATACATCAACATATACATAGTTCTAAATCTTGTGTCTGCATGCATTTGGACTTTATAAATGTGCTTTATAAAATAATTTTAACCTCTCTTATGTTGATGGAATATTCGGAAGCCTCACTTCATAGATCATATCATTTCATTTGTATCCTACCTTTTAATTCCAAAAGTTAAGAGATTAACGATTAGTTTATTGTTTGATTGGATTGGTTTTTGGAAGGATTGATTTACATGATTTCATACCTTTTTGTATGATTTGAGTGCATAGTTGAGTTATGAAATATATCAAAAAGTTTGTGAGAATGCCTCCTTTAAATTTTCACCTTTACGTGGAAACTGACATTTTGGAATTGAAACTTTTTGAAAATAAAATTTGGAAACTAGGAAAAGTTGTCTTTAATTGTTTACATGATATGTATAACATATAAGTGTGTGCATATGTAATATAGTAAGCATATAATATATATATAATATTATATATATTGTTATGATATATTATTGTATATGTTGTGAAATTCTTGTTGACACCGAGATCTACTCAAGCAATTACAAACTCTCACAAATTACCTTGCATAAACTAGTCATAGAACACTGAAATCAATCATGAATTTGATGCAAACAGTATAAATCTATTGAATAAGTATACATAAGAAAAAATTGGGAAATATAATGGCTGTTCATATATATAATTACATCAGAGATTTCAAGGCTAAAGGTGCCATTCGAAATCCTCACTAAAGCAGGCTTACTAAATCTATGAAAAACCCCCCTAGGTGTAAAAAGTGCTTTCCAAATAACCTCTAAATCTCACGAATTGGTAAATTAGTGATTGGATGGTGATTCAGGATGGAAAATAACACTAAGTACAGAATTTGGGAAGAGGAAATATCATGGAAGATGATTTGGGCAAAAAACAGTTAAGGCAAGTCAACTAGCTTTCACCTTTTCACAAAAAGCAGTAAAAATCAGTAAAAGTAGGCAAGCGCCCTTCTATTCTAGGATTGGATAAAATATACCAGAATATCAGAATATCTAAGAAAATCTTATCTAGAATCTCAGAAGATGCACCCAGGTGAATCAGGATGGCTTGTGGTCCACACAATGCATGATTTTGGCCAACTACCTAGTCTAACACCTAGGAATTAATAAAAAATGACTAATTAATGCTATCCTAAGTATTAAATTAAATGGATGGGTTCTAAAATACTCCAACACCCCCTCTTAAGACTGAATTTATGTGCTAAAAATTAGAAATAAATAGGTCCTATAAACTTGGCATGGTCACCCTAACATACTCATTGTCCACAAAACATGGAAAGAAGGAAAAACTGATGGGAAAAAACTCCCGTCAAACATGAACATGAAAAAAATTGAAGGATTCTTGATCAGTCCTTCACTCCACCACATATTCAACCATCCCAAGTAGTTATCTTAGATGGCTGAAAGTATTCTCAATAAAATCTTTGGTGAAGATATTTGCAATTTTCTTAGCTGATGGGAAATATTGCAGATCAATGGTGTGATCATGCACTAAACTCTTGGTGTAGTAAATATAGATCTCTAAATGATTTTTTATTTGCATCCATACTAGATTGGTTGAGACCGTTATAGCACTCTAATTTTCACAAAATATGATTGTGGGAGTGCTAAAGGAAATTCCAAACTCTAAAAGAATACCCTACAACCACACACACTGAGTTGCAACATACACTACTCATCTGTATTGAGACTCTTTTGAATATAGTGCAATTGCACTCTGTTTCTTACATGACTAGAAAGCAGGTCCTCCTCCAAGCATGAAAACAAATACGGAAGTGGACTTCCGATCTATACTATCTCCAGCCCAATCTGAGTCAATAAATCCAAGAAGATCTGTAGGGCCCCTCCTTTAGGGTCCCCTTGAACTGAACCTGAAACTTTAAAAACTTCATACAAACAAATTAGCCATTATAGTTATAAAAAAAAATAAAAATAAAAGAGTGAATAACTTAACAAAAATAAGCAAACCTTAACCTGTCAACCCGATCCAGCTGGTCCATTGTTGTCTGCGTCTTCCGTAGGATCCCTCCAGCAAAGCTCGTTTAACCATAGGCGAAGCAACCGTTAGCTTCGCCACCCAACCATAGGCTCATGCTTTCAGTCGCATGGCCTACCCCGAGCTTTGGGTCGTAGAGCTCACACAAGTATTTCAGAAATTCAGCTTGGGCTTCCCTTCCCACCAGGATTTCTAAGCCAAACCCTTAGATAGCAGCAAGTCTTTGAGGCATTCGAAAATTACGACAATCGTCCAAATTATGGGCCCTTTACCCATTCCCTGAGCCTTCCTTATAAAGGAAAATCTCGTGCGACACGTGTCGCTTCATGCATAATTAAATATTTTTAATTAACTATTTAATCAAAACACTCACCCATCCAAGTGTCAGTTTCTCTGGGAAGTGCACCTACACCCCTAAGTTTGCTCTAGTTTGTCCCCCAGATATTTTAATCAACTCCTAGCTTTTAGTTGACTAGGTGTCTAATCTATTTTGCTCCTAAATAATAATTTCTATTATTTTAAATGCTCAACAAAATAACTATTCATGTGCAAATGTCTAAGCTATTGTTATGCATTTGCTAAGTAATAATCTAGAGTTATTCTCCTAAGTTTTTATGCAGTTTAATTTAACAATCAAACTCACTAGGATCACGGTGCCGCGCCGTTGGGCTCCTGGTTCCTTAACTTTAATTCTCTGACATGGCACCACTTCGTCGGGTCCAGTCATCCATGGTTTCCATTCCTTGGCATGGTACCGCATCGTTGGGTCCTTGCGTCCATTCTTTCATTTCTCGACAGGGTACCGCATCGTCAGGCCCTTCTGCCACCATCTTTCCGTTTTGACTTGCGGGAACTCTTGTAGGGATTTTAGGAATCGTTACCATCCATCCTCCATCTACATGCTATCTAGGGACTAATGGCACTGAGGAGTGAGTCCGTTCTCACTGCGCGCCCCCTCAACTCGTACGTGACCAGCTCCGTCGTGGCCCACCTCGTACGCCCTCACGCATTCCTCTTGAGCAAGCGGATCAATGCTTATCTGCTCATGCGTGGTATTCTTGTCGGAAGTCGACATCGTCGTCGCTTCCCTTGTGTGTGATTTACCCGTACTCTACGACCCTCCATGTTCTTTTGTGTGTCTATTGGTGAACCGTCTCACTTGTTTCTACACACACTTCTCACAACAAATTATTAGTAGCACTGTTCTCAACGATCATCATCTGCTTTCTAACTCTAGCATTGTTAAACATTTATGATTTATTGAAACTGCTCATTCATCTTATTAAGTATACATTTCGTTGCCAAATACATAATCACCATGCAGCTAGTCGTTAAGCATTATCCATCAACATAATTTTCCATAGTCATAGCTAATCGTTTAACATATGCAATTATTCATTTACCTCAACAGTTCAGATACACATACTCAAAAATAAGGTCAAAAGGTTATTTAATTAATGTTTCAATCAGCCTGGTCACTCAGCAGGTGCCCTCAATGTCTACACAAGTCTAGGGGCACTACATACACCCCTACTTATTTAAAACTTCGTCCTAAAGTTCAGAATAAAATGGAAAGCTACGACGCATCTCAGTTGCGTCCTCCCAAGTCGCATAGCTAGGACTGTAACTGTCCTACTGCACTTTGACTTGATCAATCAAGGCTAAGCATTTAAGCAAGAACTGATTAATCAATTAACCCAATCGACACATATAATTCATTTCATTAATTTATTTATCAACTATAGTCATGCACGTCATCGGGTGATTCTCCCTTATTAAGACACATCCTAACTCGAAGGGCCACTTTATTGAAGTCTGTTACGCCGGGTCACTCGACAGGTGCTCTTAAAGTCCATAGTCATTTTAGGGGCATTACAAGATCTAAGCTAGAATCTGCAACATAATGAATCCTCTCAGACTTGGTGCCTTGCACATAATGCAAGATTTTTTTTGCATCCCTCCAATGAATCTCATGTTTCTTCTCCATGTATCTTTATTCCACACTCGAAACATAAGCAATATCAGGTCGAGTATGAGTCAAGTACAACAAGCTGCCAACTAGCTTCCTATACACGGTGATGTCAACCAATGGTGTAGAATATGCTTCTGCAAGTCATACTCTTGAAAAAAAGGGATTATTTGAAGGCTTTCATTCAGCCATATTGAACTTCTTTAGTAGCTTTGAAGCATAATTTTATTGAGATACCTTAGTTCCAGACTTGGATTGTGAAATCTCAAGCCCCAAAAATTGCTTAAGTATTCCCAAGTTAGTCATGGAAAAATCTTGATGCAAGGAGGTATTTAATAAAGCTATTTGATAAATAGAGATACCTTTTATTAGTAGGTCATAAAAATATAAAAAATTAATCAATATGGAGTCATCAATCAGCTTCATGTACACATTTGGATTAGACTTGCATCTAGTAAAAAATTGAGACAAGAGGAAGTTGTCCATCTTGGCATACCAAGCTCTGGGAGCTTGCTTAAGCCCATATATGGACTTCTTCAACCAGCACAAAAGGTTAGGATATGATGTATACCCTTCTGGATAGTGCATATAGATATCCTCCTAAATATCCCCATGGAGTAAATCATTCTTGACATCCATGTGATGCACTTCCCAGCGCTTGGATGCAGAAATGGCCAGAACTAGTCTTATATAATCCTTTTTTGCAACTGGTGCAAAAGTATCATTGTATTCAAGGCCATGGACTTTGGAGAAGAAATTTTACACAATCCTTTCCTTATATTTCATAGCTGCACCATCAGCTGCAAATTTGGTCTTGAATATCCACTTATACATTACCAATTTTCTGCCTGGAGGAAGCTTGAATAACTCCCAAGTTTCATTCTTTTCCAGTGGATGAATCTCCTCATCCATTGGTTCATTCCACACTAGGTCATGTGAGGCAGACTTATATATGTATGAGGATCTAAATCAACCATAAAAAAAAATTCTCAGGTAGATAAGGATCATTCACAGAAAGAGCACTCTCAAATTGTGATCTAGTCCTCCTAGGATCCTGAGGGTCCCCCGCAAGTTCACCAGTTACTTGAAGAGTCTTAGAATCCCACTTACGCATTGTAGGTGAACTTGGATATGCAATAATATTGTATTAATCATCATAAATATCAGAATTAGAAATATCATGAGGAGCTTCACTTACAATCACAGGTGTTGGTGCAGAGGGTTCTCCAATTTCAACATATTGCAAATGCTCTTCTTCAAATTGAACACTCCTCTCAATGAAATATTTTTGAGAGGTCATGTTCAACAACTTATAGCCCTTTGATTCTTCTGAATATCCAACAATAATACATGTTTGTATTTTGCGCTGCATGGACCTCCTCTTCTCAAGTGGAATTCTAGCCCAAGCCTTGGAGCCAAAAATCCTGAAATGAGAAACATCATCTTTGTGCCCAGTCCAAGCTTCAAAAGGAGTGATTCCTTTCAATTCTTTGTGAGTAACTATGTTATGTATGTATGGTTCACAGTTGATAGCCTCAACCCAAAGTATTGGAGACAAATACTTGGCCTCAAGAATACATGTAGCCATCTCTTTGAGAGATCTATTCTTGCTCTCAACAACACCATTTTGCTAAGGTGTGTAGGGAACAATGTGTTGCATATGAATGCCAACAGAAGCACAACATTGTTGAAAATAAGTTTTGATGTATTCCCCACCATTACCATATCTAAGGATCTTGATATGTCTTCCATACTGGTTCTCAGCAGAGGCTTTGAAAAGCTTGAACAAATTGAACACTTCAAACTTTAACTTGAGGAAGAAGATCCAACAATATCTAGAAAAGTCATCTATGAAGGTTAGGATGTATTTTGCATGGTTCAAAGACTCATGGGAGAATGGAACTGATATGTCACTGTTGATAATCTCAAGGGGTGCTAAGGTTTGCTCAATTTTGGATCTTTCAAACTTGTGCTCAGGGTGTTTTCCTAGGATACAGCTTTGACAGACTCCTTTAGAAAACTTGATATTGGGCAGCCCTGTGACCATATCCTTCTCATGAAGTTGAGATAGATACTTTTAGTTGAGAGGACCAAATTTTTCATGCCAGAACTTGCTTGATTCATTAGCATGAGTAAGTAGAGAAGAAGGTGATGGGAAAAGCACAAAATGAGAGAATCTATAGACGTTTGAGCAATGGTCAATAGTACCTAAGGAAACAATTCATCCTGTGGAGATCTCACATATTTCAACATCATTAGGTGTAAATACAACCTTTTTGGGAGACCTAGTGTGATTCATATGGTAAACTGACAAGAGATTTGTAGCAAGACCTAGGACATACAATAGATTAGTGAAGGAACCAGACTCTAGATCAACACTTCCTTTTACCTTTGCAAGTAGTTTCAGAATCACCACCCAACACAATGGTTGGACCACCAGTAGAATCAAGAGAGGAAAATGTCTCTCTTGTAGACACCATATGCCTTGAAGCTCCAGAATATATGATGAAATAGGTAGGCTTGGATGTGCTTTCCATCAAAGCATGCACTCTCTCCTTTTCTTCATAATTGTATCCTCCTTCCTTCTTTCTTGTGCTCTCAAGAAGAGGGATGTTGGATTTCTCAAGGAGATGATCCATTTGATCAATGGTATTCTTCATGCATGAGATCTCATGATGAAATACCCTATTCCAACAGGTTCACTTAGCCTTTTCTTTCTTCTTTTGAGGATTCTTTTTGGAATTTGAGAAGTCTTCTTGAGATTTTTGCTTGTCTTTCTTCTGATCAAGTGGTTTCTTGAAGTCACCCTTCTTCTTTCCTTTCAATTTCTTTGAATCTCCAGCAGCCAAACAATGTAATTTTGATGGATTTTTTATTTCTCCCATAAATACCAGCTTGTCTTTATCTTGTGTGAGATATTCCATGAATTCTGATAGAGTAGGACTCTTCTAGTTTCGAACTGCTTGTATTATAGCATGAAAAGTCAAAACAAAGATTGAGTAATCTGGGACAAGCTCGGAGATGATGGCCAAGATCAATTGATCATATTTATTTAAATTTGCACACTACTTGAATTGAAGAACAAGAGACTTAAACTTTAAGAATAATTATTATAAGGTCTCGAAATTATTTGGACTCAATGAAACTAGTTCATTCTCCAGCTGGTGGCCCCTCAAATCATCTATCTTGCCAAATAAAGTTTGAAGATTTACCCAAAATTCATTAGGAGTGGTAATACCATCTAGATGGAAGAGTAGATCCTTGTATGTCTTGATACACAAGATACCATAAGCTTCATCTCTTTTGTTGTGCCACTTTTACTTCTCAATGATAGCAATAGGCTCAGTTTCAGTTGCCATAGTCACCCTATAGAGGCCTTTGCTCCTCAACAAGATCTCCATCTGCACCTTCCAATAAAAATAATTGAATGGAGTTAGGATTATTTGATGTGAATAATCCATGGAATATCTGAAATAAGCTTTTGGAGTGGTTTGGCTGTGCCCCTGTATGCTCAGTTGCGCCTTCTGGGTGATTGAATGCGCCCTATGGATGATTGGTTGTGCCCTATCTCATACTAGTTCAATCATGCAGGAGACAAGAAGGAGAATAAAATAGCTTGATAGCTCTGATACCATGTTAAATTATTTTTCACACCAAGATCTACTCAAGCAATTAGAAACTCTCACAAATTGCCTTGCAAAAACTAGTCATAGAACACTGAAATCAGTCATGAATTTGATGCAAATAGTATAACTCTACTGAATAAGTCTACATCATCCAAACTTGCACAATGTAGTGGATGTTCATATATATAATTACATAATATATTTGAAGGCTAAATATGCCATTCGAAATCCCCACAAAAGCAGGATTACTACATCTATGAGAAACTCCCCTAGGTGTAAAAAGTGCTTTCCGAAACACCTCTAAAGATCACGAATTGGTAAATTAGTTAATTGATGGTGATTTAGGATGGATAAGAATCCTAAGAACATAAGTTAGTAAGATTAAACATCATGGATGATGATTTGGCCCAAAAAAAGTTAAGGCAAGTCAACTAGATTTCACCTTTTCACAAAAAGCAGTAAAATTTAGTAAACGTAGGTAAGCGCCCTTCTATTCCAGGATTGGATACAATCTACCAGAATCTCAGAATATCTCAGCAAATCTTGTCCAAAATCTCATAATATGCACTGAGGTGACTCAAGATTGCTTGTGGTCCACACAATGCATGATTTTGACCAACTACCTAGTCTAACACCTAGGAATTAATAAAAAATGACTAATTAAGGCTATCCTAAGTATTAAATGACATGGATGGGTTTTAAAATACTCCAGCATATGTTGTATAGTAATATGAAGTATATATTGGTATATATGTAGTGTTTGTGTATTATAATGTATTTAATTTTGATGATGTAAATATATGCAATCAGAGTAGTGAGTTGTATTTATATGGTATAAAATGTTAGTGTAATTATATAGATATCATTATGATATATATGGTGTATATATATAATATATGCATATATATAGGATAATATGTAGTAGTATTAGTTTTTATATGTGTAATTTTATATATATATATATATAATGCTTAGATAGATATATTATATGTAGTATAATAGAATAATTACAAGTATAATTGTGAAGTATTTTATGTATGTATGAGTATGTTATAGTAAAGATGATGTAGTATTACTATTACTAATATGAATGTTATTAATGGGATGTATACTCTCTATTTCCTTTATTCCTTCTCTTGAAAGAATACTTTTATGTTTGGGCATGCTTGCCACTTGAAAGGTAGTGGTTACCTCAATGAGTAACTCCTTGTCTATTTTAGGAAATGGGACACTTGTCTAAATGGTGTTCTTCATTCTCCATTTATTTTATTTTATGCATGTATAGTATGTTTATTATTGCATTATTGGTCATTTGTGCATCCATGTGCAAAAGAAGCCAAGTGGCATTGTCGTTATCCTAACTTATCTAATTGATTGTTGTAACGCCCCATATTTTGATAGTTTTTAATTAAAAACTCTAATGTGAATTAGCTTAGCAATGCATTTGCTTATTATCTGTTTTACTAAGATAGATTGATCAAGATGATTGTTATGTGGACATGTGGACTCCCTTGAGGTATGTATGGTAATTCGAAATATTGTTTTAATTTATTAATGACAATGAATATGTTATTTCATTTGAACATGCAAAATTGAATATAGAATATCCATATGTAGAATGCTAATTTAGTTGTTTGCAAAAATAACTTGATTATTGTAATTGTCGTATTAGTGATATGGATTGGCACTTGAAAGAGTTGGTTATGGCTATATATATGTTCCATGTTAATGATGAACTATTCCACATGTTGATTGGCTATGAGATAGGCAGATTCCTATATTGCCAAGGCCCATTAGATGTATTGAACATCATGAGTATAATGACGTTATATCAAATTTCATGCTATTTAATTGTGAATTCCAATATTTCTATGACTTGTGGGTGAGTGTGAGTTTTGACAGGAATTGTGACTTGCCCAAAGTGGTTTTTAAATGATGGGACCCCTTAGAATAGTGATGGAATGGTATGGTTGATGTAGTGTCATGTCCCAAATTTGGAATTGGGTCACAATGGCCTAATCACATTGGCCATATTCATTAGAGTTTGTAAAATTGATGTTAAAGGTCAAATAATTGCCAAGGAGGAAAATTACTAGTTTCCTAGGTTTGGGGTGGAAGCTTTGGGATTTGGAATAATGGGGATAATAAATGATGTTTGAACATTAGAGTGGCATAAATATTTAATAAAGGATCTAAATAAATATATACAAGTGAAAATCAAAGTGGCATTTGATCATCAAGACACATGGAGGAAGTGGGACCCACATATGGCTAGATTTCCTCACTACACTTGGCATCATTCTCTCACCAATTCGAATTCAAGGTGAATGGTAACATAATTGGGGGATTCCAAAAGGTATTATTCATGGCATGACTCATCCAAGGTCGAAATATAGAGGAAGAGTAACTCCCATGGAAGAGGAAGAGGCAATTTGGAGTTAGTGAGACACTTGGGCTAGATTCCCTAGCTCTATGACAACAATGATGAAGATGCTATGACACCTATGACACAAATCAGACCTGAAGGATCACATATGACATATGTGACATGTCAGGGATAAAAATAGACTCCAAGAGGGCGCTCAAGGGTGTTAGGGCAGCTAAGATGCTTCCACATGTGATTTGGTGGAAGTGGGAAACTAGGAATTGTTGTACAAGTGGCGTTCTTTGGAATCTCTTCCCAACTTGAGTTGGCATGAGTCTCTTGGAAGGAATTCGACCCATGGAGGACATTAGAACTTTATAAATGTCAGTAAAAAGAATGAAACCAGATTTTGATCATTTGTAGAATTTGCAATTGCATTTGTGAAGAGGGAGAGCTAGTGGATGACTAGTTTCTTGCCTTAGCCAATTTCGAGGGTGAAAGATTCCCATCCAAGTTGGTAATTGGAAAGGCCATTCAGACCTTTCATTTGGAGCTTTAATGGAGTCTTTATTTGCAGGTGTAAGGTACATGGCAGCTCATGGTTTCTTCTATTGCAGCTCACTCCTTCAACCATTTCCAGTTTTGATGGCATATTCTTGAACCTTGAGGGAGGGCGTTTTTGGTGAGCTATTGTACTCTTTGGGGAAGATTTTAATGCCCCATTTATTTTTTAATATGAATTAAATAATGTGTTCTTCATCTCCAAAAAGTTTCAGTTCGAAATTCCAAGTAGAAATGTATAAATCTCATTTTTAATGGAAGAACAATGTCATTTCCCCACTACCTTGTTGTGAGCCAATGTATTGATGATGATTTCGAATGAATGGATGATTCTATGATATATTTGTGATCAATATACTTCCAGGGATGTCTTATACAAGTTTCATGTACTGTACTTGAGAATTTGAAGCATTTTTACTCAGTTTAGTTGTATTGGGAGGTGAAATAGTGCCATTTCCCCAAGGGTCGAATTGGGGATTTTTGCAGTTGAATGGGAGAGGGTGAGAACAGTTGTAATAATCCATTAATGGTGCATATGAGACTTTAATAGAATACTTAACACATTACATACTTCTTTTCATAAATTTGAGTGGGTTTGGAGGCATTTGGGAAGCCATTTTCAGTACTTACCCCAGGGGGATTTGAACCCCAAATTACTAGTAAAATTGCATACTCGGTACAGAATCTTAAGAGAGTTTGCAGAGGTATTTTGGTGACCATATGTCATCTATAAACATCATATTCAAGTACTAATATCATTCATAAACCTTCCTTGAATATTTGAAGGGATTTGGAGTCAATTTGAGACCTAGAGACCAATACTAGTCAAAGGAAAATCACTAGTAAAGTTACCTACATTGACCAGAATTGAAAGAGGATTCTCAGAAGTATTTTAAAGGTCCAAAGGCATCCCTGAAACACATATTTATGTTCAAATATCATTCATATACCTTCTCAGAAGATTTGGGATCATTTGGGGCAAATTTGGGACCTAGAGATCAAAACTAGTCAAAGGTCGAACCAAGGAAAAAAGTGAAAAATTGCAATTTTAATAAAATTCATAATAAGGGACATTACATTGGTATCAGAGCATGGTCTTGGAACCTGATGTGGTAGAACATTAATGAAGACCAGGAGTCAAAGAAATAAGACACCATCCTTAGAAACTGAAACTGGATGTACTTTGGTGAAAGGGAAAAAATAGGAGAAGAAGTGCATTCATTGGTCACCATGAGTAAGGATGAAAAAGGAACCTCAGAGGAGAATGAGGAGTTTAGAAAATTATTGGAACCTTCCTTTGAAGACAAGTGGAGGCAATACTTTCAAGAGTTCAAATTTTTGCTTAGTGAAATTTGAAGCAACTCGAAAAAAATAATGAGCAGTGGTTCTCTTTTCAAGGAAAAGGATGAAACAATTTATGCCACAAAAGATGAACCTAATGTAATTGTGGAACATGAGGTACATGTTGATATGCAGGTGCTTGAAGATGCTACACTAAAACAAGAAGAAGGACAAGAACTTGTCCTTGTTCAAAGGGATTATGAGTTGCCTCATGGAGAGAGTTGCAAAGCCTTGGAAGAGGTACATGATCTCACAATAGTTGGACCAAGCAATTATGGAGAAGATGAATTAAATATTTCGATGGGTAAGAGTTGTAAAGAATTAAAGTTGGTTCATAATTCCTCACCCCACACTTCTTTTCCAACCACATCACTTTGGGATGAAAATTGGGTGAAAGGTTTTTTTCTAGTGGTGCCACATGAGGGGTATGAAACTCCTACCTCTCCTTTTGATGATGACATGAATAGAGCACCTCATTATTTAGAATTGCAGCAGCATATTGCTTTACCTTATGATGATACATATCCTCATGGATGTATGGATGAGACTTCTTTGAGTCCTTTGAAGTCTCCTTGTTTTTCCTGCTCATTATTTGGTTCAGATTTTAGTGGAGATTCTTCATTCACTTCTTGGATGAAAGAATGCATGGCTGAATATTTTGATGCATATCACGTTCTTTTGGAGCAGCACTATCGGACATGGGATCCTCACCTATGTCATTGGAGCAGATTTGATTGGTCACTTGAAGATTGTATGCACCTAGCAAATGGTGGTCTACTTACTTGGAGGTATAAACACTTTCATGATTCTTTGATGAATCATCTTCTTGATGTACATTTTCATTATGTTGTTATGTACTTTGATGATATATATTTTGTACTCATGATGTTTGGAAGAATGGATACAAGAAAATGGGATCTAGGAATCCTCTTATCTGATGGTATGGATTGGAGAGCACTTTTAATTGTTCGGGTGCAATACAAGCAATGGGACCCTGGAATAATTTTTGTCTCATTGGTTTGAATTTTTTTTGGGAAACAAGCAGTATGGGAGATGGATTTCCCACTTAATAAAGTGAATTTTATCAGAGTAGTGCAGCAGCAAGCATGGTGGTTCCTCTCTAAAATCTTCAAGGAAACTCAAAGACTCAAGGTTGGGCAATTCAATGGCAACTTCAAAGAATTATACAGGAAGCAGGTTCTTCAACACCCATGTTTGAAATTGCTTGAGGACAAGCAATATTGGGAAGGGAGGACTTGTCATGTCCCAAATTTGGAATTGGGTCACAATGGCCTAATCACATTGGCCATATTCATTAGCGTTTGTAAAATTGATGTTAAAGGTCAAATAATTGCCAAGGAGGAAAATTACTAGTTTCCTAGGTTTGGGGTGGAAGCTTTGGGATTTGGAATAATGGGGATAATAAATGATGTTTGAACATTAGAGTGGCATAAATATTTAATAAAGGATCTAAATAAATATATAAAAGTGAAAATCAAAGTGGCATTTGATCATGAAGACACATGGAGGAAGTGGGACCGACATATGGCTAGATTTCCCCACTACACTTGGCATCATTCTCTCACCAATTCGAATTCAAGGTGAATGGTAACATACTTGGGGGATTCCAAAAGGTATTATTCATGGAATGACTCATCCAAGGTCGAAATATAGAGGAAGAGTAAGTCCCATGGAAGAGGAAGAGGCAATTTGGAGTTAGTGAGACACTTGGGCTAGATTCCCTAGCTCTATGACAACAATGATGAAGATGCTATGACACCTATGACACAAATCAGACCTGAAGGCTCACATATGACATATATGACATGTCAGGGATAAAAATAGACTCCAAGAGGGCGCTCAAGGGTGTTAGGGAAGCTAAGATGCTTCCACATGTGATTTGGTGGAAGTGGGAAACTAGGAATTGTTGTACAAGTGGCGTTCTTTGGAATCTCTTCCCAACTTGAGTTGGCATGAGTCTCTTGAAAGGAATTCGACCCATGGAGGACATTAGAACTTTATAAATGTCAATAACAAAGAATGAAACCAGATTTTGATCATTTGTAGAATTTGCAATTGCATTTGTGAAGAGGGAGAGCTAGTGGATGACTAGTTTCTTGCCTTAGCCAATTTCGAGGGTGAAAGATTCCCATCCAAGTTGGTAATTGGAAAGGCCATTCAAACCTTTCATTTGGAGCTTTAATGGAGTCTTTATTTGCAGGTGTAAGCTACAGGGCATCTCATGTTTTCTTCTATTGCAGCTCACTCCTTCAACCATTTCCAGTTTTGATGGCATATTCTTGATCCTTGAGGGAGGGCGTTTTTGGTGAGCTATTGTACTCTTTGGGGAAGCTTTTAATGCCCCATTTCTTTTGTAATATGAATTAAATAATGTGTTCTTCATCTCCAAAAAGTTTCAGGTCGAAATTCCAAGTAGAAATGTATAAATCTCATTTTTAATGGAAGAACAATGTCATTTCCCCACTACCTTGTTGTGAGCCAATGTATTGATGATGATTTCGAATGAATGGATGATTCTCTGATATATTTGTGATCAATATACTGCCATGGATGTCTTCTACAAGTTTCATGTACTGTACTTTTGTATTTGAAGCATTTTTACTCAGTTTAGTTGTATTGGGAGGTGAAATAGTGCCATTTCCCCAAGGGTCGAATTGGGGATTTTTGCAGTTGAATGGGAGAGGGTGAGAACAGTTGTAATAATCCATTAATGGTGCATATGAGACTTTAATAGAATACTTAACACATTACATAACTCTTTTCATAAATTTGAGTGGGTTTGGAGGCATTTGGGAAGCCATTTTCAGTACTTACCCCAGGGGGATTTGAACCCCAAATTACTAGTAAAATTGCATACTTGGTCCAGAATCTTAAGAGAGTTTGCAGAGGTATTTTGGTGACCATATGTCATATATAAACATCATATTCAAGTACTAATATCATTCATACACCTTCCTTGAAGATTTGAAGGGATTTGGAGTCAATTTGAGACCTAGAGACCAATACTAGTCAAAGGAAAATCACTAGTAAAGTTATCTACATTGAACAGAATTGAAAGAGGATTCTCAGAAGTATTTTAAAGGTCCAAAGGAATCCCTGAAACACATATTTATGTTATAATATCATTCATATACCTTCTCAGAAGATTTGGGATCATTTGGGGCAAATTTGGGACCTAGAGATCAAAACTAGTCAAAGGTCGAACCAAGGAAAAAAGTGAAAAATTGCAATTTTAATAAAATTCATAATAACGGACATTACATGTAGGGTGTTGACCCTAGTACTATTATGGGGGGTGGAGGAAATTCCCACTGTTTATCCCTCGAAACCTGGAGTCGTGGGAGGTTTGGGTTGCGCACTCCCCTAGACGTGTGATGACGACTAGCGGATGCCTACTGGGGAAGCTTGGTCGATGTAGTTGATCGACACTTCCGCTTACGGGTTCTATATGTGGTTAGGTCATGCAGTCGACACCACAATATATTGCAGTAGAGGATGGGATGGTGAGGTCAGGAGATGGAAGTAGTGGTGATTTAGGGGCTGGATTACTGATGTGATGGATGGTACCAATGATGGATTGGATGGTGTTCTTGATTGTTATTAACCATCATGATTATATGTTTGATTTCACCATTATGTTTATCTAATTTTGTCTTATTGTTTCTGCATGAATGATTATGAATGATGAACGATGCAGTGTTTAATTGTTCTTCTATATGTTGTTTGTGAGGATGTAATAATGATTTATTAGGAGCATTAAATGTGATTATTAGTACGCACGCTTAAGACGTGTGCACTGGCCATGCACATGTCAATTCGTGATTACATTACTATGATTGGTCGATTGATGAATAAATTAATATGATTATATTATCTATTAGTAACTTGGTTGACGAATTGATGAAAGCATTACTTGTGTGTTGAAAGTATGAGTTTGTTGACTTGTTTAATATGATTTAGATTTATATAAATTTATTGGATTATTAAATAACATATATAATTATATACATATAATATAAAATATGTCATAGTATAATATAGTATATTGAAATATCTTATTTGACTTATGAATGAAAGGATAATATAAATAAATGGATAGATAGGATTTGCACAAATTTTTAGAAAATGGTTGTCATAGTTGCATTAAGATGGAAGCATGACAAGTGAGACTTTGCATCCATGTTTATTAATATTTTAACTATTTAAATCAAATTTCTATTTTTTGGAGAAAATAAATTTATTGATTGATGATTATTATTTATGGGAATTTATTGATGGATGAGGAGGATGATGAGGATTTTTTATATAAATATGAGACTTGAGAGTGGAAGGAGGGAGGTTCTTTTTCTCTTGAAGATTATTTTGGTGAGAGTATTCTAGGATGGAGAATTTTGGGTATCTTGGGGTATGAGAAGTTTTGAAGAGTTGGAAGAGTTTGAGAACTCTTGGAAGATTTGATACATAGCCTACTGGTGCATCACTGGTTTGTTCTATGGGGGTCTCGGGCACGGAGGGCCAGGAGCCATTTGGATGGGAGCATTTAGATGGCTTCCTAGGGCTAGGGAGCCGGCTAGGCCCCTAGTTGGTAGGGAGGTATACCGTGGTTCCACTTTGGGAAATGAAGATAGAAGCAACTCGAGATGAAGAAGGAAGCTTGCTTCCGTTTGGACTTCATCACATTCTTATATCAAGGTACTTTTCTTGTGGTTTCAAATTGTTTATAGAATGTTGTAAATTTGTTAGATGCTATTGTAAAATGCTTATGTGTTGTTTATATGCTGCTATGGTTACATGAGGTATATTGAGCTTGTATTGACACTCTTATACATTTCAAAAATAAATAAATAAAATAGATACTTAATTAGTTTAAAATTCTTAATGCCCTTGGGAGGCACTACACATGGTATCAGAGCAAGGTTCGAACTCTCGAACCTAATGGCCTACAGGAAACAGAAACTAAGCATCACTAAGCAAAAATATCTGTAAATCTATGTAGAACTCTATGCAGAAATCCGAAATCAATGTTCAATATTTTCCAAACCTTCTTCCCTAATTTATGTAACAGTAGTTTATCTGCACAAACATAAAAATCAGAAATAGTCAGTTACACATATATATATATAGCCGTAGAGTAAGAATTCTGTAAATTTTATAAGAAAACAAAAAGACATTGCATATTTGGCATAAGAAAACAAACATAAAATTTCATATTTAAGGAGGGCACTACAATCATTATTTTAAATTAAATTCAGAGAATTATGTTTAAAACCTTAACATTCACCACCTTTGGGACCTACAAAAATTGTGTGAGGAAACTGAAAGCTGTTTATCTCCATGGACCTACTTAGATTACATGAAATGTTGAGCCCACACTCACCTAAGGGTTTCTGTGTAGACCTAGGACATTACAGAATTTGATAGTTAAATATCATATTTGTGTAAACCTACTTGATATATGATCATCCGCTTAGCATAAAACAATGAAATAGGATTAATCAAAAGATCCAAATTACATAAGAACAAGTTTATAGAAGCAGGACACTACCGCATTGTATCATAAACTGCGAAGGCTTCAGTCTCGTACCCTAGCTTCTCCCCATCCTTTGTAGTGCCTGTGGAATTGATATACATGTAGATTGGCTTATCAGGGTCATCGTACTGCAGATAGAGTAATTCTTCCATAATTAATTCTGTCACAGCTGGAACAAGTGACCATCCCAGATAGACAATTCGACTTTTAAAATAGGATGCCGGATCTGGAGGTGGTTGCTCCCATGCAGTTCCTCTTTGAAAGGGAATAAACATGGTAATAATGCCACGGGTGCCAGGGGAACGGGGTGATGCCAATTGCAGCTTTTTGCGGACAGAAAATAACCCTTGCACGGCCAGTTGACTGTGCTGGCTTCCTCCAACAAAAGGTTTGCCTACTAACTGGCTTCTCAGTCCGCCATCGACGAAGACCTTGTTGCAGCTACTTAACCTCCACATTCGGCTCTCAGGCCGACAACTTCCATTGAAATTTGAGACAGAGAGGCTCGTGCAAGCCATACCAGGGCTCTTTGTGTAGATAGAGGTTGCTAAAACAAATATATCCATTTACGGGTTTTAGCTCCCCCGCCTCCCAAAACCCTTCTTCCAATGTATACACTTCAAGACACTGAAATTACACAAATTGTTTCCTCCTCCTTCCAGTGTCCAACACTTGAAGACTGAAATTATACGAATCATTTCATACGGTGGAGGAAAGTATGAATGTCAAAAGAAATCCCCACACAGAGAGTTGTCAAAACTAAGTGGCCACTCGTTTTTGTCAATCTCAGAGAGGGCTACAGATCAGTTGATCAGTTGAGCTGCACCCTCTGGCTGAGCTGGGGATGCCGCTCTCAAAGACAACAACAACAAGAATGGAACACCAACCAACTAGAGAAATAAGATGAGATGAAATAACGATGACGTACGATAATATCTATGGGATAAAATAAGAATGATAACAATATTGGAGCCTACTTGACGCACCCTGTGTAATCCAGGAGATCAGAACACGTGTGAATAAACCAAGCCCTGGGAGGCGGTGAGGATCTACGGTCCTCCAAAACAATAATGATGAGAGGGAGGCACCCTCTGATAAATTTTTCACCTCCCATCCAACATCTTGAGACAACAGGAGATGGAGTTGGCCTGTAAGTCCGCTTATGTCTGAGTTAAACAAGTTGCCAATGTTTCCATACTCGGCAGCTCTTATTCTTTAGTAGATACCAGTCTTTCCACACTGAGCTGGGGGCATCGAACCTCTCACTGCTTAGCAAGGGAGCATAATGCAAGCCGAAGGGGTATGGTTAAGAGAGCCATGCGAAAAAAATAAAGTAGTAGAGAGGGAACTGAGCCATGCGAAAAAAAAAAACAAATGGTTAAATAATGGGGGATAAAAAGTAAAAGAAAATATTAAAAGAGCAAAATGCCTAGAATGTTCTGGAGGCAGTGCGTAGGGTTTATCCTACCAATTGGACCTGTTGCAAGATGGCCATGAAAGTATACATCTGCAAGTGGTAGTGATGGCTTGCACATGGGCTGGTGATTTGGAATCTTACATGAAATATCTGTTATTAAACACATACTTAAGAATAGAGATATAGATTCTTGGAATTTACTGTTTAATTATTATTATAACAGAAGTCCCCTCAGTTTCCATTCAACGTTCTTCTTAATTATCTAAGCTATAGGTGAAAAGTTCATTTAATTGAGTCCCCACTCCCAGAATACAATAAGTGAAGGTGCATAGTGGGTGGAATAGCCAGTCGTTTCACTGTCACTCCGATGCTGCGATCACGCATGCTTTGGGTGTTGTGCATCTAGGGTTACCCTAGGGGTCATCCCTTTCTATATATATATATATATAAACTCAATGGGATTTAGACGAGTTTTTGATGGATTCTTCTCTTCGTCTAGTATGATTCTTCTCTTACTATGCAACTATTTAAAAAATAATAAGAAATGATGCTATTGTATGCCTCCTTCCAATTGCATTAATGGCCGTAGAGCAATACAGCTTTCAACTTCCAATTTATAATTAGTAGAGTAATACAGCGGATGCGTTGTGTGTTCCAACACCATTTTTAATGGCTATCACACATTATTGGACAATAGAAAGAGTAAGCTTTATTCCCCTCTACTTTGATCAGCTCTCTATTTTAAGCGAAGGGTCTAATCCGAGTAATAATATAATGCTAAGATATTGTGACGGCTACCCAGAATTGCGTATATATTGAACAAGAAATTTGTGTGTGCACAAGGAAGAAATCCATGGACTATGAAGAAACGAACTATAGAATGAATATAAGCATTAACCTGAACTGCGGCAGCTGCAGTGTAATGATTAATGTTTCCATCAAATCATATAAATGCTAGGCTGAACCCATTTGACTAGATGGATGGGTATTGGGTACACCAAGTCCAATAACTCAATGAAATGAAGTCAAATATTTATGGGTTGTTGTTATTAAATGAGTTGATCTGTGTATTGATGGGATATTTTGGAGTGTATCCCACTCATGCTGCCAAAACTTATTATTAAATCCTCAGGATTCTTTCTTTTCATCCTGTCAACATCAACATAGATACCAGCATCATAAATGAAAACCACGGGGCATGTGCTTTTTCCAAGGTATGGCAGGAGAGATTTTGAGAGAACTTGACCAACACACCACCGGAGGAATGCGAATGTGAAATGACTGCCAAACGATCCGGGGTGTTGACCGACAAAACCCCACTGTGAAATGCATAGACGCGGGGTGTTAAGTGTAATATTTTGTAGAAAGTAAAACTTACTTAACAAAATAAAAAAATAAAAATCAGATCCTATAACTTAGATGATTCTAAGATATATATAATTAGTAAGCCCGCAGTACTGTTTTTTGTGCAGAGCCCTGTTGAAAAAAAAATGTTAGTTGAATCTCAACTTTTAAATTTTTACTGTTAACACTGGAAAAGGTTCCTATGTGGAGAACCTTTGTGGGTCATAGCATTTGGAAACCCAACCATCAAACATTGTTTACACTGGAAAGGGAGGGACCTTGCAATTTGTATTATCTGTTAAAGACCACTACATCCCGAGGGTTCCTTTAGTTATCTTTGAAGGAACAACTCATTTCTTTTAATCTCCATTGTTATTGTCGAATAGGCTTTTCTGGAAGGGTATGGTGCGAGTAAGGGACTTTTGTGATGGTAGCTCCCAACGCAAAAAGGCTTGAGCAACTTTTAATGTCGAGTTTCGGCTCCTGGTTCCCAACAATGCTCTTATAGAGAAGGTTTGACGGCCACGTCTATAGGCATTGAATCGAGAGCAAGTCGATCAAGTTCATCGCTCGGGTGAGATATATTCCTTTCAACATTTGGAAATTATTATTACAAAATATATTTATTCATTATTTAAAATCTCATTCATGGCCACGATGCCTTTAGCTGGTCCTCTTAAAAATTAAAGTAATGAAACAAAAGGTAAGAGAGCTTCATTTTTTTAATATATATATATATATATATGCAAGCATATGGAAATTCAGAAAATAGGCATGTGGCTTAAAAAATTTCTGATTTTATTTTAAAGAAAAGAATTATTGAAATTCTGGAAAGATTGTGTTAACATGATAAATATATGTAACGTCTTGTTTTATTAATTACATGGATAGCAGGAATTTCCAAGCAATTACATTATATTATAATATTATAATATCAAATTAATGAAAATAAATATATAAATACAAGGTATTAATGAGAAATGTAGGTCAGAGATCTTAGTATAACCCGTGAAAAAGAAAATGAATTGATTCAATAAGTACAACCATTTCAAGTAATATATAGTGGGCTAACCGGCACATAGAAAAATCCCAATTTAATATTAATTATACTGTTAATGTAATATAATTCTCCAAGATGCGATGAATGTTTTTTCTAACACATAGAAAAATCCCAATTTAATATTAATTATACTATTAATGTAATATAACTCTCCAAGATACGATGAATGTTTTTTTTTCTATCTTTAACGATATGATGAGGCTTGCATTCAAGTATATTAATCTTCCTTGAAAATTCCATATATATATATATATATATATGGAGTAAAAGTAAAGTCATAATCCAAGTAGTTGAAACATAAAAGCTTCTAAGTTCCTAAAAAGAAGGAAAATAACATATTATATATATATATATATAAAGGAGATTATATTTCTTTTAAATAATGCTTAATTATGTTAAATTAAGTTTGTAAGCCATCTCAATGAGTTGACTTTGAATTCAACTAAGAATATAGGGTTATTGTTCTTATGTTTAAATCATAGAATTTGTAGAGGGGATGTTCTAATAAAAGCTCATATATAAACGATGAGATGTCAAAATTAAATGATGAAATGTCATGGTCTTAAAATTTACATTAGATCAAATATCACAATATGTAAATATTTTCTACTTTTAATAAATACTAGGAATGTATTTTATATTTTCCCGAAAGAATTTGTCTCCCTCTTATGTATATATATAAAGAGATCATCATGTTGAAGACAAGATAATGACCACAAATATGTACTATTACCTCAATATTAACAACTATTAAGTAATTATAAGAAGTGTAAGATAGCTTTGGAGTTGACCTAACATATCTATTGTACTCAAAGGTTTGAATGAGGACATTGATGAAATTTTAGAAATAAAAGCATGAGTATGTGTATTTCACGCCTAGTCATAATGTATAGCTGTATCAAGCACCTATCTAGAAGTGGTAGTCTATGCTCTACCTATGTGTAAAAACAAAAGAAAGAAAGAAAGAAATGCAGTTGTAAGTATTCTACATGTATAATGTGCAATTCAATGGGTAAGAGCTATGTTTAATGAGTATTGAGTGATAAAGGGTACTTGAATAATAAACATGGTGTTGTTCATGTTATTATATACAGTAGACCAATCAAAAAACTGTCAAGATGGATATTAATTAAAATTTCTAATAAGAAGGTAAGTGGTGTAAATTTGAGAGAAAATCAATAAAGTGGGCAAATAATAAAAAGTCATAATAATACCCCAGGAACCAAAATAAATGTTATATGGAAAATAACATCTTCTTATGAACCGTAACACCAAAAGGACTATAAAATGTTGCAAAGTATCTAAATTGTTGTGGATACCAGTCTAGTAAGGCATAATGAACCTTGACATAGGTGTTATAAATGTGGAGTCTCGAGGAGGTCATGGTTGTAGATCTATGTGAGAAGGTATCAGTGTAAGCTTAGACCCTTGATGAATGCCTTTAGGCTTGATTGATCCACATTTGAGATGGATCTATGCTAGTGTAATTAAATCACAACTCATAATTAGATAACAAACTTATAATCATATAACAATGTTTCCAAAATTAAAGAAAATTTGTACTAAACCATTTCTAGTGAATGACTAATGTAAATATATTAATACAATGTAAGTATTAAGTCATGGTTTCCAAAACTGGAAAACAAAAATTTATTATACAATTGAAAATTTTGAAGAGCCAAAAAGGAATTGGTGAGAAAAAAAAAGGGGGTCAAAAGAGATACCACCATTAAGATATGATTGTCAAACAACAAATAATATGATATACATTGGAAAAGTATAATAAAATAGTAAAGCAAATTAGTATAATTGGGATGGCTTTATAATTATAGTAGGGAAAATGTAGAAAATAACATTATTTTGAAACAAAATAATGTAAATAATGGTACAATATATGTATAGTAAAAAAGTGAGAAATGATCAATTATGAAATAAAATAAAATTATAGAAGCATGTAATTAATGTTTAATATATGCGTTAAACCTAACAAAAAAAAACAAAAGAAGAGAGAGAGAAAGAGAAGGTGTGACAAACATTGATAAATGGTACTTAAAATTTCAAGTGATAATCAAAACAAAGTAATATATGAAAATATTGATAAATAAAGAAATACCATCTATGCAATATTCCTATAACTTAAACGAGGATAATGGAAATTAAAATTTTAAGATGTGTAAAGTAGCATTGGATCCTTACATGTAGTTGTGAGAAGTAAACATACTTCATGGTGAGTAAATAGAAGCCCTACCATATCTTACAGTCATACAAAGAATATTGTAGAGGTGGTAGGTTGAAATTCATCGTTTTCATGAGTTGATTTCACTATTTCCAAATTTGGCTAGTAATATAAGGACGGGAGCGATTGATGTGTTAGAATTGAAACCATAAGTATTGTGTGCATAAAATGAGATTCATGTGCCAGAATTATCCTTTGATAAGTGTTAATTGATTATGCATACTCAATTGATAGACATGGTGACAATCAAATTATTATATAGCACACCATTCAATCTACTATTAAGATTTTATCCAATTAAATATACTAATGAAAAAGTAATTGGGGTTTATTAGAAAAAAAAAAGATTAGTAAAACTAATAATCGATAAATGATCATAACAATACATCTTGAACCTAAGGAAATGCTATATGGGATACAAGGTCTTCCTATGAACTATGATATAGAAAACAACAACAAATTATGATTGTGAGTTAACTAACTGGGAATAAATAAATTGATAAACATGATAAAGTTAGCTCAATTGTGTCTACAACATGTAATATGATAACACATCCCATGTGATAAAAGAAGTTAAATTAGATAGTATTGACATGTGGATCATGTGATGGTCAAGTGGGACCAGAGTGGTTAATATCTTCTATGATGAAGGAATAGGGGTATCACATCAAAACAAAATTCCCTTAAGATTGAAAATGACCATAACTTCGAACGAAGTTTCTTGAAGGGTGGGTGTATGTAACGCCCCATATTTTGATAGTCTTTAATTAAAAACTCTAATGTGAATTAGATTAGCAATGCATTTGCTTATTATCTATTTTACTAAGATAGATTGATCAAGATGATTGATATGTGGACATGTGGACTCCCTTGAGGCATGTATGGTAATTCGAAATATTGTTCTAATTTATTAATGACAATGAATATGTTATTTCATTTGAACATGCAAAATTGAATATAGAATATCCATATGTAGAATGCTAATTTAGTTGTTTGCAAAAATAACTTACATGATTATTGTAAATGCCGTATTAGTGATATGGATTGGCACTTGAAAGAGTTGGTTATGGCTATATATATGTTTCATTTTAATGATGAACTATTCCACATGTTGATTGCCTATGCGATAGGTGGATTCCTATATTGCCAAGGCCCATGAGATGTATTGAACATCATGAGTATAATGACGTTATATCAAATTTCATGCTATTTAATTGTGAATTCCAATATTTCTATGACTTGTCGGTGAGTGTGAGTTTTGACAGGAATTGTGACTTGCCCAAAGTGGTTTTTCAATGACAGGACCCCTTAGAACAGTGATGGCACGGTATGGTTGATGTAGGGTGTTGACCCTAGTACTATTAGGGTGGGTGGAGGAAATTCCCACCGTTTATCCCCCGAAACCTGGAGTCGTGGGAGGTTTGTGTTGCGCACTGCCCTAGATGTGTGATGACGACTAGCGGATGGCTGCTGGGGAAGCTTGGTCGATGTAGTCGATCGACACTTCCGCTTACGGGTTCTATATGTGGTTAGGTCGTGCAGTCGACGCCATAGTATATTGTAGCAGGGGATGGGATGGTGAGGTCAGGAGATGGAAGTAGTGGTGATTTAGGGGTTGGATTACTGATGTGATGGATGGTACCAATGATGGATTGGATGGTGTTCTTGATTGTTATTAACCATCATGATTATATGTTTGATTTCACCATTATGTTTATCTAATTTCGTCTTATTGCTTCTGCATGAATGATTATGAATGATGAACGATACAGTGTTTAATTGTTCTTCTATATGTTGTTTGTGAGGATGTAATAATGATTTATTAGGAGCATTAAATGTGATTATTAGTACGCACACTTAAGACGTGTGCACTGGCCATGCACATGTCAATTCGTGATTACATTACTATGATTGGTCGATCGATGAATAAATTAATATGATTATATTATCTATTAGTAACTTGGTTGACGAATTGATGAAAGCATTACTTGTGTGTTGAAAGTATGAGTTTGTTGACTTGTTTAATATGATTTAGATTTATATAAATTGATTGGATTATTAAATAAAATATACAATTATATACATATAATATAAAATATGTCATAGTATATTATAGTATATGACAATATCTTATTTGACTTATGAATGAAAGGATAATATAAATAAATGGATAGATAGGATTTGCACAAATTTTTAGAAAATGGTTGTCATAGTTGCATTAAGATGGAAGCATGACAAGTGAGACTTTGCATCCATGTTTGTTAATATTTTAATTATTTAAATCAAATTTCTATTTTTTGGAGAAAATAAATTTATTGATTGATGATTATTATTTATGGGAATTTATTGATGGATGAGGAGGATGATGAGGATTTTTGATATAAATATGAGACTTGAGAGTGGAAGGAGGGAGGTTCTTTTTCTCTTGAAGATTATTTTGGTGAGAGTATTCTAGGATGGAGAATTTTGGGTATTTTGGGGTATGAGAAGTTTTGAAGAGTTGGAAGAGTTTGAGAACTCTTGGAAGATTTGATACATAGCCTACTGGTGCATCACTGTTCTATTCTCTGGGGGTCTCAGGCATGGAGAGCCAAGAGCCATTTGGATGGGACCATTTAGATGGATTCCTGGGGCTAGGGAGTCGGCTAGGCCAGTAGTTGGCTTGGAGGTAAACTGTGGTTCCACTTTGGGAAATGAAGATAGAAGCAACTCGAGATGAAGAAGGAATCTTGCTTCCGTTTGGACTTTGTCAAATTCTTATATCGAGGTACTTTTCTTGTGGTTTCAAATTGTTTATAGAATGTTGTAAATTTGTTAGATGCTATTGTAAAATGCTTAAATGTGTTGTTTATAAGCTGCTATGGTTACATGAGGTATATTGAGCTTGTATTGACACTCTTATACATTTCAAAAATAAATAAATAAAATAGATACTTAATTAGTTTAAAATTCTTAATGCCCTTGAGAGGCATTACAATTGTTACTGGAATTACCACTTGGGAGGCAAGTATAGCTATGTGCTATTCTTGTATTTTATTATTGATTATTTAATTGATTTATTTTAGGATTAGTGGTGACTTTATTATTAATTCCTAACTTATATTACTAATTTATTTCTTGAGTGGAGGGAGATGGAACTTGTCCTCCTTATTTATTTATTGTACCACTTGGATGGTAGGTTACATGGAGATGTAACTTGTCTATTTTTGGAGGAGATGATCCGCTTGTCTTTAATGGTTCATATTCCCCTTTATTCTTATATATTTTATTTTGTGTGTGTAGTATATATGATAATATAATTATATGTAATAGTAGCGTATGATTATATATATAATAATAATTATGTGATATATTATATAGATTGTGTTTGTATATGTGATATATGATGATATGGATATAATGTATATATGATATGGTGAATATAAGCGATGATATAAGTATATTAATATATAGAAAATATGAAAGTTAAATTTAAATATAAATATATAGTATTATAGTTGTATGTTGTTAGTAATTATATCATACATGAGTTATATGTAATGAGTGTAGTGATAATATAATCATTATGATTATGCTATGATAAGAGAATATATGTGAGATATAATAATAAGATAAAGATATTTATATATTATATGTAATAAGTTGATATATGTATACTAGATATGTGTTAGGAAATGAAGGGCATAGCGCTAATTCAACTACAATAATTGATTTTCTTAAAGTGAATGCGCTAGATATGCATTGGTATTCATGAGACACACAACGAGATTGCATAATGCTTTCATATTGTATGTATTAGAATTTCAATGGGATTGCATGAGCAATTGCATATTGTATGCATGAGAATTGGATAGTAGGTGCACATTATTTGGAGATCATGTGTAACTGTTATATGATATGGCTCTTTTTAAATCCTAGTTAGGATAGGACCCTTGCATATCTAATGATTCAGTGATTTGATTGGTTGATGCTTGTTACGGTGCATTGCCTCTTTTACTGTTCAATGGCTTGATTAGTCAATGCTTATTCGTTGTGCATTGCCTCTTTTACTGTTCATTAAATTAATTGGTAGATGCTTAAGTATTGTGCATGGCATAATTACTTATGGGTAACTACATATTTGATTTGATATTGCATTTCCTAATTTTGGACTATTCATATAAGCTTGATTACATGTTGCTTTTAAGTGCAAGAAATTTTTATTCTAATCTTTATTCTCTTTGTTGGAAAATATTCTTTATGATCGGGTTGTTGAAAAATCTTCTTTGTGATCAGGTTGTTAGAAAATCTTATTTATGACCTTTGTTACCATTGTTAGAAAAGTAAATTTTTATCCTATCCTTATCAGAAAAGTATCTTGATAATATTCCATGTATTTATTGGTAAAGTATAGGCATGGGATGGATTGACTAGAACACATTTCATGAAGAAAAGATAGTTGATGCTCTGCATGAGATTGGTTGAAATACTTGATGCATTGCATGAGATTGGTTGATATACATGATTCCGTGACCTTGGTTGGTGTACTTGATGCACTTAATGCCATTGGTTGGTATACTTGAGATTGGTTAATGTACTTGGTGCATGACTTGAACTGAATTTGAAATTGGTAGATTGTGTTTCAGGTAGATACTTTTCAAGTGTTTTGATTGCATGTAATTTTGATGTATTTCATGTATCCTAAGTGATGTGTAGTGAATTGGAATAAAAAATATATATTTCATGTTGTGATTTCATGGAATTTATTTCATGTATTTCAAATATTTCATGTGATAATTAGATCTTATTTCATATATCTTATATTTTGGAGACATATTATATGATATCTTGTTAAAATATGTGTGTGTGTGTGTGTGTGTGTGAAGCTAACCATGTGGTTGATGCAATGTGAATAAAGTATCTTTGCAGAAGAATATCCTTATATCCTATATTTTTATATACGTGGTGTTAATCATATGAGTGATTGAAATATGATTTTCAAGAACAAACCAAATCTAGGTAAGTCCAGAAATCATTAATGATAGAGGAAAGTTGCCAAACCCCTTATAAGCCATAGATATCTCTCATATGACCACCCACATCTACTGAGAACATTAGATATAGAGAAAAGAAATTTGTCTCTTGGAAGCCATGGCACCCAAGAGACAATGCAGGACCAGGATCCATTCGTGAATGTGCAGGCAAAATTTGTACAACCACCAAGTGGTTATTTATCAAATCCTGTAAAGATCCCTCGTGACTACATTCCTTCCAAAAAACCTACTACATTTCCTGTCAACTTGCCTAATGTAGAAGAATCAGATATACAAACACAGAAGGCTCCAAAAGGTGTGATAGCTGAAGAAAATATGTTCAGCCAACTATACAAGTTCGAGTTTGCAGATCATGATATTACCAACAAAGAAAAATTTACAGAATCAATTGTGGACAACTACATGGATAGGAGGGTTACCTCGGATCCAAACACACCAGTTTTAATGAAACTTCAGACATGGTAAAATTGAATGATGAAATAAAGGATACTAAACTTGTTGGATATCCGTCACTTTGGAGGGTCCCCACAGGTGAAAATGTGTGCAAAAATGTTGTTATCACAAGTGCATGGTGGGTTCCTATGGCTGACCAGGCCCATCTTCATTGATGCCAATATGATTGAATTAATCATAGGGTTTCCTACCATAGGATAAGATGTAGGTCATATTCTAGATACAATACATGAGAAACACCTTGGAAAGAAGATGGCTGAAGAGTATGGAACCCAACAAGCCAATAGAGGGTATTCAGTTGTACAGATAAATGACAAGACTGTGAGATTTGTAGTCCAGATAATGGCATGCAATCTACTTGAAAAGACTCACTAGAAGCAAGTATCAACAGCAATCATTGCATATGTACCATAATGTTTGGAGGAAGTGTAGATGAACTGGTTGGCGTTTTTGCCGAATGAATTTCTAGAGAACTGGAAGAAAATGCAAGAAAAAGATACACCCTTAGATTATACTTGGTAACTTGTTAATATGTATTTCACTAGTAGGTTGGAAGGAACCAAAATACAACCAATCACTACAACAAATCCTGGAATTAGCGTCTGTTTTAGCTCCCCTTTTAGCGTCTACTATCACTTTCAGTGTATTTTTCATCATTTTTTGTACAAAGTGGATGCTTTTCCATGTGATGGCGCTTTTAATGGCATTATTTGCATCCTTTTCTGAAAGTAGATGTTAATCGGGACGCTAATTAGCAACCCAGTTAACGTCCCAGTTAGCATCCCAATTAGCATCCCAAATAGAGTCCCAATTAGCATCCCAATTAGCATCCCAATTAATGTCCATAATAAAATCCCATTTAACGACCAGAATAGCCTCCAAAATAATGTCCAAAATAGCGCCAGGTATAGAGTAAGTGATTGCGCAAGGAATTTTGAAAGGAATTAAGCCATGAATTGCGCCCGGAATTCTGAATGGAATTACGCCATGCATTGCCCCAGGAATTCTGAAAGGAATTACACCATGAATTGCACCCAGAAAAACGCCCGATCATGAATTACACCATGAAATTTTAAAGGTAGAAGATCATTCTTTGAATCATTCTAATATTTGAGTTCATTTTACAAGTCAATGAATTCATCCAATTTCTGGTAGGCATAAACAATGGTTCAAATTTCAAAGAAACTACTTCAGATCCCAGACCACGAAGAAAATTAATAGGTGGTCAAGTATTTTGCACAATAGTTGGCAGCGAAGGATTATCAGTAAGCAAGACAAGCTCTTGCACATGGAGGCACTTGACATATGTTCCAAAAAAGGTTTGCTTTTTCATAGTAATAATGACACCAAACCCTCCAAGAATTATTATAAAGGATCCTAACGTAAAGATTTGTTTTTTCATAGTAACATTGACACCAAACCCTTCAAGTATTATAAAGGATCCAAACTTCCAAATACCATGCAAATACTAGTAACTCTCCTATAGTGACTTCTCCTCTATAGTCATGCCAGGGAGACAAATGAAAGGAGAAGGAGCCAACCAAATCTTATTATTTTTGGGACAAAGATCAACATCATAATACACATTGTTGGAGGAAGATGAAAATGTTGCATGAAGTGATCATAGTTTTTCTCACATAACCTAAGATCGTGATTCTACCACATTCCCCAAGACAACCTATACTAATCCTTATGAATACTTTATCCTCAATCCCTAAATGAATCTTCTAGCCATCCAAGTCTAAAGAGGTGGGATCCACCAACCACACATGGCCTCTTGAGTGTATTATTAGTCTATGATTTAGGGTGTCGATGGAAAAAGGTTGTTTTGATTAGTATGTAGGTGTCTTGGGGCCTTGGGAATGGTGTTCTAGGAAAGAATACCATGCCTTTGGCCCTAAAAAAATTGCCATGGAATTCAAAGCAATGAGCATTTCCTCAAAGCACCATGACATATTTTTGAGCGGTATCTATAGTGCTATGCGTTTGGATCTTGTGGCCTTAGGGCCTTGTACATGGTTAGTAGAGGATACCTAAACCCCAGGCTCTGAATGAATCTTCTAGACATCTACCACCACATAATCATTAAGATAACTTGTCCATTGAGCAATGTTCATTATGGGCTTCAAAACCGTCAATGTTGTCCACTTAGAAAGCAATCTAAGGTTTCTTCAAAGTAATGAAATCACGTCCACAAAATAATCTTTATTAATTCATCACCAAAGGTAGATTAACCTCAAAATAAGCATAAATAGTGGTGAAAGCCACCCTTTCAATGTCAACTAGATATTAAAAAGGCATTTAAAGAAGGGATGCTTCATTATAATAACTAGTGATCACAAGGTGATGTCTCAAAATCCCCCATTGAAGGTTATGTTGGCTTCATACTTAGGATTAGCCCCTTCCAAAAGATGGATTGATGCTTCATCCATGCTAATCCATCGTTCAAAATTTGCAACTCAACATAGTGGACCAGCAGCTCCAATAGATAAGAGAGATATCAGACCATGAATGTCTCTACGATGGAAAAAATCCCCCAAAATGTAATTAACCTAGGCTTGGATCCATGATTTAATTGTATACTCATGGCAAGGAAGGCGTATTTGTATAAAAGGACCTAAGGCTGTAGACCACCCTTATGGCATGTATTGGCTACCTTACCCACCAACAACCTTCACAGTTATGTTATCATACAGTAATCCAATGGAGAGGTGGCCTAAGGGTGAAACAATAGGCCCTATATACTCTATAGCATGGCATCAAAATAGAATCCCATCCTTGAAATTGAATATTGGTATTCACCAAGGTTGGGCGCACTTTTAAAAATTAATTGAACAGGTTCCAGCATTCAACCCCATGACATTAAATTCTTCAACTATGTATGCTTAACATAATTATCATCAAAGCCAAAGGAGAAAAAAAATGGAGAGACAACATAACAACAATGACAATGGAAATGTGATGCATTCAAACATAGAGTAAGAAAAATGAATTGACTCAAAATCAAAATCACGTGCTTAGTGAGTAATCTCCTTAATGTAATGTCTAGGTCTTTGTGGCCCATCAAAAAAATAAGCAACAGGAGGCATGGTGAGAGCATACATAGAGAAACCCGATAGAGTGAAGGATATTGCAAACAAAATAATAGGAACTTTGCCTATAGTGAGGCTCTTGTAATGAGGAGGGGGGCATTTGTATTTTATTTGTTGAATACTGCAAGAGGGTTGAGAAAAGATGTCCGTCAGAGGCCTCCATGGCCTTCTATGAATTTCGCGACCACCATGGCAAGGTAAGTCCGTTGGACATTGCAATCAATTTTTATTGTTGTTGTAATATTTATGAGTTGTGCAGGGTTTTTCTTTGCAGATGGGAACACTAAAACAAATCCCTGTGATTAGCGTCTCTTTTAGCTCCCTTTTTGGCATCCACTAACACTTTTAGTGTATTTTTCTTCATTTTCTAGGCAAAGTTGGCGCGATGACTCAAACTATCACATATGAGATCATGCATTGTATAGGATATCATTAATCTTAAAGTGGGATATGGGAGGAAATATGTGGTTTTGTGCACTAGGGATGCATCTTAGAAAATGGTTGGGGAAGAAATTGAAAGAAGTATACCCTAACATAATATTATTGCTTGGTAATGCGTAATTATCAATGCCATGAACCATAATATACACCCTTTCAAGTTGATATTTGTCATAAAATTTAGATATGGACACAATCAAGATTTTTTGCATAGTGAGATATATCTCAAGTAATAGGAGGAAATAAAGATCCTTATTTAGGTGTCCCAAGGCCTTGGTAATGATATTCTAGGGAATAAGACCGTGACTTTAGCCCTAAAGAAACCAATAAGGAATCCAAATCCATTGAGGCAATATGAATCTATGTTTATGGCCTTGGACATGGTCAATGGAGAAGACCTAAATCTCAATCCCTAAAGGAATTTTCTATCCATCAACGGATAATAAGGTTGCCTCCATTAACCACGCATAGCCTCTTAAGAGTATAATTATCCTATTATTGAGGATGTGGTGTCATTAGGTGATTTTGAGTAGTATGTTCATCTCTTGAGGCCTTGGGAGTGATGTTCTAGGGAGAAAGACCATGCCTTTAGCCCTAAAGAATTCATGAATGCATCTAAATCCATGAATAATGCATCAAAATACCATGCATGACTTCATAGGGGTATCCATTGTACTACATATCTTGGTCTTGTGGACTTGGGGCCTTCAACGTTGTTAGTGGATGAGACTTGAACCTTCACCCCTAAAGGAGGCTTCTAACCATCCATGGATAAGAATGTTTCGACCACCAACTACACACAACCTCGTAATGGTATAATTAGCTCATTATTGAAGATGTTGTTACAATTAGGTGGTTTTGAGTAGTGTGTACATGTCTCAGGGTCTTGGGAATGATTTTCCAAGGAAGAAGACCATGCTTTTGTCCATCAAACAATCATTAAGTCATACAGAGCCATGAACACTACCTAAAAGTACCATCCATGACTTTGGAGAGGTATTTATGGAACTATGTATCTAGGTCTTGTAACCTTGGGGCCTTGGGGAGACTTGAATCTTGAGTTCTAAAAAAATCTTCTATCCATCTAGGGATAAGAGTATTGCCTCCACCAACCACGCATGGCCTCTTGAGGGTATCGTTGTCCTATGATTGATTATGTCATTCCATTAGGTGGTTTCAAGCAGTATTGACAGGTCTCGGGGCCTTGTGAATGATATTTCATGGAAAATGACCACGCCTTTGGCCCTAAATAAGCCATTGAGGCATATAGAGCAATGGAAAATGCATGAACCACCATGCATGGATATTTGTGCCACTGTGTATCCATGTCTTCGGTGGCTTAGGGTATTGGGGCCTTGGACATGGTCAACAGAGGAGACTTGAACCTTTGGCACTAAAGGATTCTTCTAGCCATCCAAGGCTAAGAAGATCACCGCAAACAATGATACATGGCCTCTTGAGGGTATCATTGACTATAGCCTTTGGTATAGCATGATAATGGCACCTTGAACAGCCACATGTGATGTATCAAGGGGATAAATGTCCTTCATATAAGCATATTCAAACACAATCAAGAGGTTTTGAACACCAAGTATGGTTCTTAAGGCCCTACAAATGGTTGGGGGGAGAAAACCAAGCCTTAGGCCCTATAAGTAACTTTGAGGACTTAAGAGTTATGAATGAGTCCCCATACGACTACACACACCTATTTAGGGAGTATTAGCTTATAGGCAGGGATATATACAGTTTTGGAGGTTTGGAGAACCAAACTTGCATCTAAGGATTTAGAAATGATTAAAGGATGAAAATTGGGCCTTAGATCCTAACGGAAGCTCCTAGGGCTTGAGGGCCATGATTAAGCCATCAAACCATAATAATTCACCTATACTAGGGATACATGTCCTCTAAATGGGGATAGGGTCACAATTAGGAGGTTTTAGTACTCATATATAGGTCTTGGATCTAGATAAGATAAATGTAGGTAACCTAAGACTCATGCCCTAAACATACACACCTAAGGATAAAGGGATAGGAAGGAGGTTGAAAACCACCACATAAGACATATCTAGTTGATGTTTATATTATGTAATGTTACGAAATTAGTAAAAATTTAAAATTTTATTCTTGCTGCTAAAAGCCTAAATAGATGATGTGTCATAAATTAACTTCAGTACTGGGACGTTGTATTGGTAATTGGTTTTGAAATAATGAGAGTTTGTGATCTCTAAGCAAGGTAGTTTAACTATTTATGTTTTCCCGTGGAAGAAATGTTGTAAGTTAGATGATGTATACGTAACTCTATATCATATTTATAATTGCTAGAGTAACACTTATGGTCCTCCTTTTCACTGTTAAGATTTCGATACTTGCTGAGTTTGTAAAATGTTGACTGACATCTTCAGGCCTGATGGACTCTGTTGAGCGAAGGTTGAAAGACATACTCTTGGCATGGCTGCCAAGATGTAAGGAGTAAGCATTGGGAACCCTGAATTCCTTAGCAATTTCACCAATACATTTTAATTGTAACCTTGTCTTGCACGTATGACTATGAAGGGCACCTCCCTTGGTTTACCTACTTCCTAGTCCTAACAATACTTAAAACTAAAGTGTGAAGGGGCTAAGGAATGTTACTTAGGGTACTTGTTTGGATATCACCTTTATGTTGAAAGACTCTCCACTATAGGGGAACGGTAAAATATTGAAACATTAAAGGAGTTGGTGATGGTAATAACCGCAGTATACGATCTTCACATGGCCTTTGGTGCCACCTATGCAGAAGGGTTTCTTCTTGGGTTTTTACACCAACGAACATTATTTTGGTGGTTCCTTTGGCTGTGGGAATTTCCTGAGGCGTCTGAATGGTCTGCGCTCTGATCTGAGCTATGCTCAGGGTTAGAGCACCTAATGGTTGCTAGGTTTGAAGATACGAGCATGACAGGTAATGTATTCCTTCACATGCTACTTCTTTGCTTTTCCTTCTACGTTTATCCAATATTTTATGTTCATCTCAGGATTTAACTCGTGGTCATTGCTGGAATGGCAAGTGGTTGGTTGTGAAACTCCTCTATGTGGGTTGCTATTAGATTTCCAACATCTATGGCACCGTTGGATTGAGAAATGGTAAGTTTAGGTGTTACCAACCCTTGTTCCTTCCTATCGCATTTGTGGAGGGTGTACTATTTGTATTTGCTCAGTGGGACTTTGTGAAGCCCTTTGGGCTCACATTAACTTACTTGAAGTTCCATAGGGGTCACCTTTGGCTGGACCGGCTACTAAATGTGTTAGTTTGTTAAAATGGGGATAACCCTGGATGGTTTTCAGTTAGATGTAGAATTTTTGGCCATTCGGCTCTGTGAAGACTTTTGAGGTTTTGTGATGGGATATAACTTGGGGTTTTGAAAAGAACTACAGATACTTGCATTTTCCATTGAACACTGAACATGTATGGATGATATTTAAAATGTTTTGGGCCTCTACGTTTTTCTATGAAATATGTATGGTTAATGTCTATTTGATCTCTACGTGTGCTATTGTTGTTCTAGCCTAAAGGCAATTGATTTGGTATTTCTGAATAAAATGTTTAAGAGCATAGCTCTGCAATATCCTGTGTTTTTTTATGCCAGTGGTGTCTCTGTCTAACATCTAGATAGTTTATTTGCTTGGGCGATTTGGGTTGCTCTCAAGATTGGCTAAAATGACCTGCGCATGTCAGTTGTAAAATATATTATGGTTGTCATGCTATGAATCTGGTGTTGGTTGTGGGATTTGACTCTTAGACCCGTGCCTTTGATTTCTTGTCTATAGGAATTATTCATACCGTAAATGATAATGTATCATTTTGTTTTCAATGTGGATTTGATTATTGAGGAAGGATAATGCTAGCCAGGGTTTTGCTAAATCGTAGGTAAGAGAGTTATATGTACAACTTTAGAACTAGGTTGCATTACTTTTATTTCATAAGTAGCTAACCCTATGGTTTAGATTCTAGAATAAAAGATGTCTAAGTTTACGAATACTGAAATGTTAATGGGTGTTGTGTTTTGGGTTATCTTGTAAATAAAATGGTGTCCATACATAAGTCTGCAATTTCTTTTTTGCTTAAAGGACAAAAAGGATGGCAATGGGATTTGATATCGGGACCAATGTTTTATCAAAATTATTTGCGTTGGTTGTCATGGGAAGAGTCTTTTAATTTAAATGCTAGATGGAGTTGGTTATCATTTAAATTAGAAGGATGTACAGTACTTGATTTCATCTGCTGTAGGCGTGGGTGACTCCACGATAAGAATTGAAGATTGAGCCTGCATTTTTCTGAGTTTCCGTTGGTTGTAAATAAAGAATGTTTTAAAACCCTATTCCTGGATGGCCCTATAGGTACCATGATTTCGTTTTGGTCATAAAGATCCAGTAGGTATAGGCTGGGCCTGTGTTGCAATTCGTTGGGGTTTTTAATTTTGGAAAAGAAGTCTGAGTTTCTAGAAACGCACAAGGAATAAGCCACTAGCTAAGAAAAATAAATCGAAAGCTATAGTATAAGTAACTCAAAAATAAAAATGTGGTTTTAAATGCATATTGCTTTCTGAAAAGTTAGTCAACCATTTGAAGATCGTTTTGATTGTTAAGGTTTTATGTTGACATGAGTGTCTAGATCAGGCTAGCTAGCCTTGCTATACCTTTAACTGGTTTTTAAATCATCCTCCTAACCTAATAGATATAATAAATTATGTTTTAAAAGGGATCTTTGATAATAAAACTTTAACCCAAAAGAGCCCATGCCGGTTGGCCCTTACTCCATGAAGAAATGAATTATAAACTCGAGTGAACAATGTTGTATAATAAATCCTACTTTACTAAAATTTGAGATGGAGAAGTTTGTAATTCATACCTGGTTTCCTTGAAGTTCGATCCTCCACTGCAGGCCTGCACACTCAAACAATAATTAATGCTGAAATATTATGGACTTGGCTGACCTGTAGAGTGATCTTTTAACTGGATAACTTTGGGACTACCATGTTACTCCCAACCATGACCCTTAGACTGTTCCTAGTCCTAACTGGATCCCTCCAAGCTGGTTCCAACATGCAATGAGAGAAGTAGAGGCCCTAGGTTCAACTGCTGGATTAGATCTGGATATTAATGTCAGACTGCTTCAGTTCTTGTAGTAGAATTCTCCTTTATTATCGTAAGAGAATGATAATGAAAAAAAGATGATGATCCCCTCTCTTGGGATATGCCCTCTTTTATATAGGGGAGTATTGGAATATAGTTGTTTGAATAATTATTTAGTTTCTTTAATTAAATTAATATCTATATATATATATATATATATATATTTAAAAGATATTTTTACTCAATATCTAGTCCTTGTTAAACTAGGACTTTTATTTGTTTTAACTAGAAGTAACTTTAATTTACTTGTCACTTAATAATAAAAATAGTAGTTATATATTATACCTAATATTAAAAATAATTTTTAATAATACATATTAATAGTATGATAATGTGATAGCCATCTATGCATAAACTCTATGCAACATATATATTTTATAAATAAATAATAACATTATTATTAATACTTTAAATAATAATATTAACTTTGAGACCTTTATGCAAATCATGTACATAAGACTATTCTTAGTCATTTCATACTTAAGTTATGGTAATTTTCTTTTATTTATTTATGTATCTGTCATGATACTTCTTTTTAAAATTAAGGACAAGGTACAACTCTTTGGGCGGTCTTTCGTTAGGCTTGGATAGGCACCTCTAGGTCTCTCTCTTGCATGTCAGATTCCCTCGTTTAACATGGTAGTTCCCGCAGTACTTGATGATAGATAGAAAATGATTCATTTAACCAAATTAAGTAAATATGATGAAAATAGAAGTGCTATTCAGAGTCTTCCCAACTCAAAACCCTTGAGATCTAGTAACCCTGAGTGCTCTTCAGAGCTTTTAAATCAACACTTTCACATGGGCATTACGCTAGTGCAATTCCAGAGCCTCCTACTAAACACTAGTGCTATAATGTGGTCGTGAGGCACATCTAGAATATTCAAGTGGCCTCGGATCCGGTATTCATTTATCAAGCTTGGAGTGCTCCAGGGCTTATGCCCAACACTCAATGTACATCGGGGCTTACACCCAGTACATAATAATAATCCTTCTAGGTACATCGGGGCTTATGCCCAGTACGTAGGTCATCCATGTGTTTCTAAGTCCATGCTAAACACACCACATAAGTCAATCAAGTAAATTATAACTCTGCACAGTAAGTGACAAAAGGGTCGTCTCAGTATATTAGGGTTTGTACCCAAATCATATGATAAAACATAAATAAAATCATTAGGGATTCCTTGCCCATTACATAATCAATAATGTAAATCAGTCAGGGTCCATGCCCAATATGTTAGTCTACAAAATAATAAATCACGTGTGCTAGGGCTTATGCCCAATAATCAAATAAACCATATGTGTTGGGGCTATGGGTCCAATATAACATCAGAAATAGTTAGTAAAAAATTCGGGATATTACATCCCTCCTCGCTTAGAAACAACACCATCCTTGTGATCTAGGGACTAGAAATGAAGTCATGAAACAAGGCGGGGTATGCCGTTTTCATGGTTGCCTCATTTTCCCAAGTAGCCTCCTCTTGTCCAAAGTGCCTCCATTGCACTTTCAGCTGGGCAATGGTCCTTCTCCTAAGCTACACCTCTCTCTTGTCCAGAATGTGGAGTGGTTCCATCATGAACTCCCCTTCGGGCTCCAAATGTAATAAGGACCAATCAATTGCATGTTTAGTATCGTATAAATATTTCTCTAAAAGAGATGCATGAAAAACATTATGAACTTTTACATGAGCTGGTAAGGCTAACTCATATGCTACTGGGCCCTTCTTGACCAGTATCTCGAAGGGTCCACAAAACTTGGGAGCTAGTTTTCCGCATCGTCCTAAGCTCAAAGAGCTTCATTTTTCCTTTACTTTAAGGAACACGTGTTCTCCGAGTTGGTAGTCTTTGTCTTTTCTTTTCTTATCCAGATAACTCTTTTGGAGGTCTTGTGCCTCCTTCAAGTTCTGTTGCACCTTGGAGACTAGTTGCTCCAAGTCTTTTAGTAAGTCGGGGCCTAACATAAGTCTATCTACCGGACTGTCCCAAGTTATAGGTGTCTGACAATTCCTGCTGTAGAGCAACTCGAAAGGGCTCATCTTGGCCGAATTTTTTGTTGAGATATTGTAACTTCAAAGAATATTATATTTGTACTTTATTATTCCGGAGATGTTTCATTCCTCCGTGAAGATCTTATTGTATATCCAGAGATGTTTATTCCTCCGTCGGAATGTGGTAACTCGGGTTATTAGACTTCCCTAGTAGGGGTCGGCCCTGTATGTGTTATGTGGGTCAAAGGGTTATTAGACCACCCTAGAGGGGTCAGCCCAGTTAGTTGTAGTGGGGTATTTAACCTATTGGTTAAATACGAGCCTACGTGTACTTGTGTAAAATACATATCAGAGTAGTGTATAAATAGAGGAGGTGTGTTCCTCATTATACACACTCACTCACTTGAGAAAGGCGCATTTGTGGAGGAGAGGTCTGCTATGGAGGAGAAGGAGCTTATGCTCAGGGTTTGCATCTTTGTATATTGCTGGTCATCTATATTGAGGAAGCTTTGCTGGGTTTTCTACCCCATGAGGGTTTCCCAGGATAAATCTCTGTCTCTTGTGTTTATGCTATGCTTGTTGTTTCTTCAGTGATCCTGTATATGCTATTATTGTGAAATGGAATGTAATGCTGCTATTTTCTGTCTTAGCATATTGAATTTTAACATGGTATCAGAGCTGACCTGAAGGACGACAAGGTATGGCACTAAAGACACTTGCTTTACTTACGACAATTTGAAGGTTAGGGTTTTACATAGAAAAAACCAGTCATCGTAGCACTTTCGCTATAAATCCGTTTTGGCGAAGTTTTCGGATCTGAAATTGTTACAGGACGAAGCTAAAATCTCCAGGTACGTTGTGTCCAAAGGACAACCTCTAATTCGTTGTACTTTGTGATTTATGATCTGTACAATATAGGGTTTCTGCCTCTTCCAGATCTGAGTCAAAATCAGGTGACCTTGGGAAAAAGGTCATATCTTGGGCTAGGAAGCTCCAAATGAAATTTCGTAAAAAGGATCAGGTATTAGACAGTCTGCACTATCTCAGAAAACTTTTTCAGAGGCCGAAGTTGAACCAGTGACACGTGGAACTCCGTACAAGTGCGCTCTCCTGTATTATCCCATAAACAGGTCACGTTGCGCCACTTGGCATAACTCTCTCTCAGAAAATCCAATTGAGGTCAGACCTGTAAGGATGGAAAGATAACATGCCTAGCCATCTCAGAAAACTTTTTCAGAGGCCGAAGGTCAAACAGTGACACGTGGCACGCCTTACAAGTTCGCTCTCCTGTATTTTCCCAAAACAGGTCACGTTGCGACATTTGGCATAACTCTCTCTCAGAGAATCCAATTGAGGTCAGACCTGTCAGGATGGAAAGATAACAGGTCAGGATATCTCAGGAAACTTTTTTAGACCCTGTCGATCAAAAATTTCAGAGTTACGCCAAAAACAATCAGGTACATATTTCTGTCAAAACAGAATTATTTTTTGGTACCTTCATTCATGACTTCCGAAATTTAGGGCTTTGGAGAAAGTTGGAATTTTTGTAATCGGAGACCACGGCTGGATGCTACTCATCAAAATAGAAATTTAGAGACCAAGATCAGAATTTTTGGTTGGGCAGAAGGCCGGGCTTGATTAGACCCTAGTTCGGGACTTTGATCAGAAAAGCGGAAAATTAGGGCTTCTGTAAAAATGGGAATTTTTGAAATCTGTGACCACGGCTGGAAGCTCCTCAGAAAAATAGAAGCTTAGAGCTTTGGATCAAAATTTTTGATGGGGCAAAAGAGTGGGATTCATCAAACCCCAGTTCAGGGTCACGTCCAGTGAATCCGAAAGTTTCAAAGGCAAAATTAAGGAGTAAAACTTTGCAGTTTTCAAATTCTGAATATATCAGTTTGATCAGCTCATCAAGGCGCATATCTCTATCCTTTCCGAAGTTTGAAATTCAAAGTTTGAATTTTTGGGGTTTCTCTGACAAACCCATATCCAGCTCCAGGTCCAGTTCTTGCAAATCAAGTGGATAGGGTTAATCCTAGAAGAAGATGGATTGGTCACCTACATAAGTGAAGGAGTTCATGTTTCAGAGGGAGATGAGGCTAAGGCTTTACATAAGGAGATTACAAGCGATCTCGACAGGTTCTAGCTCAGGATCTCTAAATCATTGAAGAGGTTGTTTAGGTATGTTGTACATAACCAAGTAGGTATACTAATCCAGGTATGTTTCCCATGAATCTTACCTTGTGTTAGGATCCCTTATATAAGTATACTTGGAATGATTGGTTATGCTTATTCATAAAGTTAGTAATCAAGGGATTATGCATATTATATCTTTTATCAATGATATGCATGAGTAAAAGAAGACTTCCCTGAAATCTTGAATACTAATGTTTATTAACTATAATCATGACTATACGTTTTCAAGATTATTTAGTACTATAATGTTTTGATAGCATTTAGAATATACTAATGAGTGTATGTTTGTGTATGAGATCATGAGGATGACTCTTGAGCATGCACAGTGGTACAGAATGAATAGAAGTTCAAAAGAAATACAGAAGATCAAGCGGGAGGCAGTCACACAAACATAAAAGATAAGTATTTGAGTTGCTATTTGAAATAGTAATGATATTGCCTGCATGCATATTTGTATTCCTAGAATATATAATGCTGAGTGTAAACATTCATAGAGCATTGAACAGTATACAACTAATGTGCATATGTTTGGACAAACATTCCATTGTTGCTTGTCTAGAATGAAACCTCTTTGCTGACATGCTGAGAGTTGTGCACACTCTCGATAGTATGTTCTGGTAGAGATGGAAGGCATCTAGATAGCCACTGTATGCATACAGGATATGGGAAAGTGTTGTGCCAAAGTATTGGTCAAAATAGTTGCATCACTATGTAAATGATATCTGTATGCATAATGGGTTATCTTTTGATGATTATGAAGTATTACTAATCATGTACTTAATTTTGATTTGTAGGAAAGGTCATGAAGAATGATGGACACCGTACAAGTGGTGGATGTTCAAACAAGAAGATTTACAAATCAAAAAAAATATAGAAGGCTCATGGCTAGAAGATTCTCTTAGAAAGGGGAAGAGAATCACGACAAGATGTTTGCTCCAAGTATGGTGTAATTAAAGAAGAAGTATGAATCAGGTTCTGTATAGGTACCTAGGATCGATAATAATTTGATAAGCTTAATGATCACCATGGGTGATGTGGATCTCAACCTTTGCTACAAGGTTGAATATGATACACATATGACATGGATGCAAGAAGGAACTCACCACAGAGTTCGAATGATATTGAGGCTCATATCAGTAGACCCATCTAACGAGAGATGGCACAGATAGATATGCAGAAGATCATTCAATGCAGAAATGAAAAATGAAAGATCTCAAATTGATGCTTTACTTCCTAGGTCTGGAAGTATGGCAAGGCTCAGAAGGAATATTTCTCAACCAGGGAAAGTATGATGAGAAATATGACTTGAGGTGTTGGAATGGCCACTCTTATGGATTCCAACTTGAAGTTGTTAGGGGATAACTCATCAGAGTTAGTGGATATAACTCTGTACAGTCAATTTATTGGGTCTTTGATATATCTAACATATACTAGGTTAGATATATGCTTTGTTATGAACACCTTGAGTTAGTATCTAGGGGAAACTAGATGTGTTTACCTGATAGTTGCAAAGTATGTGATGAGGCACATAAAGGACATGATAGAATTTGATCTATGCTATCTTGAAGATCATGACTTCAGATGGCTATTCAGATTCTGTTTGGGCAGGAAGTGTATCAGACAAGAAGAACACATCGAGAGGATGTTATTGTCTGGGATTAGCCATGATCTCATGGTTTAGCTGGAAGCAGTCTAGTGTGGCTCTCAGCACAAGCGGAATATATGGCTGCTTGCTCTGCTAGTTGTGAAGAAGTTTGGCTTTAGGATTGTTTGACTTAGAGATAGAACCAACTGAGATCCTATGTGATATTTAGAGTTGTATCAAGATGACATAGAATCTAGTGTTCCATGATAAGTCAAAGAACATAGGGAACTAACAAGATATGACACAGAAAGGAACTCTAAAAGTTTGAATTTGTAACAGGTTACCGTGGTACTAACCAAGCCTCTACGTCAAGTGAAGAAGTTACCAACCAAACCTCTGTCTCGAGTGAAGTTTGAATACTTCTGAGACAAGCTTGGTGTAGTTCAAAAGGACCCTCCTCGAAAGGGGGAGTAGTATAGTCACTACTGATGAGATTGTCTCATCAAACAACAAGGTCGTTGATGAGGTAACCTGTTCTCTACACCCAGTTACTTAGAAATATTTAGATTTAGGACTCTTATACTTAGAATACTTAGCTTTACTTATACATGCTTTTGATGATAGATGTATTGGTGAGAATACATGCTAGATGTATACATGTTTCGGTGTGATGTATACATGTTTTGATGTATTAGTAAGAATACATGCTAGTTGTGATGTATACATGTTTTGATGTTAGATGTATTAGTAAGAATACATGCTAGTTGTGATGTATACATGTTTTGGTGTGATGTATACATGTTTTGGTGTATTAGTAAGAATACATGCTAGTTGTGATGTATACATGTTTTGATGTATTAGTAAGAATACATGCTAGTTGTGATGTATACATGTTTTGATGTTTTGATGTATTGGTGAGAATACATGCTAATGTGATAACTGCTCTTGTATAGATGAGAATACAGAAAGGGATTGGATCATCCCTGGACTTTCAGTCCTAAAGTGAGCCGTAGACGTGAAGTCTCCGAGAATGAAGTCCTTGGCGGACTTGAGGGGATTGGATCATCCCTGGACTTTCAGTCCTAAAGAGAGCCGTAGACGTGAGGTCTCCGAGAATGAATTCCTTAGTGGACAGTTGAGGGGATTGGATCATCCCTGGACTTTCAGTCCTAAAGAGAGCCGTAGACGTGAGGTCTCCGAGAATGAAGTCCTTGGTGGACTTGAGGGGATTGGATCATCCCTGGACTTTCAGTCCTAAAGAGAGCCGTAGACGTGAGGTCTCCGAGAATGAAGTCCTTAGTGGACAGTTGAGGGGATTGGGATCATCCCTGGACTTTCAGTCCTAAAGAGAGCCGTAGACATAAGATCTCCGAGAATGAAGTCCTTAGTGGACAGTTGAGGGGATTGGGATCATCCCTGGACTTTCAGTCCTAAAGAGAGCCGTAGACGTAAGGTCTCTGAGAATGAAGTCCTTAGTGGACAGTTGAGGGGATTGGGATCATCCCTGGACTTTCAGTCCTAAAGAGAGCCGTAGACGTAAGGTCTCCGAGAATGAAGTCCTTAGTGGACAGTTGAGGGGATTGGGATCATCCCTGGACTTTCAGTCCTAAAGAGAGCCGTAGACGTGAGTTCTTCGATAATGAAGGGATTGGGATCATTCCTGGACTTCGGTCCGAAAGAAGAGCCATAAACGTATGTCTCCGATAATGAAGGGATTGGGATCATTCCTGGACTTCGGTCCGAAAGAAGAGCCGTAGACGTATGTCTCCGATAATGAAGGGATTGGGATCATTCCTGGACTTTGGTCCGAAAGAAGAGCCGTAGACGTATGTCTCCGATAATGAAGGGATTGGGATCATTCCTGGACTTTGGTCCGAAAGAAGAGCCGTAGACGTATGTCTCTGATAATGAAGGGATTGGGATCATTCCTGGACTTCGGTCCGAAAGAAGAGCCGTAGACGTATGTCTCCGATAATGAAGGGATTGGGATCATTCCTGGACTTTGGTCCGAAAGAAGAGCCGTAGACGTATGTCTCCGATAATGAAGGGATTGGGATCATTCCTGGACTTCGGTCCGAAAGAAGAGCCGTAGACGTATGTCTCCGATAATGAAGGGATTGGGATCATTCCTGGACTTCGGTCCGAAAGAAGAGCCGTAGACGTATGTCTCCGATAATGAAGGGATTGGGATCATTCCTGGACTTCGGTCCGAAAGAAGAGCCGTAGATGTATGTCTCTGATAATGAAGGGATTGGGATCATTCCTGGACTTCAGTCCGAAAGAAGAGCCGTAGACGTATGTCTCCGATAATGAAGGGATTGGGATCATTCCTGGACTTCAGTCCGAAAGAAGAGCCGTAGACGTATGTCTTCGAGAATGAAGGGATTGGATCATTCCTGGACTTAAGTCCGAAAGAAGAGCCGTAGACGTATGTCTTCGATAATGATAGGACTGGATCGTCCCTGGACTTCGGTTAAAAAGGTACATGACTGGTTTACATCATTCCTTGACGATGTCGATGATCGTGTGATGACGATGCTGATGATCGTATGATGACGATGCTGATGATCGTGTGATGACGATGCCGATGATCGTGTGATGACGATGCTGATGATCGTATGATGACGATGCTGATGATCGTATGATGACGATGCTGATGATCGTGCGGTGATGATGTTGATGATCGTATGATGATGATGCTGATGACGATGCTGATGATCGTGTGATGACGATGCTGATGACGATACTGATGATCGTATGATGACGATGCTGATGATCGTGTGATGACGATGCTGATGATCATGTGATGACGATGCTGATGATCGTGTTATGACGATGCTGATGATCGTATGATGACGATGCTGATCGTGCTGCTGTTGATAGTGTGATGATGATGCCGCTGATCGTGTGATTACGATGTTGATGATCGTAATGCTGATATTGATGTTGACATTGATGTACCAGTAACTGTTTGAGTTACTGATGAAGACAAATTGAAGAAAGCTTCCAATGATTTATAGATGTATCATGTATGATGTTGATGACTCCTTGCTCGTGCAGATGTTGTTATAATATCCTTCTCGTTAAGGGGGAGTGTTGAGATATTGTAACTTCAAAGAATATTATATTTGTACTTTATTATTCCGGATATGTTTCATTCCTCCGTGAAGATCTTATTGTATATCCAGAGATGTTTATTCCTCTGTCGGAATGTGGTAAATCGGGTTATTAGACTTCCCTAGTAGGGGTCGGCCCTGTATGTGTTATGTGGGTCAAAGGGTTATTAGACCACCCTAGAGGGGTCGGCCCAGTTAGTTGTAGTGGGGTATTTAACCTACTGGTTAAATACGAGCCTACGTGTACTTGTGTAAAATACATATCAGAGTAGTGTATAAATAGAGGAGGTGTGTTCCTCATTATACACACTCACTCACTTGAGAAAGGCGCATTTGTGGAGGAGAGGTCTGCTATGGAGGAGAAGGAGCTTATGCTCAGGGTTTGCATCTTTGTATGTTGCTGGTCATCTATATTGAGGAAGCTTTGCTGGGTTTTCTACCCCATGAGGGTTTCCCAGGATAAATCTCTGTCTCTTGTGTTTATGCTATGCTTGTTGTTTCTTCAGTGATCCTGTATATGCTATTATTGTGAAATGGAATGTAATGCTGCTATTTTCTGTCTTAGCATATTGAATTTTAACATTTTTGTATCCATTGTTGTAATCAAACTCTACGAGGTGCAAATAATCCTCCCACTTTTTGGGGTTGTTCATGAGATACATCCTCAGCATGTCCTCAAGGATTTGGTTTACTCATTCTGTTTGTCCATCAATTTGGGGATGGTATGCAGTACTGAATTGTAATTATGTCTCCAATCCGGAAAACAATGCCCTCCAGAAGTTGATAGTGAGCTTCGTATCTCGATCGGAAATGATTTCCTTGGGTATCCCATGTAATCGAAAAATATCCTTTAAGAATATTTCTGCGATGTGAATGGATTTGTAGGTAGACTCTACTGGTATAAAATGTGCTGCTTTGGATAACTTGTCTACTACCACAAAGATGGATTCATTCTTCCTCTTACTTTTTGGCAACCCGGTTATGTAATCCATGCTGATGACCTCCCACTTCCACTCTAGAATGGGTAACGGTTGTAGTAGTCCTGAAGGGTGCTGGTGTTCTACTTTAACTAGCTAACATACTTGGCACTTAGCAATGAATAAAGCTATTTCGGCTTTTAGTTTATGCCAAAAGAAGTGTTTCTTCACTACCAATATCATCTTTTGATATCCCGGATGTCCAGAGTAAGGTTTCTGATTGAACTCGGTGAGGATGTTAGGTCTAATGTCTTTTCCTTCTGGGACATAAAGTCTCTCTTTTAACCATATTAGTCCCGACTCATCTATATTATACTCCTGCTATTGAAATAACCTATCCTCTTGGATCTTCTTAAGGATCTCGACATAGAACCGGTCATGTTGACATGCCATTGTAATTTAGTGGTGTAAATCTGAGTCAGTTTGGCTCACGGTCACCTCATATATTTTATGGGCCCGTCGACTTAAAGCATCGGCGATCTTTTTCTCCTTTCCCTTTATGTGTTTTAGTTTGAAGTTGTACTCACTAAGGAAGGCTAGCCACCTGGATTTCCTAGCGTTTAAGTCTAGTTGGTCAAATAGGTACTTTAGGCTCATGTTGTTCATATTTAATAGGAACTTCTTTCCCATAAGGTAGTGCCTCTACATCTTTAAGGCTTTGATAATGGCAGCTAGTTCATGATGATGTGTGGGGTAGTTCTGTTCGTGTTCCTTTAACATCCTTGACACGTAACAGATAGCGAAGTCATTTTGCATAAGGACTCCACCGAGCCCTTCCTTGCTTGCATCTATGCAAACTACGAAGTCCCCATCGGGGTTGGCAATTCATAGGATGGGTGTACTAGTTAAAAGTCATTTTAACTTTCGGAAACTTTCTTCCCATTTTGCCATCCAAAGAAATTTGGTCGTTTTCTTTTGCAAGGTTGTCATAGGACAAGCAATTCGAAAGAAGTTCTCAATGAACTTCTGGTATTATCCGGATAACCCTAAGAATGATCTTATGTTGGTTATGAAAGTGGGGGTAGGCCATTCTTCTATGGCTTTAATCTTCAATGGCCTTTACCTTTTCTGGGTCTACAGAGATCCCTTCACCTGAGATGATGTGCCCCAAGTAGTGAATCTCTTTTTGGAAGAAGGAACACTTTGACAATTTACCATAAAGTTTATGTTCCCTTAAGCATGTAAAGACTAACCGCAAGTGTTCCTCGTGCTCCTTCTCATTCTTAGAATAGATAAGAATATCATCTAAGAAGACCTGAACAAAGCGGTCCAAGTATTTTCGGAAGACACCATTCATGAGGCTCATGAATACAGCTGGAGCATTGGTCAAACCAAATGGTACCACTACAAACTCGTAATGCCCAAATCGAGTTCGAACGGCAGTCTTAGGAATGTCGCCTTCCTTGATCCTCAACTGGTGATACCCTGATCGTAAATCAATCTTTGAGAAGACTGACGCACCTTTCATTTGATCAAAGAGGTCATCAATTCTTGGTATGGGATACCTTTTCTTCATGGTGGCCTTGTTCAAATCTCTGTAATCTATGCACAATCGCAGAGATCCATCCTTCTTCTTAACGAAGATCACTGGTGCTCCCCACGGTGAGATACTGGGTCTAATCAGTCCCAAATCTACCAATTCTTTTAACTGGATCTGTAACTCACGGAGCTCTGGGGTTGTCATTCTATAAGGAGTTTTTGAGATAGGTTATGCACCAGGTTTTAGTTCGATTGTGAAATCGAGCTCTCTTTCTGGAGGTAGTCCTGGAAATTCCTTCGGAAAGACATCCTTGAACTCGGAAAGTACTGGGTAAGAATTCAAGGAAGGTCCTTTACTATCGCTCACGGCCTCCACTACAAACAACTGGCATCCTTGTCTTAGGCACCGCTTAGCTTTCACCATAGAGATGAAACGGAGGGATACCTTCCTCTTCAAGCCTTGGATTTGAATTTTCCTTCCCTCGTCATCGAGGCACAACACCTTCTTCGCATAGCAGTCTAAGAAAGCTCTATGGCCTTCTAACCAATCCATGCCAATAATGAGGTCATAAGTCCCCAAATTGGTGACATAAGCATCCAACTTAGTGGTGCAAACTCCTAAGTCAACCTCACAACTTCTCACTTTAAGACCTACTGGTTGCTTAGCTCCTGAAGCCATTTCAACCAGTTTGAAATCATCGTGCTCGTAGGCTTCCAACCCACATTTATCTAATGCAAATGGTGAAATAAAACTATCAGTTGCTCCTGGATCAACCAAAATTTTAAGTTTGACATTGTTTACTTTACCAGTGGATTCTACTACGGTAGATTGATGTTCTGCTTGGTGGTTATGAACCGCTGCATGAATCCGATGACTGTTACCCGAACTATCCATGGGTGCTTTTCCTCCCCTGTGCCTGCTGCTTGACTGACCCTTGGGACAGTCTCGCTGGAAATGAGGACCTCCGCATCCCCAACAAGAGAGATTGGGAGGGGCTTGCATGTTGCTCGAAGGAATCCTCTGAGATGAGTTCCTTCCCCTGGTTCCTCTAAAACCCCTTGCTCCTCTATAGGAACTTCCCTATGTACGTCCCTAGCTTTGGTGGGTTGCGGACGATGCCTGTGAGATTGAGTTAACTGAAGTATTACCCCTCGGTGTGAACCTGTTACCATAAGGAGGAGGTCTAGATTGTCCTCCCCTGAAGTAAGGACGTGACGCGTTCCCTGAAACATACTGATTGGTTGCTGTCAACTTACTGCCCCCTTTTCCATCTGACATATCCGCTGCATAATGAGCATACTCAACTGCCATGGAAACTGAAGTTGGCTTCGACATCCGCACCGCAGCTCTAATCTTGTAGTTAAGTCCATACACAAAACGCTCTACCTGACAATCATCTGCATCAAGGTAAGGAACATATTTTACCAGTTCCATAAATCGAGATTCATACTCCTCCACCATCTTGTCTCCCTGTACTAAGGCATGGAGTGCACCTGCCTGTTCTTCCTTGTAATAATTTGGCAAATACTTCATGTGGAACCTTTCCTCGAACAGTTCCCAAGAAGTTGTAAGAGGAGTAAGGTGCAACTGCTTCTTGAGGTCTGACCACCAATTCAAAGCATCACCTTTAAGCTGAAAGACGACCATCCTAGCCTTGGAACTAGATGTGTACTCATTCAATGCGAAGCATCTCTTCATGCCTTCCAGCCATGCTTCGGCATGCTTACCGGGTCGCCCTCTTGAAAACTCTGGAACCTTTATCTTTTGCAACTCCCTCGATATGTCCTGAATCGGTTCCAGTCTTGGGCCATGTGCCCTTTCAGAGTTCTCTCGACTCACTTGAGTGGTTTCCACCTCGACGGCCCTTTCCGACTGCCTGTTCATCGTGGTCATAATAGCCTCCAAAGACCTCATTATGATCTGCATTCCAGGCGTTGAGGTTGATCGTGGCGGTGATGACGGTGGCGGAGGTGGTGGTGACGGTGGTCGACCTTGACCCCGTCCTCGACCTCTGCGTGTTGTTACCATGATAGTTCCTGAGTTTTTGAAATAAAATCATATCCTTAGTTGTTCAATCAAATATACGCGGAACTAAAATGTAGGTATTTATACACTTATACTTATGCGTAAGAAATAACTTGCATCATGAGATAATAAATTGTCAAGATTAGCGCAGTAAAATCTATAGTCGTTTTTATTTAAACAATCTTGTCATGGTGTTCAGCTTGTCATGCTGGTCTTAATGGTGTCTTGTTTTTGAGATTTCAGGTTTCTTTCATCCCTTCGACTAGGAGTTGAAATCTCGGCAAAATTTTTTAATATATCTATTTCAGTTAACTTTAAATGTTACCCTTTAATCTAAACAACCTAATTAACATCAATTGTTAAACCTCAACCAATCATAGTTAAGTTTAATACTAAAAATTAAAATTCCTATAAAACATATTTTTAACAACATATGTTTATAACAGAAAAAGAAAAATTAATTTTTATAATACATATATTCTAATCAAAATATGAATAAATTTAAATTTTATAAAACATATATCCTATGAGAATATATAAAATAATTTAAACTTTAATATAACCTATATTATGACAGAAAAGTAAAATTAATTTTTTATATTACATATATTCTAACAAAATGTGAATAAATTTTATTTTTATAAAACATATATTCTATGAGAATATAGAACAATAATTTTAAACTTTAATACAAATAGAACATAGATTTGCAACTATATACAAATCGAACCCCCTTAATGCTTCGGTCTACACCTTCCTATGTCTGAAGGCTTAACGCCACGCGGCCTCTCACCGCCATGCAAGGAGGGAGGCCTCTCCCCTTAGATCACCACCATGTAAAGAGCGAGTACGCATGGAGGACACGCGGTCTCTCCAAGCAACCCACCGCCATGTGAAGGTGGGGAAACCCTAAATAGAGTCAATCCCCAAGGCGCGGCCATTTTCACCCTCTCTCCTGGAGTTTTAGCTCTGCAACTCCCATCTTCTATGGTAGAAGCACTGGCGAGGCTGTTACAGCTATTTCTTATTTCCTTCGAAGGCCACGATTTTAGTGATAATTAGCAGCCACTATGGAACTCGTTTGCAAGCTTGATGTCTGGACCAGCATTTAAAACGTGGAAGATGCATTCAGAGATGAATATGTTGTGCAGGAAAGATTGTAAATTATCAGCGGCTGAATAAAGTGCTAAATTTGATTGATAATTAGTATGTCGAACGAGGTCTGTTTGCAAAGGTTGCAGATGTAGAAATGCTATCCGGTATAATTATCAGTTTGCACGTCTCAAAGGTAGAAGTTAATAACAGAACCATGGGTGACCCATTCGTGATCGGCATAAAGCATCACAGTGTGGAGGTTGCGCGAGAGCTAGCAGATGACCACCCTGAGCATGTTACAACGGCAGTAGTTAATAACATCACTATTCGGTTTCTTGATAGGAAGATCGGGGAGCCAACTGTAGGAAAGACTCGCCCAGAAACTCCTCTTCGTCAATTTACAACAAAAAAGTCAGGTTTACAGCTTGCAACAAGGTAGGAGGGATGTAGAGACTGTTCTGACCATGGGTATTATGGAAGATGTTAGCATTGTTCTTCAACATGCTGGTGATCCAGGAAAGGTAGTTTTGACAATGACTGTCGTGGAACGCGTCACTGGGGATTCTCTGCAGGCGGAGGAATTTCAGGGAGCGGGATGGCAGGTGGTCTTCCCTCAGGGCTCATTGGAAGCTTTGCATATTCACATAGAAATGTATTTGGGCAAAATCAAAAGCTAAACGTTTGAGTTATTGATCGACCTGCAGTTCTGGGCATCCTCCACGGAATCGCAGGTGACAGAATAGGCACCCGGGAATTTGTTGGCAAAGATGGAGACCCCGACATCCGTTCCGATTCTGGTAACACTGGTATGTCAAATCCTCTTTTTCCATCCGTCTAAATGGATAGATTCAGCGATATTTTCCACATCAAGACTCTGCGTAGCATAATAAAATCCACCCATAGCAGGCATCTCAAAATATCAACAATCCATTTAAATGATAACAGAGACATATTCTGCGTTTTAGCCGAAATATCAACTATCCTTTCCCCCAATTCTGCGTTTTAGCCAAAATATCAACTATCCATAGATAACCAGACGTCAAAATGTTGTTGGATGGTACTGGAAATGGATGCAAAGGCATAGAGTACAAGGGCGCGGCCCTTATGTTTAGCTCCAAGACGCGAGTTCGAATCCTACTGCACGTCAATGTATCTGAATAATAAACTGGGATCTACACCGCTTGGGTTCTGACAAATTTTGAATTTTCCAACGAATGAACCAACATTTTTCGTTGTTTCAACCATGGTGCGGTGGCGTGATTTGTGAAGAGGAATCTGGGTGTGTTTTTATTTAAAATAAAATAGGAGTGTCTGGTTTTTATGGGTACCGTATGCTCTGCTTTTTATGGGTACCATATTGTATGTAGTGATTTGATAGAATTTAGGTGATGAAATCCCCATTTCAACAATTAAAATTTGTAGATATAAAACATTTAAACGAATAAAAGAGCAGAGAAAAAAATATCGCTGGTAACATTTTGTATTTAAGTGTGTATTGACGTTGCAGAGCTTGGGGTGAATCCCTGTAGGCTCACTTTGTATATATGTTCATTTTATATATATATATTTGCATGTTTCTGTTGTGTTGCGCAGAGCTAGGTAAGGCTCCCCATAAGCTCGTGGATTGATATATATTAACTATAAATATAGTTTACATTGCTTATGCATGCATAAACTATGTTGCTTGGGTATTATTTATTTATTTATGTAATTGTGTTGGGCTGCGTAGAGCCTGGGAGAAGCTCCCCATGTACTCCATGTCATAGACTACATTTATTGTTGCATGTCCCCGTTTGATTTATGCGCAGGGTTTGGGGAGATGAACCCCTGTGTTTTTTTTTGTTTTTTCTTTTTTTTTTTTTTTTATATACGGTTTATGCTACTACACATAAGCTATATGTATAAATTCAATTGCCAGAATCCTGGCAGGTTCGGGATCTGGCATAAACTTAAGAGTTAGATTTCAAAGCTGCGCTAGGGTTTCACCCTTTTCTGTTGAGATATTGTAACTTCAAAGAATATTATATTTGTACTTTATTATTCCGGAGATGATTCATTCCTCCGTGAAGATCTTATTGTATATCCGGAGATGTTTATTCCTCCGTCGGAATGTGGTAACTCGGGTTATTAGACTTCCCTAGTGGGGGTCGGCCCTAAATGTGCTATGTGGGTCAAAGGGTTATTAGGCCACCCTAGAGGGGTCGGCCCAGTCAGTTATAATGGGGTATTTAACCTAATGGTTAAATACGAGCCTACATGTACTTGTGTAAAATACATATCAGAGAAGTGTATAAATAGAGGAGGTGTGCTCCTCATTATACACACATACACTCACTTGAGAAAGGAGAACTTGTGGAGGAGAGGTCTGCTATGGTGGAGGAGGAGATCATATATTTGGTTTGCATCTTTGTGTATTGCTGGTCATCTATATTGAGGAAGCTTTACTGGGTTTTCTACCCCATGAGGGTTTCCCAGGATAAATCTGTGTCTCTTGTGTTTATGCTATGCTTGTTGTTTCTTCAGTGATCCTGTATATGCTATTATTGTGAAATGGAATGTAATGCTGATATTTTCAGTCTTAGCATATTGAATCTTAACATGGTATCAGAGCTAACCTGAAGGAAGACAAGGTATGGCACTAAAGACACTTGCTTTACTTACGACAAATTGAAGGTTAGGGTTTTACATAGCAAAAACCAGTCATTGTAGCACTTTCGCTATAAATCCATTTTGGCAAATTTTTCGGATCTGAAATTGTTACAGAACGAAGATTAAATATCCAGGTATCTTGTGTCCAAAGGACAACCTCTAATTCGTTGTACTTTGTGATTTATGATCTGTACAATATAGGGTTTCTGCCTCTTCCAGATCTGAGTCAAAATCAGGTGACCTTGGGAAAAAGGTCATATCTTGGGCTAGGAAGCTCCAAATGAAATTTCGTAAAAAGTGACAGGTATTAAACAGACTGCACTATCTCAGGAAACGTTTTCAGAGGCCGAAATTCAACCAGTGACACGTGGCATGCCGTACAAGTTCGCTCTCCTGTTTTATCCCATAAACAGGTCACGTTGCGACACTTGGCATAACTCTCTCTCAGAGAGTCCAATTGAGGTCAGACCTGTCAGGATGGAAAGATAACAGGTAGAGATATCTCAGGAAACGTTTTCAGAGGCCGAAGGTGAACCAGTGACACGTGGCAGGCCGTACAAGTTCGCTCTCCTGTTTTATCCCATAAACAGGTCACGTTGCGACACTTGGCATAACTCTCTCTCAGAAAATCCAATTGAGGTCAGACCTGTCAGGATGGAAAGATGACAGGTCAGGCTACTGCATAAAAAAGGTTTCAGACCCTGTGGAGCAAAAATTTAAGAGTTATAGCAGAAACAATCAGGTGCATATTTCTGTCAAAATAGAATTATTTTTGGAGCACCTTTATTCATGGCTTCCGGAATTTAGGGTTTCGGAGAAAGTTAGAATTTTTGGAATCGGAGTCCACGGCTGAATGCTACTCAGAAAAATCAAAATTTAGAGACCAAGATCGAATTTTTTGGTTGGGTGGAAGACCGGGCTTGATCAAACCCCAGTTCGGGATTTTGATCGGAAAGATGGAAAATTAGGGCTTCAGCAAAAGTTGGAATTTTTGAAGTCTGTAACCACGGCTGGAAACTCCTAAGAAAAATAAGAGTTTAGAGCCTTGGATCGAACTTTTTGTTTGGGCAGAAGGGTGGGCTTCATCAAACCCTAGTTCGGGTTCCTGTCCAGAAGATCCAGAAGTTTCAAAGGCAATTTTGAGGGGTCAAATTTTGGAAATTCCAAAATTGAAGTATGCTAGTTTGATCAGCTCTGCAAGACATATTCTTTCATCCATTGAGAAGTGTGAAAGTCAAAGATTGAATCTTTAGGGTTTCTCTAGAAAACCCTAATTAAGCTCCAGATCAAGTTTCAGGGGGAGTTGAGGCTAAGGCCTTACATAAGAAGACTACAAGAAGTCTCGACAGGTATGACTTAAGGAAGTTCAGGTATAATTCTTGATTAAGTTTATGATGTGTTTGTCTTCATATTATTTACTAGTACAATCTTGATTAATGTTAGAATTGTGTTATCACCCTAGTAACAATATGAATGCATGTGAATGATCAAAGACATTCATTGATTAGGGCTATATGATTGTACTAATGCATTATGGTGTTGTGTGAGGTTGATGCTGTCTGCTAACAAGATATAGGTACATCACAAAAGACAAATCAAGTTCCATGACCATGACATCATGAAGACAAAGACTCATCCATAATCTTTGTTCTACTTACAAGGTATGTATGACTTTATTATATTATGCTTAACCTATGAGACATGCAGGTTCTAGCTCAGGATCTCTAAATCATTGAAGAGATTGTTTAGGTATGTTGTACATAACTAAGTAGGTATACTAATCCAGGTATGTTTTCCTATGTCATGTTAAGAATCTTACCTTGTATTGGGATCCCTTATATAAGTATACTTGGTATGATTGGTTCTGCTTATTCATAAAGTTAGTAATCAAGGGATTATGCATATTATGTCTTTTATCTTGATTGATGATATGCATGAGTAAAATAAGACTTCCCTGAAATCTTGAATACTAATGTTTATTAACTGTAATCATGACTATACATTTTCAAGATTATTTAGAACTATAATGTTTTGATAACATTTAGAACATACTAATGGGTGTATGTTTGTGTATGAGATCATGAGGATGACACTTGAACATGCACAGTGGTACAGAATGAATAGAAGTTCAAAAGACATACAGAAGATCAAGCGGGAGGCAACCACACAAACATAAAAGATAAGTATTTGAGTTGTTATTTGAAATAGTAAATGATATTGCCTGTAATAGGTTGTATGCATATTTGTATTCCTATAATGTATCATGCTGAGTGTAAATATTCATAGAACATTGAACAGTATACTACTAATATGCATATGATTGGTAAGTTGGACAAACATTCCATTGTTGCTTGTCTAGAATGAAACCTCTTTGCTGACATGCTGAGAGTTGTGCACACTCTCGATAGTATGTTCTGGTGGAGATGGAAGGCATCTAGATAGCCACTGTATGCATACAGGATATGGGAAAGTGTTGTGCCAAAGTATTGGACAAGATAGTTGCATAACTATGTAAATGATATATGTATGCATAATAGGTTATCATGATTTCATGATTACGAAGGATTACTAATCATGTACTTAATTTTGTTTTGTAGGAAAGATCATGAAGAATAAAGAACACCGAACAAGTGATGGATGTTCAACAAGAAGATTTACAAATCAAACAAAATATAGAAGGCTTGTGGCTAGAAGATTCTCTTAGAAAGAGGAAGAGAATCATGATGAGATGTTTGCTCCAAGTGGCTAGATAAGACCATTCTCTTAATGGTGTAATTAAAGAAGAAGTGTGAATCAGGTTCTGTATGGGTTCCCAGGATCGATAATAAATTGATGAGAATACATGTGAGGATTGCATCATCCTTGAACACTTGTTCTAAAGTGATCCGTAGACGTGAGGTCTCCGAAAATGAAGTCCTTAGTGGACAGGTGGGGATTGGATCATCCCTGGACTTTCATTCCTAAAGAGAGCCGTAGACGTGAGGTCTCCGAAAATGAAGTCCTTAGTGGACAGTTGAGGGGATTGGATCATCCCTGGACTTTCAGTCCTAAAGAAGAGCCGTAGACGTGAGATCTCCGAGAATGAAGTCTTTAGTGGACAGTTGAGGGGATTGGATCATCCCTGGACTTTCAGTCCTAAAGAAGAGCCGTAGACGTGAGATCTCCGAGAATGAAGTCTTTAGTGGACAGTTGAGGGGATTGGATCATCCCTGGACTTTCAGTCCTAAAGAGAGCCGTAGACATGAGGTCTCCGAGAATGAAGTCCTTAGTGGACAGTTGAGGGGATTGGATCATCCCTGGACTTTCAGTCCTAAAGAGAGCCATAGACATGAGGTCTCCGAGAATGAAGTCCTTAGTGGACAGTTGAGGGGATTGGATCATCCCTGGACTTTCAGTCCTAAAGAGAGCCGTAGACGTGAGGTCTCCGAGAATAAAGTGATGGGGATTGCATCATCCCGGAACTGCTAGTTCAAAATGTACGTGATGGGGATTGCATCATCCCAGAACTACTAGTTCAAAATGTACGTGATGGGGATTGCATCATCCCGGAACTACTAGTTCAAAATGTACGTGAGGACTGCATCGTCCATGAACTGGGTTCAAAATGTACGTGAGGACTGCATCGTCCATGAACTGGGTTCAAAATGTACGTGAGGACTGCATCGTCCATGAACTGGGTTCAAAATGTACGTGAGGACTGCATCGTCCATGAACTGGGTTCAAAATGTACGTGAGGACTGCATCGTCCATGAACTGGGTTCAAAATGTACGTGAGGACTGCATCGTCCATGAACTGGGTTCAAAATGTACGTGAGGACTGCATCGTCCATGAACTGGGTTCAAAATGTACGTGAGGACTGCATCGTCCATGAACTGGGTTCAAAATGTACGTGAGGACTGCATCGTCCATGAACTGGGTTCAAAATGTACGTGAGGACTGCATCGTCCATGAACTGGGTTCAAAATGTACGTGAGGACTGCATCGTCCATGAACTGGGTTCAAAATGTACGTGAGGACTGCATCGTCCATGAACTGGGTTCAAAATGTACGTGAGGACTGCATCGTCCATGAACTGGGTTCAAAATGTACGTGATGGGATTGCATTGTCCCTAGACATGAGACTTGTCTTAAAGTGATAAGGACTAATCATCCTGTAAGTATATTGGGATTGCATCGTCCCTAGACATAGTGAGGTGTCTTAAAGTGATAAGGACTAATCCTCCTGTAAGTAGATTGGGATTGCATCATCCCTAGACATGGTGAGGTGTCTTAAAGTGATAAGGACTAATCATCCTGTAAGTAGATTGGGATTGCATCGTCCCTAGACATGGTTAGGTGTCTTAAAGTGATAAGGACTAATCATCCTGTAAGTAGATTGGGATTTCATCGTCCCTAGACATGGTGAGGTGTCTTAAAGTGATAAGGACTAATCATCCTGTAAGGAGATTGGGATTTCATCGTCCCTAGACATGGTGAGGTGTCTTAAAGTGATAAGGACTAATCATCATGTAAGTAGATTGGGATTGCATCATCCCTAGACATGGTGAGGTGTCTTAAAGTGATAAGGACTAATCATCCTGTAAGTAGATTGGGATTGCATCGTCCCTAGACATGGTAAGGTGTCTTAAAGTGATAAGGACTAATCATCCTGTAAGTTGATTCGGGATTGCATCATCCTTAGACATGGTGAGGTGTCTTAAAAGGATAAGATTTGATCATCCTGTAAGTTGATCTGGATTGCATCAGCCATAGACATGAGAGATGTCTTAAATTGAGAGGGATTGATCATCCCATAAGTGGATCAGGATTGTATCATCCTTGGATCTATGTCCTAAAGTGAGAGGGATTGACCATCCCGTAATTGGATCATGTGTGTTGCAGGGTATGCTGCTATTGTGTATACTTGTATTAGTGTGGATACTTGTATTGATAGATGTATTAGTGAGAATACATGCTTTTGATGATAGATGTATTAGTGAGAATACATGCTTTTGATGATAGATGTATTAGTGAGAATACATGCTTTTGATGATATATGTATTAGTAAGACTACATGTTTTGATGATAGATGTATTGGTGAGAATACATACTTTTGATGATACATGTATTGATTAATGTACTTGTATGGTTGAGGATACTTATGTTGTAGATCGAGATGATCCAGATGCTGTAGATCGTGATGATCCAGATGCTGTAGATCGAGATGATCCAGATGCTGTAGATCGTGATGATCCAGATGCTGTAGATCGAGATGATCCAGATGCTATAGATCGAGATGATCCAGATGCTGTAGATCGAGATGATCCAGATGCTGTAGATCGAGATGATCCAGATGCTGTAGATCGAGATGATCCAGATGCTGTAGATCGAGATGATCCAGATGCTGTAGATCGTGATGATCCAGATGCTATAGATCGAGATGATCCAGATGGTGTAGATCGAGATGATCCAGATGCTGTAGATCGAGATGATCCAGATGCTGTAGATGAGATGATCCAGATGCTGTAGATCGAGATGATCCAGATGTTATAGATCGATGACAATGCTGATGATCGTGTGATGACGATGTTAATGATCATGTGATGACGATGCTGATGATCGTGTGATGACGATGCTGATGATCGTGAGATGACGATGCTGATGATCGTGTGATGACGATGCTGATGATCGTGAGATGACGATGCTGATGATCGTGTGATGACGATGCTGATGATCGTGTGATGACGATGTTGATGATCGTGAGATGATGATGCTGATGATCGTGTATCGTGAGGATCCAGATGATGATATTGTTGTAGCTGTTCAAGTGCTACAGAAGATAAAGAATCAATACTGAAGATGTCAATGTTCCAGTATTGAAGATGTTCCAGTAACTGCTTGAGTTACTAATGATGTTGAGAAAGCTTCCAATGATTTATAGATGTATCATGTATGATGTTGATGACTCCTTGCTCGGGCAGATGCTGTTATAATATCCTTCTCGTTAAGGGGGAGTGTTGAGATATTGTAACTTCAAAGAATATTATATTTGTACTTTATTATTCCGGAGATGATTCATTCCTCCGTGAAGATCTTATTGTATATCCGGAGATGTTTATTCCTCCGTCGGAATGTGGTAACTCGGGTTATTAGACTTCCCTAGTGGGGGTCGGCCCTAAATGTGTTATGTGGGTCAAAGGGTTATTAGACCACCCTAGAGGGGTCGGCCCAGTCAGTTATAATGGGGTATTTAACCTAATGGTTAAATACGAGCCTACATGTACTTGTGTAAAATACATATCAGAGAAGTGTATAAATAGAGGAGGTGTGTTCCTCATTATACACACATACACTCACTTGAGAAAGGAGCACTTGTGGAGGAGAGGTCTGCTATGGTGGAGGAGGAGATCATATATTTGGTTTGCATCTTTGTGTATTGCTGGTCATCTATATTGAGGAAGCTTTACTGGGTTTTCTACCCCATGAGGGTTTCCCAGGATAAATCTGTGTCTCTTGTGTTTATGCTATGCTTGTTGTTTCTTCAGTGATCCTGTATATGCTATTATTGTGAAATGGAATGTAATGCTGATATTTTCAGTCTTAGCATATTGAATCTTAACATTTTCTATTATTTGCACAAGTTTTATTTTTTCTTTTAATTTATTTTTAAACTAATTACTTGAAGAAGAGAGTGAAATGCATAAATCCTGTAAATGCATACTCTTTTCAATTCTACCTTTTGCCCTTTTTACCCTGTAAAATTTAGTGACGACAATTTTGTTTGTAAAAGAAAAAAAAATAAAAAAAAAATAGTCCATTTCAATAATATGCCTATGTTGTAACACTATTTACAAGGCTCTCCCTTTTGTTTGGCAGAAAATATACGAAAGTAATTTTCTTTTTCTCTTTTGCAAAAACTAGATACCTACAATTTCCAGGATATATATATATATATATATTGTGTTAGAACTCTTTTTGTTTATATGCATTATATACCAAAAAAACTAATTATATCTTGGTTTTCTATGCGTGCAGGTAGTTAGTTTCCTGGTGCTGACAACTATTGGAAAGAAGGATTTTGTGTAACTTTTCTGTGTGTGTGTGTTTGCAGGTAAATTTTTTTTTTTCTTCCCAATAGTATTAACAAGGTTTCTCCCTAAGTTATCTTACTAAAGTGTGGGCTTAGTAAATTTTTACGGTAGATAGGTGTGTGCAGGCCTCTTAAGGTCCGAGTTTTTGAGCCAGTGGCTCTGATACCATATGTAGTGCTCTGGTTTTTACAGCAGAGCACTGAGTAAAATTTCAGAGTTAATTTTCTACGTATTAAACTTTATCAAGTGTATGGAAGTCAATTTCTAACAATTACTATGTGCCTAAATGATATTTAGTGTACTGTCGTGTTTTCATCAACCTTACATTCGTAATTTAAAATAAACAAACATATCATTATTTTCTTTTCAACAATCATGTTCCAGCATAAGAATATGTTTCACAACTTAGTAAATCAGTAAATAGCAAGTTATGCATGTTTACAGTAAGATTTAGCATAATAATCAAATAACGTAAATAACAAGGAAATTACCTGATGCTGATGCTAACCGTAGGTTGTAGCAGGTTTTATAACCCCTTAGACAGCCAAAATGAAGTGTCCACCCTACCGACCAGCTATTATCTTGCTGGCCCTTGGAAATCAAAGGATTTCCAAGCCCCCGAGCCCACAATCTGATAATCCCGAGAGCAGTCCTCTCTTCAGTTCTCCAAACTTTCTGTTCTCCAAACTTTCTTTTCTTCCCTCAAAAAAACCCCCCTTTTACTCCAAGCTCTCCCCCTCTATATACTTTCCCTTCCTCGAGAATATCTTGGGCTTACTCCACCGCCCCAAAATCCCCCTCTCGAGCCCCTCAACATTTACTCCTATCACCAGTTCATTCATACACGGTTCTTTATAAAAATGTATAATTAATTACTCTCATGGAAAATTTATTTGGTTTTGGATTGACGGTCGTAAGTATTTATTACGGTGGGAATTATCACCCAAAGGTTATCCATTCGGGACAAGCTTCATTAATTACAAGTCTATTCGCCATCCTTGGTATTTAATGTTATTAATGTAATTAATAAAATAATATATAATTAGTTGACCCTTTTCAACTTGGACATGATGTGTCTTAATGGTCTACCTTATCCGTCGAGATCACTTATCTTGAGGTTTAAATTCCAAGATTAATATTGAATAATTAAATAGTAATAACCCATTTCCCATCACATCACGTTCATTCCAAAAATAGTTATCCTATTATGTCTAACTTAGAAATGTAAAATAATCACATTCTAATCATTCATTAATCAATATTTAAATTTCACCTATTTTGCAATTGTGACGACATGGGTAGTAGTATTATTAAAATAAATTTTAGGTAATAATATTAATTTAAATCCCCATAAGGTAATAATAATGGTGAATTTAATAAAGATGTCTTTTACATCATTTGTTTATCACATGAGTACCCTAACATCTACATAGTATCATCGTTCTTCTAAACAAAGCACCCTTAAGTGCTTAAACAACCTTACTAATTAACTAAACAGTACCCTTACCTTATTTACAACAATTCTCAGACGACAATGTTAACTGATGACACTTGTCTCAATTGTATATCACAATGTTTACCAACGGGTAATGCGTAGCTTAATTGACTTGTTTTACACATCTTAGATAACTTTATATCCATTATATGAATTCGGCCAATGCATGATTAACCTAATTACTTATGACAACTTATACATTTATTCAATATGTTAAGTGTTTGTATATCGATACTAGTGTACATGTGCAAGGTGTGCATGCGTGGCCAGTGTATGCACACATCATAAATGTACTATAGACAAACCCCATCCGGCCTACGCATACCTGCTAACTAATAGTAGTATTTACCCCCCATGTAGAAGAAAAACATAATATATATAGTACAATTACTTCAACATTCTCAGTTATTTAACAGTTAATTCTTTACGATTTCACATCATTCTCTTTATCTTTACATTAGTTTAATCACTCATGTAGAAGGAAGGGTGCCTACTACCACTAACTCGGAATCAAGGAATACTAAACCCCCCAACAGTACTAACTAACACATCCTCCCATCATAACCTATGTCCAGCATCCTCCCTATCCTTCCTCTGCTAGTACAACAGTGGATGCCGGACTCACCGATCTGACCACATAGAACTTGAGAGCGATAGCGTCGGCTGAACAGCGGACCTATCCTCCCCTAGCAGGCATCTGACCATCGTCATCACAACAACATGGGGAGCGTGTCTCAGCACGGCCCTCCAACGACCTCGGGTCTCATGGAAACATAGGGTGGGAAACACATCCATCCCGCTGAACATACTGGGCCTACGCCCTTATCAACTCATACTTGCTGCTATCGGGATTATCAGTTTGTGTTATCGTATCCTCATTTTGGCTGCTAAGGTTTGCTGTATGAACATGTTTTTCCTTTCCAATATATATCAGATCAAGTAACTGGCTATCCCATAGCCCTTGAGTCCTGTAGGTTAGTATTTTGCAAAATGCAATTTATAGAAAGCATTTTCCATTGATCTCCAATTGATCCATGTTATCATTTTATTTCATGTAACCTTTTTAGCTCATCATAGATGCGTATGACATATAACATTTCAATAATTCATATAAGAAGATGGTATCCACGTACCGAAGCATATATTTCACATTTCATTAATGAAAACATATAAACATATACTGCAATCGTAAAATAAGGAAATCATATGATAATCATGACATCATAACCGCATAACATAGTAACATCATAATCATGGTGAAATCATAAAACAGAGTAACATCATATAATGAGGTCCAATATAGTTTACTCAGTCGAGCTGAGTTCAACAGAATATATAAGAAATAAAGTATGGTGTATCTAACTAATAAATATGCCGAATCAAAATATGGGCGTTACACTCATAGTATTCGTAATACAATCCGGAGATGTTTTTCGTGTTCTTCCTCATTCTTGGAGTAGATCAGAATGTCATCGATGAAGACCAAGACGAACTTGTCTAGGTATTTACTAAAGATGTTGTTCATCATGCACATAAAGTTGGCAGGTGTGTTAGTGAGTTCGAAAGGTATGACAACAAACGCATAATGATCGTAACGGGTTCGGAAAGCGGTCTTACTCATGTCTTCATCACGGATTCTCACCTGGTGATATCCAAATTGTAGGTCGATCTTTGAGAATATTTTGGATCCTCCAACTTGATCAAACAAGTCATCAATTCTAGGGAGTGGGTAACAGTTCTTGATGGTCAATTTGTTGAGTTGGCGGTAATCGATGCACATCCTCATCGTTTTGTCCTTCTTCTTGACAAAGAGTGTTGGTGCTCCCCAGGGAGACACACTAGGTTGGATATAACCCTTCTCGATTAACTCTTGTAACTAAAGCTTGAGTTCCACCAATTCAGCAGGGCTGATGTGGTAAGGTGCTTTGGACACTGGTACAGAACTAGGTGTTAACTCTATGGAGAAATCTAGGTCTCGTTTGGGTGGTAGCCTAGGTATTTACTCGGGAAATACATCCTTGAATTCCACAAGGACTTGGAAGTATTCGATCTTTTGTTCCCTATCGGTTTCTACGGTTCGAATGTTAACTACAAAGAGTTTACAACCCCTACACACTTCTTTCCTTGTAAGGAAGACATCTGTCTTATGGAAAATTTCTTAGGGATACCTTGAATGGTCTTCTGATTCCCTTGGTTATCCGTGCATAGTAGGGATTTGTTCAGATAGTCAAGTAGGGCATGATGTTCTTCTAACTAGTCCATGCCTATAAGTACATCGTAGGATCCCAGGGGTAGTATGTTTAAATCCATCCTAGTTGGGAAACCATTTATATCTATCTCACAAGTTTTAATTAGTTCAGAGACCTTTTGTTTGGTACCAATGGCTAGTTGTACTAGCCATGGTTTCTCATGGCTCACTTGGTTTAACTTACAAGTATCAACGACCTTAGTGGAGATTTACCTTCGGCATGCACTAGGGTCTATTAGAACTGAAATGGCTGTGTTTGAGATCTTACCCTCAATTTCAACCATAGTGGCCTGATGGTCTACTTGCTGGCCATCAAGTGCAGCATAAATTCTGGGTGTTGTTGCCATGTCCCCTACTATAGGGTCTACTTGGACATTGTGTAACACTCCGTCTGATCTGTTGGGACAATCTCTGAAGTAATGTGGCCCTTGGCACTTCCAACAAGTAATGGTTGGTGGGGCAGCCTTTTCCCCTTTGTTGAAAGTTGGTCTGTTAGTATGTGGTGGGGGAGAATTTGTCCATGCATGAGGTATGTTGAAGCCTCTGTTGGGAGGGAAACTATTGTTTTGTTTCTGGTAAGGTGGTGGTCTTAAACCCAGTCTACGGTTGTTTGAAAAGGTTCTGAACGTTTCCCTGTTTCTGTTTATGTTATCATTCCTTGGCTACCAATGTTCATAAAAGAGTCTTTCTTTGTGTAAATTCACATCTATGGTTTTGGGCATGTCAAATTCAATCTTTTCTCTGAAATTTGGTGGTAGACATCCCAAGAATTGTTGTATCTTGACTTTTTTGTCTTTGATGTATGGGACATAATGAGTAGATCTAAGAATTTGTTTATGAATGCTTCCATGGTTAGGGATCCCATTTTCAATTCATGGAATTCCTTGATCTTCTTGTCAAAGAATCTTTCAGACATAAATTTGTCTTGGAATATTCTGTTGAAAACTTCCCATGTTATGTCCCTCAACTCTTGTCCTTTGGTGTGTTTCAAATCCCTCCACCATCTGGCTGTTTCACCATTTAAATTGTAAATGGCTAGTCGGGCTTGCATTTCACTAGAATAGTTTTGGACTTTGAAATACGTGTTCATTGCTAATGGACATTCCTCAACCTTTTCCCTGGTATTAATCTCTCCTTCATATGTCGGGGATTTTATGTTTTTTAATTCTCCTTGTAAACTATCGTCACTCTTCCTCATTTTCTTGCAAGGAGGTGGGGACCCATCATCGTCGAAAGAGTTCTTACAGTCCTCTTCCATTGATTCTAGTAGGTTTTCTCCTTGTTCCTCTCCTTTAGGACTGATAGATTTCTTTGTGTGACAGTCTCTCACTTTAGAAATATTGGTTGAGAATGTGGGCTGTCTAAGGGGTTTTTCCCCTATTAAAGTCTGAAGTAGAGCTTCATTTATAGATTAATGTTCTCGTCTTTCTTGCATGTTGTCATCTCTAAAACTTTGGAACTCTACCTGTAGATTCTGCATAGATTTCATTAAATCTGAGTTTAATTCCACCATGATTTCTTGTTCTTGTGGTGGAGAGTTCAGATTCCCGTATATGTTGCTTCCTTTTTCTGCATTCATTTTTAGACAATGATTGTACCTGGTTGTCATAACAATGTTAAGAACAGAAAATTTGTTAGTTCATATGCGCATAAACATATATTTTTGATTTCTATGTATCTATAGCTGATGTTTGTAATGAGCTCAATAGGTAACTTAGTGTTGTGGCTGGGCTCTAATACCACTTTTAATGTCTCTAAAATAGTAAAAATTTAAAATTTTCTTCTTGCTGCTGAAAGCCTAAATAGATGATGTGCCATAAATTAACGTCAGTACTAGGACGTTGTATTGGTATTTGGTTTTGAAATAATGAGAGTTTGTGATCTCTAAGCAAGATAGTTTCACTATTTATGTTTTCCTATGGAAGCGATGTTGTAAGCTAGATGATGTATACGTAACTCTATATCATATTTATAATTGCTAGAGTAACACTTATGGTCCTCCTTTTCACTATTAAGATTTTGATACTTGTTGAGTTTATAAAATGCTGACTGGCATCTTCAGGCCTGATGGACTCTGATGAGAGAAGGTTGAAAGGCATACTCCTGGCATGGCTATTGGGAGGTAAGGAGTAAGCATTGGGAACCCTAACTTACTTAGCGAATTTGGTAATGCATTTTAATTGTAACCCTGTCTTGCAGCTATGACTATGAAGGGCACCTCCCTTGGTTTACCTACTTCCTAGTCCTAACAATTCTTAAAACTATAGTGTGAAGGGGCTAAGGAATGTTACTTAGGCTACTTGTTTGGATATCACCTTTATGTTGAAAGAATCTCCACTATAGGGGAAGGGTAAAATATCGAAACATTAAAGGAGTCGGTGATGGTAATAACTGCAGTATACGATCTTCTGTAATATCCCGAATTTTGGATTGACTATTCTGATGTTATATTGGGCCATGACCCCAGCACATATGCGTTATTTTGAGTATTGGGAATAATCCCTAGCACACATGATTTATTCTTTTATATATATATATATATTGACATACTGGGCATGGACCCTGACTGACTTCTTTATTGAGTATGTACTGGGCGAGGAGTCCATAATGTTTTGATTATGTTATTTAGCATATGATGTAGGTACAAGCCCTAATATATTAAGATGATCTTTTCATTACTTACTATGTAGAGCTATGATTTACATGATTGAATTACGTCGTGTGTTGAGCATGTACTCAGAAACAAACAAATGACCTACGTACTGGGCATAAGCCCCGATGTACTTAGAAGAATGATTATGTACTGGGAGTAAGCCCTGATGTACATTGACTATTGGGTATAAGACCTAGAGCACTCCAAGCTTGATAAACGAATACCAGATCCAAGGCCACTTAAATATTCTATATGTGCCTCACAACCACATTCTAGCACTAGTGTTGAGCAGGAGGCTCTGGAATTGCACTAGCATAACACCCATGTGAGAGTGTTGAGTTAAAAGCTCTGAAGAGCACTCGGGGTTACTATATCTAAAAGTGTTGAGTCGGAAAGACTCTTAATAGCACTTTTATTTTCATCACACTTATTTAAATTGGTTAAATGAATCATTTTCTATCTATCATCAAGTACTGCGGGAACTACCATGTTAAAATGAGGGAATCCAACATGCAAGAGAGAGACCTAGAGGTGCCTATCCAAACCTACCAAAAGACCATCCAAAGAGTTGGACCTTGTCCTTATTTTTAAAGGAAGTATCATGAGAGATACATAAATGATTAAAAGGAAATTACTATCATTTAAGAATAAAGAATAGTCTTATATAATGACATGCCTAAAAGTGTCAAAGTTTAGTATTATTATTAAAGGTATTAATAATAGTATTATTATTATAAAAATATATATATATATATTGCATAGAGGTTATGCATAGGATGACTACCACCTTATCCTAGTAGTAATATGTATTAGTAATAATGCTATTAACATTAAGTATGAAGTATAATTATTATTATTATTATTATTATGAAAAGATTAATTTAAAGACACTTCTAGTTAAAACAAGGGAAAAGTCCTAGTTCAACAAGGACCAGATATTTAGTAAAAATATCTTTTAAGAAAATTATTTAATTAAAGAAACTAATTAACTATTCCAATAGCTATATTTCCAAGACTCCCCTATATAAAGAGGGAAGATTCCAAGAGTGGGGATCGTCATCTTTTTCATTATCATTCTCTTATGGTAATCAGAGAGAATTTTTATGCTCCAAGAACTGAAGCAGTCCAACATAAACTTCCAAATCTAAACCAGAAGTGAACCTAGGGCCTCTATATCTTATGGCATGTTGGAACTAGCTTGGGGGGGGTCCAGATAAGACCTGGAACAGTCTAAGGGTCATGGTTGGGAGGAATATGGTAGTCCCAAAGTTATCCAATTGAAATATCAATCTACAGGTTAGCCAAGTCCATAAGATTTCTGCATTAATTATTGTTCGAGTGTGTAGGTCTTGCAGAGGAGGATTAAGCTACAATATAACCAGGTATGAACTACTGTTCTCCACTTCAGTTTACAATAGCAAGTAGGATTAATATATTAGCATTTATTTTACAGCATTGTATTTTTTCCCCAAATATTTATAATGTTATCTCTCCCATAAGAGCAAGGGCCTTAGGGCATGGGCTCGCAAGGTTTACACAATAGGAGTAGTTTTGGGCTCCCTTAAGAAAAATTTTTACCTTCATTATAACTAAGTTTGAAATGAGTCAACTAGAAGTCTAGTAGGGCTAGCCTAGCTAGCCTGTGCTAGACCCCAAAGTCAGCAGCTAAACTTTAGGTTACCCAAGCATTTCGTAAACTGATGTCTAATGCTCTTACAAGTTATATATTTAAATTGTATTTTATTTCTGGTAAAATCATACTATATTTTCTTTTCTAGACTTATATATAGGGACAAATTCCTTTCATATTCTTTTAACCATTCTTTTAAAACATAGAAGAAAAATCACAAACATGAAAGGAGACTTCCCCAGATCTTATCAATACACTCTACAGTATCGAGATCCAGCCTTAAGAAGAGATCTAGTTGCAACCATCAAAGCCTTACCAAACAGTAGCGAAACTTTACACACAGAGTTAATACCTCTCAATGATTTCATATCAAAACTACCAAAACGATTAACATAGGTGTATGCATACAACACGAAGTAAGCCATTCATTACTATCGAGTTCTACTATTCTTTATACAGCGAGGCATACATTAACTATATGATTTCTTTAAAAACTAGATTTCATATTTTAAGCATGTCTTCAATCATTCAATCAATCCGTCAAACGAAATCAATACGTAATATTTTAAACATGTTCTATGTCCTACTTCAAGACGCAAGTCAAGGGATCGATACCCATTATCGAATCTCCAACCCTCGCTAAACATTGAAATCCCCGAGTCACAACATTGAAACACTAGCTTAAATATCCCAAGCGAATGAGTATAAGCACCTAGGGTTACAATTAACATCCTTTAAAAACAAATAAAATGCAGAAGCTATTATAAAGTCAAAGTTTCAACTATCACCCAGAAAATGAATGACATTCCCACACAAAACGATTTGATAGACACACCAGCAACCTAAATCGTTGGGACATTAAAGAGACGCATTCCCAGCTCAAAACATATGCAGGTTATAGCAAAACTACGAGTGCCCATTTAAAATACTCAACCGATGGCCTTCAGGACAAGAGCCGCGATAGCCAAACACAGAGGGAAGATAAACACTAGCCATATAAACTCCATAAAGAAAATGAATAGGATCAACGTTTTTACATTTCATTAATACATGCTCAAAGTTAGATAGAGAATGCGGACCACTGTATTGCTTTCCAAAACCCCAATATAATACATGTGGGTACTATTTCAATTTACACAACGTAGAAACCCAATAGAACTAATGACCCAAATGCCACATTTAAGACCGAAACCCTCTAGGGTTATCCCCAGACTTTACAAAATAATACATTAATAAATGGTCCACTCAAATGAGACCCCTCCGGAAATCCAACAAAATACAGTGAGCCAAAAGGAGCCTCACGAATTTTCTCATAACAACGACACACAACATACTCTCCATAGAGGCGAGAGGAAGGGAAAGGGTTGGTAACTCCTGACTTACCAATCTCAAGTTCACGTCGCCCGGAATGTTGAACGTCTAATGGACATCCACACAGAAGAGTATTGTGACCTTGCACCTGCCATTAAAACAATCACACGAAGTTAAAATCCTGAGATGAAAACATTGGATAAACGTAGAAGACAAATCCAAGAGATAACTGAGGAGCAAGTGGAGTTTAGTTGAATCCTGTCGCCTCTGATTTCATCTCCCCATCCAAACAACCATTGGGTGGACCGACCATGAGTGCAACTCAGTTTAGGGCACACAAACCCTCTCTAGATGCGTTAAGGACTGAGCAACACCAAAGTGATATGATGGATAATGAAATCCAGTGTAGAACCCTAGGTCAAAACCCTCTCTCGCTCCACTGGCCATCACTACCACATGGTTATCACATGCAGCATTTAAATACTATACCAAACCTCATTTATGAGTTCAACATCCCATACAAGCACTATAGTGGAAGGTCGTGTAGGTACCAACGAAGTGCTAGTATCAAAATAATTATCCCAAGGTTTTAATACTTTGCCTTTGCACTTTAGCCTTGTAACTTGATAACACATGGTGATAGGGTTATTAATGGAGGCATTTCGTCATGATGGCACCTGCACATACATAGAGCGATACATTAGAAACTTGCTATGTAAGACAGGACCCCAAATCTTACCCTTACCTCTCGCCAGCTCTACTGGGGTGTGATGCCTCTCAAGGGCATTAAAAATTTTAAACTAATTAAGTATCTATTTTTATTTATTTTTGAGATGTATAAGAGTGTCAATACAAGCTCAATATACATCATGAAACCATAGCAGCATGTAAACAACACATAAGCATTTTACAATAGCATCTAACAAAATTTACAACATTATATAAACAATTTGAAACCGCAAGAAAAATACCTCGTTATAAGAATGGTGACGGAGTCCAAATTGATCAAGCTTCCCTCTTCCATTCAAGTTGCTTCCATCTTCATTTCCCAAAAGCGGGACCATGGTTTTATCTCCCAGCCAACCAGGGGCCTAGCCAGCTCCCTAGCCCCAGGAAAACCATTGAACGGTCCCATCCAAATGCCCTCCTGGCCCTCCGTGCCCGAGACCCCCAGAGAACAGAACAGTGATGCACCAGTAGGCTATGTATAAAATCTTCCAAGAGTTCTCAAACTCTTCCAACTCTTCAAAACTTCTCATACCCCAAAATACCCAAAATTCTCCATCCTAGAATACTCTCACCAAAATAATCTTCAAGAGAAAAAGAACCTCCCTCCTTCCACTCTCAAGTCTCATATTTATATACAAAATTCCTCATCCATCAATAAGTTCCCATAAATAATAGTCATCCATCAATAAATTCATTTTCTCCAAATAAATAGAAATTTGATTTAAATAATTAAAATATTAACAAACATGGTTGCAAAGTCTCACTTGTCATGCTTCTATATTAATGCAACTATGACAACCAATTTCTAAAAATTTGTGCAAATCCTATCTATCCATTTATTTATATTATCCTTTCATTCATAAGTCAAATAAGATATTTTCATATACTATATTATATTATGACATATTTTATATTATATGTATATAATTATATATGTTATTTAATAATCCAATCAATTTATATAAATCTAAATCATTTTAAACAAGTCAACAAACTCATACTTTCAACACACAAGTAATGCTTTCATCAATTCGTCAACCAAGTTACTAATAGATAATATAACCATATTAACTTATTCATCGATCGACCAATCATAGTAATGTAATCACGAATTGACGTATGCGTGGCTAGTGCACACGTCTTAAGCGTGCGTGCTAATAATCACATTTAATGCTCCTAATAAATCATTATTACATCCTCTCAAACAACATATAGAAGAACAATTAAACAATGCATCATTCATCATTCATAATCATTCATACAGAAACAATAAGATAAAATTAGATAAACATAATGGTGAAATCAAACGTATAATCATGATGGTTAATAACAATCAAGAACACCATCCAATCCATCATTGGTACCATCCATCTCATCAGTAATCCAGCCCCTAAATCACCACTACTTCCATCTCCTGACCTCACCATCTTGTCCTCTGCTGTAATATACTTTGGCGTCGACTGCACGACCTAACCACATATAGAACCCGTAAGCGGAAGTGTCGATCAACCACATCGACCAAGCTTCCCCAGCAGGCATCCGCGAGTCGTCATCACACGTCTAGGGGAGTGCGCTACACAAACCTTTCACAACTCCAGGTTTCGGGGGATAAACGGTGGGAATTTCCTCCACCCCCCCTAATAGTACTAGGGTCAACACCCTACATCAACCATACTGTGCCATCACTGTTCTAAGGGGTCCCGTCATTGAAAAACCACTTTGGGCAAGTCACAATTCCTGTCAAAACTCACACTCACCCACAAGTCATAGAAATATTGGAATTCACAATTAAATAGCACGAAATTTGATATAACGTCATTATACTCATGATGTTCAATACATCTCATGGGCCTTGGTAATATAGGAATCCGCCTATCTCATAGCCAATTAACATGTGGAATAGTTCATCATTAACATGAAACATATATATAGCCATAACCAACTCTTTCAAGTGCAAATCCATATCACTAATACGACATTTACAAATACTCATGTAAGTTATTTTTGCAAACAACTAAATTAGCATTCTACATATGGATATTCTACATTCAATTTTGCATGTTCAAATGAAATAAGATATTTATTATCATTAATAAATTAAAACAATATTTCAAATTACCATACATGCCTCAGAGGAGTCCACATGTCCATATAACAATCATCTTGATCAATCTATCTTAGTAAAATAGATAATAAGAAAATGCACTGCTAAGCTAATTTACATTAGAGTTTTTAATTAAAGACTATCAAAATATGGGGCGTTACATACACCCACCCTTCAAGAAACTTCGTCCCGAAGTTATGGTCATTTTCAATCTTAAGGGAATTTTGTTTTGATGCTATACCCCTATTCCTTCATCATAGAAGATTTTAACCACTCTGGTCCCACTTGACCATCACATGATCCACATGTCGATACTATCTAATTTAACTTCTTTTATCACATGGGATGCGTTATCATATTACATATTACATGTTGCAGACACAATTGGGCTAACTTTATCATGTTTATCAATTCAGTTAGTCCTCATTAGTTAACATATAATCATAATCTGTTGTTGTTTCAATACCATAGTTCATAAGAAGACCTTGTCTCCCATATAGCATTTCCTTAGGTTCAAGGTGTATTGTTATGATTATTTATCAATTCTTAGTTTTACTTATCTTCTTTCTAAATAACACCAATTACTTTTTCATTAGTAAATTTAATTAGATCTAAACCTCACTAGTATCTTGAATGATGTACTATATAACAATTTCAATAGCATCATGTTTACCCACATAGCATACATTATTAGTCAACACTTGACAAATGATAACTTTTACTGGGGAGTCTCATGTCGCACGCAAAGTACTTATGGTTTTAATTTTAATACATAGATCACTTCCATCCCTAAGGTAATGACAAAATTTTCCAATAGTGCCTACTAACTCTCTTTACTATTTCTCATTGCTTATTATTCCAAAATATCATCATGACATTTGTTACTTATACTCATATTGATATATTGTTCTCACTATAATTACACTTAAATTGACCATGATTATCCATGCCTACTTGTCGCATTCCTTTTTCTTATTTGACTAAAATTTGTGTGAATTATGTTCTACAATAATCTTATGTTTATGGCATTCAAATCTCACATGCTTCAAAATGACATTTGCATGTTATTAATTATGTAAGAATATACATCTAACCTTTATATTCCTTGTGGTGCATAATTTATTTATTTTACATTATTTATTTTATAAACTCACACAAAATTTAACTACCCCTTTTTTTTTTCTTTTTTTTTTAACACATATTCCTCATATATGTTATCTATGTTATCTGATTATTTTGTAACATGGACTATTTAATCAGGGTAGTTCTTAAACCCATAGTCCATCACCCTTCTTTCACAAGGGTGAGGGGGTGTTTCATATAGGAGTATGCCTTTGTTCTTTAATGTTCCAACTGAATATATATATATATATATATATATATATATATATATATATATTTTGTGAGAGTTTGTTTTCTAATATTTAATATAATATTTTGTTTTCTTTATTTTATTTTATTAACAAGTACATATATATAATTTGGGTATGAATTGGAAAAAAATTTCTAATAATAAAAGACTATAAATATAATTTAAATATATCCATCTATTTATACATAACATTTAGACAATATCAATACATAACAACATCATTATTTTGTGATGTTACTAAAACTTCTCCACTTACCTCAATGATTATTACTACATCATTTTTATTTTATTTTAAATTGATATCTATTAGTATAATGATATGTAACATTTAAATTAATTTTTAATTAAAATATAATTACTCATATTGCCTTTCATTCTTGTAGATTTGGAATAATATATATCCTTAATATTGAAATTAAAGCCCATCCTTTATAATTTTAATCACTAACGCTTCCATTGATATGATAACCAAGTATTCTTATTAATTATTAGAATTTTATTAGAATAATTATTTATTTATGAAGATCCTATCATCAAGTGAGAAAATATGTCACGACCCAAGGAATGTCTCGATAAAGTTACTCCATACAAACATTAGGAAGTTTCCCCCCCGTGTGGCATAAGGATAACTTGTCCAATCCCTCAAGTTTGTCATTTATGGATTACCAGACCGAGGAGTTAAGATGTGGGTACCATTACCACCATGGCCCACTCTTGATTAAATATTGCAGGCTAAAAGGAGTCAAGATCTATGGATGTACTACTTTAATCTCTGTACCGGGACGTAGCATTAAATGGGAGATTTCTCATCCAGATTTATCAGTCAAGTTTATATGTTTGAATATATAGAGCATTAAATGTGTGAAAGAGTTCATTGTTTAATTGACTGGTTGATGATATAACTTGTGTACTCATAGTTCATGGTCTAATTTATACATATACATATATTATGTGCACCAAAAGACAACTTTTCACAGTGAGCACAGGCGCCTTTTCTTTTTCTTTTTTTATATTCTTAGTAATTTGTACCTTGACAAACCTGGAATTCCCCTATCACATTAAATAAACGGATTCTTGGTAACGCCCACCAAGAATTATATCTCAGCGGCCAATCATTCAATTCTATCAGGTGTACATTTCCATTCGAACTTACTTAAATCGAATTAGCTCACTTATGAAGCTAGCAAACAATTTTGTGTTTCATGATAGGCCAAAGCACATTAAGACTAGGTACCAATTCATTATAGACATGATCAACACGATAGAGATTTATATGCAGTATCATTCTACTTATGATTATGTGGTTGACATACTCACAAAACCCTCACCTAATCCAAAATGCGAAGATAGTAGGATTGGACTTGGTTTGTGTTCACCTAGTGATCGACTGAGTGAACGATACTGCATAAGCTTAAGAAACAAAGGAATTGTGGTCTTGCATAAGCTTGGCACTTGGTATTCGATGGTGTTTGCTGATTTGTTGACTACGTGACAGAAATGATATTGCTAATTCGATCTGCACCACCGCCCAGTATCTTGTTGTCCCTCTCGTGTATCACGAAACATAAAAGGAAATAAAGGAATTTGCGTTCACAATTTCATGTCCCCCCATCCAAATCTATTTATGCACTGTTTTTTTTTAATTCGTATATATAAAATTGAAGCAGAATTGTTTGTAGTGATACCTAATCGCCTTGTTCCTCATAAATTTCTGGATTTATATCAGAATCTTAGACGGCATGGGAATAATCATCAAACGAAAAGATATATATGGAAATGATGGAAACCCTAGCAGGAGTGTCAAAGATAGCACCAGTTAAATTTAATTGCATGGGAAGGTTATCGGGATGTTAGAAATCAAATACTGTATGATTGAATTTGAAGTCTCTCATTTAGAATTTATTTTGCTCAGTTAATAGAGATTTAAAGACAGTTTCCGAAGATTGATTTACTTATCAAGAAAGTTTTATTTTTTTTATTTTTTTATTATTTTTTATTATTTTTTATTTTTATTCGCAATAATGTGAGCAGAACTAAGCATAGTGTAGCACATGCTAGCCCAGGAGGCGACTGCTACGTTTTTGGCAGTCATTTCACATTTGCATTCCTTCGGTGGCGTGCTGGCCAAGTTCTCTCAAACCTCTCCTGCCGGACCTTGGAAAAAGCACATGCCCCATGGTTTTCATTTATGATGCTGGAACTCGTGCTATGAATCCTTCCTGTAAGGGCAGCAGCGAGAGTGACTGGATGGATTTCTTTATCTGTCAGGGAAGGTGCAGTACAATACAACTCAATGGCGGGTACGGTACTATTTGATGGCTTGGGATATTTTATTTGTCCGCAGATGAGATAACTACACCAACATCCTAACCAGTGAATCCTTTAATATGCCTATCCATGCCTAAAATTCATTGTCTCGTCGATATCTGGGAAAGGAAATGCCCGATGATAGAAAATTTTGCCAGGGTGAAGGTAGGGGCTACAGCACGCGAAAATGGCCATATAATTTATTTCTTCATAAAACCTAGAATTATTTTCTCGCCGACATATTAAATGGCTTACCATGGCGCTGATTGCCCAAGGCTTTACGGCTTATGGAAAAATATTTTATTGTTGGCTGGAAATGACGGTGGTATCTATGTTGATGTTGACAGGATGAAAAGCAAGAATCTTGGGGATTTAATAGCAGCATGAGTGGGATACACTCCAAAATATCCCATCAATACACGCATCAATTCATCAATCCAATAGATACTATTTAATAACAGCGGCCCATAAATATTTGACTTCATTTCATTGAGTTATTGGACTTGGTGAATGCAATTTAAAGGCATTACCCAATACCCATCCATCCAGTCAAATGGGTTCAGCCCAACATTTATAAGATTTGATGGAAACATTAATCATTACACTATAGCTCCCGCAGTTCGGGCTAATGCTTATATTCACTCTACAGTCGGTTTCATTCTGGATAGTCGGTTTCATTCTGGATAATCATTACTGGTGCATAATCCATTTTTGCACATATATCAAATCGTTAATGACCACTCAAGCTCGTGAATTCCCTCTTACTCCACCTGCGGTCAATTGGACTCGTTCCATTTGATGTGGCAATCTCAAAACTCACCAATTCAGTTGTGCACATATCCCAAATCGTTAAGGTTTTCTAAGTGCATCTATACAGAGGTGCTGAAGGTTCCAAGATGTGCCACATCGATGATTTAGGTCTTGAATTGAAGAAGCCAGAGGCCAACCAGTTGCATTCTGTTAAAGTTCATGATAATATAATTTTTTTTCTGACAAAGTTTATGGTTTCTGTTAAGCTATCACATCTTCAGCTTACTGATTAGGAGTTTGGTATTCCTGAAGCAAGGCTTGGCTTGTGCCCACACGACAAGGGAAAAGGCAGGGCGTTGTTTCCTCCAAGTAAATATAGCTGATTATAGGCTCATGGAAATGCCAAAGATATTAATATGCTCTAGAGTTAGTCAAACATGTCCAGAAATAGTTAAGCCACGTACACTGTTTATTGAATCGCTTGATCGATTCCGCTACTCTTTTGCTATCCACAGATACGAAATCATGTTTTGTATTTAACCCAACAGTACCGACAAATTGCTAGCTGAGAGGTAATTGACACCGATTTCTGCAGATTTAAAAAAAATATAGAAATTTGACGGTGATAATATTGAAAGCAAATTGAGATTACCAACAAAGATTTTTCGCTTGGAATGGGAGACGTGCAGGATCATGATATAGGTGGAATCTTTCTCATGTGCAAAACAGATGGAGAATACGTAGGGCACTTGCTCTCTTTTCTAGGTATAGACAATCCATATATTTTGTAGGTGTAAACCATCCATAGCTTTTGAGTTTCCAGTTTTGACAGGAATATCAAGTATAGCTTTCTATTTGTGGAAAAAGAATAAGCACTTCACTCGGAGCCTGGGCCAAGAGACTTGAATAAGCTTATGATAATAATAAAGCACCTAAATTCAATTGCTATAAAAACTATGGCTTTGGTAAAAGATACACAGCATGTAGAAGAAAGTAAACATGACATCAATGGTAAAGATCTATGGCGAAGGGCATTAGAACATGTTAGAAGGCCTACTCCGAGGAGACGAATGCAAAAGCTTGTGAAAACTGTTATGCTGCAACGACACTATTTCCAAGATGATGAATCCTGGCTTCGGGAAGTTGGATGGGTTCTTAAAGAATTCCCAACAGGTTTTAGGTCCAATCAAGTGAAAAATACAAGAATATCTATTCATATTGAAGGGCTTTGGAAAGAAATCTGCAAAATGGAAAATGACTTGCCCGTGGCAGCAGTTGCACTAGTGAGATGAGTGGCTCGATAGAGGGTTTTGGCACAATTGCAAATGGAAAATTTAGAGGTAGAGAGTACCGATTTTAGGAGAAAAAGAAAAATTCATTGGCATTTGCAATTAATGCAACCTTTCTTTTCTCAACTGGTGGGATGCCTAAGGAAAATCGTAGGAGGCATTTATGCATTTACTTTGTATTTTTATAATACTTTGCATAACTTAGTTTATTCTGTCTGTTCCTTTCTTAACAAGAGATACCATTGTAAATCTGCTGGTGAGAGGAGTGCAACAGTGACCCAATCTCTCAATTTTGTAGTACAAAGCACAATAAGAAACCATGCAATTTCACAGGATCATGTTACCGGGTAAATTTGTGCGAAGTCTTTATCACTGTTACGTGCAATGACATTAACAAGATGACTGTACCACGACAAATTGAGGGTGTGTCATTTTCTAGTATTGTTGGATCTTCTATTGGTTTAAAACTAGAGAATCTAGGCTTACTGTATGCCTCCAATGAGTGTATGCCTCCAATGAGAATACCATGGAGTTCTCTCTTGTTTGTGGGGAGTTGAAGGGACATATATTTTCAGCTTCTTCTAACAACAACCATAAAGAGAGAGACTCAATGAGACAGTGAATTGAAGGATTTTAAGTGTCCAAAATGTGATATTTATGCCAGGAAAGAATGGCATCTAAGCATATTTCCTGAGGATAATTCGCTCTACAACTTCCTCAATCTCCTAGGAGGTGATAACGATATTCCATTGTGATAATGATAACACTGCTACTATGCCGCCAAGTTGGTTAAGGTCACCATAGGGGGAAAGTTATCCGCATACAAAATCACAGGTAAGATTAAAAAAATGACTATGTCTTATTTATGATACAACTCATGGCTTATTTATAATTTGCTTTTTTTTAGAACCAGATTCCATTCAAGGGGCTTCATATTCTATTTAAGCATTCTAGGATTCCCATTCGGGGCTCTTGTTACCTTCTAGAGTTCACTTCATTCCACGTTCGAAACTTTCGGCGGGTTAACTCTGGTTCTACAAACAACTACAAGTTCTGGTTCTACAAACAACTACAAGTTCGACTCCATGTAGGTATTTCGAATGTGTAATGTGTATTTGCTTCATCTATAATCGAGTTTCAATATTATCCATAGACGAGTTAGGAACCATGGCAATTATTTATATCTATGGAACCAAATTATGGCTTCAGATTTTCAACAAGGGAGCCGCAACAACTGCACAAAATTTTCTTCTTGTCAAATTAATTTGCACAAGCCCTATTTTTTTTTTTGCAAAACTCCACGAGTCTCATTTTTGAGTCCCATCAGGGGAAGCGAAACTCTAAAATAATGCATCCCGAGAACTCATCTTCATTCTACTCCATGAGTATGTCTTTTGGTGGTAGTATACCGGATACATCTGCTGCATACTAAGAACATTTTGTTAAAAGATTTCATTTTTTCTATTTCAATTAGGTGTTTCATGTCGTAAATATGATTTGATAGATCTCATTTCATATCATTTTTGAAGGTTTATCAATTTTACTATATGCCACAAAACTTTGGGGTGTAAATTTTAATTTTCATATATGGGAGTCTAACTTTTTCTCATTACATGCCTCTTACCGTCATTTGGTTTTACAATGTCGTTATGCTTTTGCTCTGCGTCCTCTTGAGAGACAGCAAGACAGCTCTAGTGTTTACTTTCTTTTCCCAGTATAGTCATGATTTTTGTTTGTTCTTTTATATTGAACTTTATTGACTATAAAATTTGACAGGCCAAAGGGGCGTAGCCCTGGCTATGAATGTATATTATTATATTTTTTTTTTTGTTCAAATAAATTCCAGTTTTGTTTTCTGCTAAATTCAAATAAATTTCAGTTCTGCTTTCTGCTCAATTTTGTTCAAACTAACCTATGTTTTATATCTTATACATTTTTCTTCACTAATTTCCAGTAGACCCATAAGGCTCTAGTATTCGAACTTCGCTCTGATACCATGTGTAATGCCTCTCAAGGGCATTAAAAATTTTAAACTAATTAAGTATCTATTTTTATTTATTTTTGAGATGTATAAGAGTGCCAATACAAGCTCAATATACATCATGAAACCATAACAGCATGTAAACAACACATAAGCATTTTACAATAGCATCTAACAAAATTTACAACATTATATAAACAATTTGAAACCACAAGAAAAATACCTCGTTATAAGAATGGTGACGGAGTCCAAACTGAGCAAGCTTCCCTCTTCCATTCGAGTTGCTTCCATCTTTATTGCCCAAAAGCGGGACCACAGTTTTACCTCCCAGCCAATTAGGGGCCTAGCCGGCTCCCTAGCCCCAAGAAAACCATTGAACAGTCCCATCCAAATGGCCTCCTGGCCCTCCGTGCCCGAGACCCCCAGAGAATAGAACAGTGATGCACCAGTAGGCTATGTATCAAATCTTCCAAGAGTTCTCAAACTCTTCCAACTCTTCAAAACTTCTCATACCCCAAAATACCCAAAATTCTCCATCCTAGAATACTCTCACCAAAATAATCTTCAAGAGAAAAAGAACCTCCCTCCTTCCACTCTCAAGTCTCATATTTATATCCAAAATTCCTCATCCATCAATAAGTTCCCATAAATAATAGTCATCCATCAATAAATTCATTTTCTCCAAATAAATAGAAATTTGATTTAAATAATTAAAATATTAATAAACATGGTTGCAAAGTCTCACTTGTCATGCTTCTATATTAATGCAACTATGACAACCAATTTCTAAAAATTTGTGCAAATCCTATCTATCCATTTATTTATATTATCCTTTCATTCATAAGTCAAATAAGATATTTTCATATACTATATTATATTATGACATATTTTATATTATATGTATATAATTATATATGTTATTTAATAATCCAATCAATTTATATAAATCTAAATCATTTTAAACAAGTCAACAAACTCATACTTTTAACACACAAGTAATGCTTTCATCAATTCGTCAACCAAGTTACTAATAGATAATATAACCATATTAACTTATTCATCGATTGACCAATCATAGTAATGTAATCACGAATTGACGTATGCGTGGCCAGTGCACACTTCTTAAGCGTGCGCACTAATAATCACATTTAATGCTCCTAATAAATCATTATTACATCCTCTCAAACAACGTATAGAAGAACAATTAAACACTGCATCATTCATCATTCATAATCATTCATACAGAAACAATAAGACAAAATTAGATAAACATAATGGTGAAATCAAACATATAATCATGATGGTTAATAACAATCAAGCACACCATCCAATCCATCATTGGTACCATCCATCTCATCAGTAATCCAGCCCCTAAATCACCACTACTTCCATCTCCTGACCTCACCATCCCATCCTCTGCTGCAATATACTGTGGCGTCGACTGCACGACCTAACCACATATATAACCCGTAAGTGGAAGTGTCGATCGACCACATCAACCAAGCTTCCCCATCAGGCATCCGCGAGTCGTCATCACACGTCTAGGGGAGTGCGCTACACAAACCTCCCACGACTCCAGGTTTCGGGGGATAAACAGTGGGAATTTCCTCCACCCCCCCTAATAGTACTAGGGTCAAGACCCTACATCAACCATACTGTGCCATCACTGTTCTAAGGGGTCCCGTCATTGAAAAACCACTTTGGGAAAGTCACAATTCCTGTCAAAACTCACACTCACCCACAAGTCATAGAAATATTGGAATTCACAATTAAATAGCACGAAATTTGATATAACGTCATTATACTCATGATGTTCAATACATCTCATGGGCCTTGGTAATATAGGAATCCGCCTATCTCATAGCCAATTAACATGTGGAATAGTTCATCATTAACATGAAACATATATATAGCCATAACCAACTCTTTCAAGTGCCAATCCATATCACTAATACAACATTTACAAATACTCATGTAAGTTATTTTTGCAAACAACTAAATTAGCATTCTACATATGGATATTCTACATTCAATTTTGCATGTTCAAATGAAATAACATATTTATTGTCATTAATAAATTAAAAGAATATTTCAAATTAGCATACATGCCTCAGAGGAGTCCACATGTCCATATAACAATCATCTTGATCAATCTATCTTAGTAAAACAGATAATAAGCAAATGCATTGCTAAGCTAATTTACATTAGAGTTTTTAATTAAAGACTATCAAAATATGGGGCGTTACATGGGGGTACGTTTCCTTTTGGAGCACCAGGTTTCTCTCATGGACCTCAAACTTCCATCAACAAAGGACCATCATGCCTGAAGGGACCAATTAGACAACTTATAATTATGCATCTATTTCTTAAAAGTAATAGAAGAGGATATTGAATATTAGTCTAGCATTTGTAAAACATGAGACAAGGTCACATTATCTACTCTGCACATCGCTTCCATAGAAACAAAAGAAATATAACTAGTAAGACTATTTTGCTTAAAAACCTTAATCTCTTAGTGTCGCAAACATAGTACCGATGTTTTTTCCCAGTACTGAAATTAATTTATAAGACGTCAACTTTAATTAGCTTTTATTTGCAGTAGTGGACAAATTTTAAATTTTTACTATTTTAGGGACATTACAAGTGGTATCAGAGCCCAGCTTCAAATACTAAGTGACCTATGGGCTCATTACAAACACCCACTGCATATACATAGAAATCATAAATATATGTTTATAATTTATGTGCATATGAACTAACAACTTTTCTATTCTTAACATTGCTATGACAATAGGGTACAATCATCATCTGAAAATGAGCGCAGAGAAAGGCAGGAGCATACATGGAAATCTGAACTCTCCACCATGAGAGAAAGAAATCGTGGTGGAATTAAATTCAAATTTAATGAAATCCATGCAAATTCTACATGAAGAATTCCAAAGTTTCAGAGATGATAACATGCAAGAAAGACAAGAACAACAAGCTATAAATGAACCTCTGCTTCAGACTTTAACAGGGGCAAAACCCCACGGACAGTCCACACTCTTAGCCAACACCTTTAAAATGGGAAACTATCACACAAAGAAATATTCCAACCTTAAGGGATAAGAACAGGAAGAACACATACTTGAATCAGTGGAATACGACTGTAAGAGCTCTTCCAACGATGATGGTTCACCACCTCCTTGCAAGAAAAGGAGGAAAAGTGATGGCAGTTTGCAAGGAGAATTCAGAAAGATAAAATCCCCAACATATGACAGAGAGATTAACTCTAGGGAGAAGGCTGAAGAGTGGCTTCTAGAAATGAATAAGTATTTTAAAGTTCATAACTATTCCAGTGAAATGCAATCCCGAGTAGCCATTTACAACCTGAATGGTAAAGCAGCCAGATGGTGGTAGGACTTGAAACACACCAAAGCACAAGAATTGAGGGACATAACATGGGAAGTTTTCAGCAGAATTTTCCAAGACACATTTATGTTTGAAATATTCTTTGACAAGAAGATCAAGGAATTCCATGAATTGAAAATGGGCTCCCTAACCATGGAAGCATTCATAAACAAATTTTTAGATCTGTTGCATTATGTCCCATACATCAAAGATGAAAAAGTCAAGATACAACAATTCTTAAGATGTCTACCACCAAAGCTTAGAGAAAATATAGATTTTGACATGCCCAAGACCCTATATGTGAATTTACATAAGGCAAGAGTTTGTTATGAACATGGGCAGCCAAGGAATGATAACATCAACAGAAACATAGATAGGTACAGAACCTTCTCAGACAATCAAAGACCAGGTTTTAGATTCCCACCTTACCGAAAACAAAACAATATCTTTCCATCCAATAGAGGCTTCAACCGACCTGAAGCATGACCCAATGCACCCCCACGGCATGTCAATAGGCTAGCTTTCAACAAAGGGGAAAAATCTATCCCACCAACCGTTTCTTATTGGAAATGCCAAGGGCCCCACTACTACAGATACTGCCCCAGCAAAATGGACAGAGTTTTACACAACGTCTAAGCAGACCCTACCATAGGAGATGTGGAAATAACACCTAGGATTTATGGTGCTCTTGAAGGCCGACAGGCAGATCACCAGACCACCATGGTTGAAATTGAGGGTAAGATCTCAAACACAATAGTTTCAGTTTTGATAGATCCCGGCGCATGCCAAAGTTATATCTCCCCTAATATAGTTGACACTTGTAAGTTAAACCGAGAGCACAACGAGAAACCATGGCTGGTACAACTAGTCACCGGTACCAAATGAAAGGTCTCCGAGTTGGTTAAAACTTGTGAGATAGATTTAAATGGTTTCCCAACTATGTTAGAATTAAATATTCTACCCCTATGATCGTACAATGTACTTATAGGCATGGATTGGTTGGAATAACACCATGTCCTACTTGATTGCTTGAAAAAATCCTTACTCTATAGGGATGACTAAGGGAATCAGAAGATGATTTAGGGTATCCCTAAGAAAGTGTCTGTAAGACAGATATCCACCTTAGAAGCAAATAAATGTATCATAAAGGGTTGTAAGCTCTTTTCCTTCAACATCCAAACCATAGAAACTAATAGATAACATAAGATTGAAGACTTCCCAGTCCTCATAGAATTCAAAGATGTATTTCCCAAGGAAATACCAAGATTACCACCCAAACGAGACTTAGACTTTTCCATTGAATTAACACCCTGGTCAGTACCAGCTTCCAAAGCTCCTTACCGCATGAGTGCACTAGAACTGGTAGAAATCAAGCTGCAGTTCCAAGAACTAACCGACAAGGGGTACATTCGACCAAGTGTGTCCCCTTGGGGGACACCGATACTCTTAGTCAAGAAGAACGACGGAACGATGTGAATGTGCATCGACTACCGGCAACTGAAAAAATTGACCATTAAGAACCATTACCCACTCCCTAGAATCAACGACTTATTTGACCAAGTTAGAGGAGCGAATATCTTCTCGATGATCGACTTATGATCCAGATATCATCAGGTGAGAATCTGTGATGAGGATATCAGCAAAACTGCATTTCAGACCCGTTATGACCACTACGAGTTCGTAGTGATGCCCTTTGGGTTGACAAATGCACCGGCCAACTTTATGTGTATGATGAACATCATCTTTAGTAAATACCTCGATAAGTTCGTTCTAGTCTTTATTGACGACATTTTTATCTACTCCAAGAATGAAGAAGAACATGAGGAACAACTCCAAATTGTTTTACGAATACTACAGGAACAACAAATGTACGCCAAGTTTAGTAAGTGTGATTTCTACAAACCCTAGATTCAATATCTAGGACATATCATTTCTGAGAAGAGAATAGCAATTGACCCTGAAAAGGTCAAAGCTATCGAATAATGGCCCATTCCTACATGTATATTTGACATAAGATCGTTTTAAGGTTTAGCCAGCTACTATCTAAAGTTCATAGAGAACTTCTCGAGGATAGCATGTCCCATGACTGCCTTGCAGAAGAAGGAAAACAAATTCATCTAGACGACTAAGTGTGAAGAAATCTTTTAGAAGTTGAAGCAACTATTGATTAGTGCACCGATTCTACGAATTGGGGATCCCAATGGGGACTTTGTCGTTTGCATAGACGCTAGCAAGGAAGGACTTGGGAGAGTCCTTATGAAAGATAACTTTTCGATCTGCTACGAATCGAGGAAATTGAAAGAACATGAGAAAAACTACCCTACGCACGACTTTGAGCTAGTCGCCATCATCCATGCATTGAAGATGTGGTGATATTACCTTATGGGAAAGAAATTCCTATTAATGACGGACAACATGAGTTCGAAGTACCTTTTTGACCAACTTGACCTAAACGCTAGGTAGGCCAGGTGGTTAACCTTCCTTAGCGAGTACCATTTCAAACTAAAGCACATTAAGGGCAAGTAAAACAAGATTGCAGATGCCTTGAGCCGAAAAGCACATATGATTTATGCGGTCACGGTAAGCCAAACCGACTCAGACTTGTACAACAAAATTTGAACAGCAAGTAAAAGTGACCATTACTACACTGAAATCCTTGAGAATATATAAGAAGATGGGTTATTCCAACAACAAAAGGAATATAAGATAGACGAGTTGAGACTACTGTGGTCGAAAGAGAGACTTTACATCCTAGAGAGCGAAGACCTTAGGTCAAACATCCTCACTGAATTTCATTAGAAACCCTATTAAGGGCATCCTAGATATCAAAAGATGATATCAGTAGTAAAGAATCATTTCTTTGAGCCTAAGTTGAAAGCTGACATCTCCTTGTTCATCGCAAAATGTCAGGAGTACCAACTGGTCAAAGTAGAACACCAACACCCCCCCGGTTTACTACAACCTTTACCCATTCTAAAATGGAAGTGGGAGGTAATAAGAATGGACTTCATTACGGGCTTACCCAAGAGTAAGAGATAGAATGATTCCATCTTTGTAGTGGTAGACAAGCTGTCTAAAGCATCCCATTTCATATCGGTGAAGTCTACCTACAAAGCAGTCCACATCACAGACATCTTCTTGAAGGATATCTTTCGATTGCATGGGATACCCAAGGCAATCATTTCCAATCGAGACACGAAGTTCACTAGCAACTCCTAGGGAGAATTGTTCTCTGGGTTGGAGACATAATTAGAATTCAGTACTGCGTACCACCCCCAAACCGACAGACAGACAGAACAGGTAAACCAAATCCTTGAGGACATGCTAAGGATGTATGTCATGAACAACCCCTCGAAGTGGGAAGATTATTTGCACCTCGCAGAGTTTGCTTACAACAACGGATACCAAACCTCGACCAAGATGAGCCCTTTCGAGGTACTTTATGGCAGGAAATGTCGGATACCCGTGACTTGGGACAGTCCTGTAGACAGACTTATGTTAGGACCCAACTTACTAAAAGACTTGGAACAACTAGTCTCTAAGGTACAACTGAACTTGAAAGAAGCACAAGACCTCCAAAAGAGTTATGCGGACAAGAAAAGAAAAGACAAAGACTACCAAGTTGGTGAACATGTGTTTCTAAAAATAAAGGAAAAACGAAGCTCGTTGAGCTTAGGACATTGCAGGAAACTAGCCCCCAGGTTTTGTGGACCTTTTGAGATATTTGCCAAGAAGGGCCCAGTGGCATATGAGTTAGCCTTACCAACTCATGTAAAAGTTCATAATGTTTTTCATGCATCATTATTAAAGAAATATGTATACGATACTAAACATGTTATTGATTTGTCCTTGTTACAGGTGGAGCCCGAAGGGGAGTTCATGCCGGAACCACTCCACATCCTGGATAAAAGAGAAGTGCAACTTAGGAGGAGGACCATCACTCAGCTGAAAGTGCAATGGAGGCACTTTAGACTAGGGAAGGCTACTTGGGAGAATGAGACAACCATGAAAGAGACATACCCCGCCTTGTTTCATGACCTCATTCCTAGTCCTTAGAAACACCGGGATGGTGTTGTTTCTAAGCGGGGAGGGATGTAATATCCCAAATTTTGGACTGACTATTCTGATGTTATATTGGGACACGTCCCCAACACATATGAGTTATTTTGAGTATTGGGCATAAGTCTTAGCACACATGATTTATTCTTATATATATATATATTGACATACTAGGCATCGATCATGACTGACTTCTTTATTGAGTATGTACTGGGCGAGGAGGCCCTAATGTTTTGATTATGTTCTTTAGCATATGATGTGGGTACAAGCCCTAATATAGTGCAATTATATTTTTGTTACTTACTGTGCAGAGCTATGATTTACATGATTGACTTATGTGGTGTGTTGAGCGTGGACTCAGAAACACACAAATGACTTACGTACTGGGCATAAGCCCCGATGTACTTAGAAGAATGATTATGTACTGGGAGTAAGACCTGATCTAGATTGAGTGTTGGGTATAATCCCTGGAGCACTCCAAGCTTGATAAATGAATACCGGATCCGAGGCCACTTAAATATTCTAGATGTGCCTCACAACCACATTCTAGCACTAGTGTTGAGTAGGAGGCTCTGGAATGTCACTAGCGTAACGCCCATGTGAGAGTGTTGAGTGAAAAGTTCTGAAGAGCACTCAGGGTTACTAGATCTCAAAGTGTTGAGTCGAAAAGACTCTGAATAGCACTTCTATTTTCATCACACTTATTTAAATTGGTTAAATGAATCATTTTCTATCTATCATCAAGTACTGTGGGAACTACCATGTTAAAACGAGGGAATCCAACATGCAAGAGAGAGACCTAGAGGTGCCTATCCAAACCTACCAAAAGACCATCCAAAGAGTTGGACCTTGCCCTTAATTTTAAAAGAAGTATCGTGAGAGATACATAAATGATTAAAAGGAAATTACCATCATTTAAGAATAAAGAATAGTCTTATATAATGAAATGCCTAAAAGTGTCAAAGTTTAGTATTATTATTAAAGGTATTAATAATAGTATTATTATTATAAAATCATATATATATATTGCATAGAGGTTATACATAGGATGACTACCACCTTATCCTACTAGTAATATGTATTAGTAATAATGTTATTAATATTAGGTATGAAATATAATTATTATTAATATGATGAAAAGATTAATTTAAAGACAATTCTAATTAAAACAAGGGGAAAGTCCTAGTTCAACAAGGGCTAGATATTTAGTAAAAATATCTTTTAATAAAATTATTTAATTAAAGAAACTAAATAACTATTGCAACAGCTATATTTCCAAGAATCCCCTATATAAAGAGGGCAGATCCCAAGAGTGGGGATCATCATCTTTTTAATTATCATTCTCTTATGGTATAATCAGAGAGAATTTTTCTACTCCAGGAACTGAAGCAATCCCACATAAACTTCCAGATATGAACTAGTAATGAACCTAGGGCCTCTATCTCTTATTGCATGTTGGAACAAGCTTGGGAGGATCTAGATAAGACCAAGAATAGTCTAAGAGTCACGGTTGGGAGGAATATGGTAGTCCCAAAGTTATCCAATTGAAAGACCACTCTATAGGTCAGCAAAGTCCATAAGCTTTATGCATTAATTATGTTAATTTTTCAGAATTTACTTCAATATGATATAGGATCTTAACTGAGAGAACAACATGTACAGCATATCTACAGCATATTAATCATGGACACAATAATGCAAGCACACAAGAGACACAGAGTTTACTTGGGGAAAACCATAAAAGTGAAAAACCCCAATAACTTCCTCAGAGATAGATAGAACAATGATACAACCAGAATACAAGAGATAGTCTTCTCCTAACAGCAGAGCCTCCTCCTCACAAGTGCGCCACTTTCTGAATGAGAGAAGTGTGTGTATGAATGATCAAATAGAGATCTCCCGATCTCTATTTATACTTATTTTGTCCTTCCCAATAAACTAATGGGGCCTACATGTCTAGCTTAACCCATAGTTAACTTAATCCAAGTCGACCCCACACTTGGTGGTCTAATAACCCTTTGACCCACATGGCTGACCCCCAATAGGGTGGTCTAATAACCCTTCAAACCACATGACTTATACAGGGCTGACCCCAACAAGGTGGTCTAATAACACATCAAGTATAAGTTACGACACTTACAATATAAATGACGACACTTCCGTATAGAGGAATAATAACATCTCTATAGGAATACAAACACTTCTGTATAGAGGAATAATGCCATCTCTATAGGAGTACAAAATACATATATGAAATACATTAGTGAAATACATTCCAAAGTTACATATACATCAACACTCCCTCTTAACTAGGAAGGTATTTCTCGACACAGGTCTGTTAACACAAGTCTTCTTCTCTGGATCATCACCAGGTAATCATCATCCTTGAATCATCATCATTGTCACTGCTGTTGCTATCTCAATCAATCTCTGAATCTACTCGTGATAGGAAGTCCTACAGAGCCATTCCTTTTTCATACTGGATGTAGGCCCACCACCTACAGGTCTTCATCATCACTGGCCATACTATGGAAATCTCAGGACTTATTACGTGTGTCACAAAACCTTGCAAGAGCATCTAGGCTGTTACGAGCACACATCTCTACCTGTCGGATCTCCTAGAGACATATTATATGTGACTGTCACAAAACCTTAAGAGTTTCTTGACTATCAAGAACCCTAAAGAGCATTTGATGCCATTTTCATCCTGTCCAGATCTCTAGGACTTATTACATGTGAAACCTACCACAAAACCTTGCAAGAGCATCCCAGGACTTATTACGGGCACATAGCCCAACTTATGAGATCTCCCGGGGCCATATTACATGTGGTCAAGGAAAAACCTTCTAAGAGCATCCCAGGAATTATTACGAGCACACAACTCAACCTATCGGATATCCCAGGGCCGAATTATATGCCATAGGACAAAACCTCAAAAGAGCATCTGCCAGATATCCCAGGGCCAAATTATATGCCATAGGCAAAACCTTGCAAGACTATCTGCAGATCTCCCAGGGCCAAATTATATGTCCTTCCAAAGAAAAACCTCGAAAGAGCATTTGCCATATATCCCAGGGCCACATTACATGCCATAGGAAAAACCTTGCAAGACTATCTGCAAACCTCCCAGGGCCAAATTAGATGCTTATCTACACAACCTATTCCACGACCATAAAGTATCAACCTGATACTCACAATACATCATCCTGATGTACACATGATCATCCTGATCATCATCACTGCATCATCTTGAATCTCACCATCCATGATCATCATGATCATACAATGCATCCACCTGATGCATATGTAAAATTAGTCACAGCAGATCTAATGAACAAGTAAATCAATCACAACAGATGAACATAGAAAATATGGTGCAAAACTGTGCAAAACATTCAGCAGTGCTCAATATCCCAGAAAGGGTGAATGAATTACAATAGAATACAATATCAGTCAATGAGCAATTCGAATTGACTAAGTAGGCCATTCGAATCACATAATGGAGTAGCTTGACTCTATCTAGGAGTCCTCATCAATCATCGGTGGTGCTCATCAATCACAACAACCAGTCATCCAGGTGTCAAACTGAGTCTAACTGAGTGTAATAAATGTAAATGAAGTGTGTAGCACTGATATAGGATCTGGAGGCTCAGTGGGGGCGCATGGGAGGCTAACTGAAGTCAGAACAAGTCACCTAATCAAACTGGAGGTCAAAGGGAAGTGATACAGTCAGTCGGGAGTGAAACTAGCCTCAAATCAGGGAGAATCGGAGCTAACTGAATGTAACTGAAGTGGAACTGCAGTGGTAGGTGAACAAGTGCGCCCTTCTCTGGCAGTAGGTGAGAAGTGGGTGCCTTTCATCTTAGGAGGGATAAAACTCTGTGGTAGGTGGCTCCCGGGTGCTAGAAGAAGGTGGATAAGGTGCTGGAGGCATCAAACTGGTGACTGGGATGCATGCCTGTGCATGCAGAATCCTGAAATAGATCATATCCTGAAATAGGAATCCTGAAATAGATCATATCCTGAAATAGATCATGCAAGATCCTGAAATAGATGATGTATCCCGAAATAGATGATGTGGATATCCGAACACCCCCCCTCAAGCTAGACTATGATGTGCCAACTAAAATAATGTGGGGCCCTGGTAACTAAGACCAAAGGTCACCCCAATACAATAATCCAAAAAATGTTGAAAATAAACTAAGTGAGGAAGAGGGAAAACCCAGTGGGAAGAAAGCCCCCCCTCAAGCTAAAGCATAATAATGAATCAATCTGTCTCCACCATGATGGAACTCACCCCCAACAGTGAACGGAGGTAAGAGAACTTCTTCTCAGTGAAGCTCTTGGTGAAGATGTCTGCAATTTGCTCATCAGTAGGGCAATATTGCAGAATAATGGTGCGGTCGTGCACCAACTGTCGAATGTAATGCATATGAATCTCAATGTGTTTGGTCCTCTGCCGCTGAACTGGATCTGTGGAGATCTTGATAGCACTTTGATTGTCACAAAATAGGACAGTCGAAGTAGTGCCACCAAAACCAAACTCAGAAAGAATACCCTGCAACCAAACTGCCTGAATGCAGGCATTGACTGCCCCTCGATACTCTGCCTCTGCTGAAAAAAGTGCAATGGCTGCTTGCTTTTTGCTGGACCAGCAAATAGCACCATGACCAATCATGAAAACATAACCGGAAGTGGACTTCCGATCAATGCTATCACCTGCCCAATCTGAATCAGTAAAACCAATGAAATCTAGCTCAGAATCTGCAGCATAATGTATGCCAAACTGTCTCGTACCTTGCACATACTGCAAGATCCGCTTGGCTGCTCACCAATGAAGCTCATGTGGGTGCTGCATATATCTTGACACGGCACTCACGGCATATGAGATATCAGGCCGTGAATGTGTCAAATAAAGTAGTGAACCAATCAACTGTCGATACATACTGCAATCTGCAAGCGGTGTGGAATCTCCCTCCTCAAGACTGATTCCTGAGAGGAATGGGAATGGGGCTGCCTTACATTCAGCCATATTAAACTTCAATAACAGGTCGGAAGTATATTTTTGCTGAGATATAGTGATCCCATCGAAATTTTGAGCTATCTCCAAGCCCAAAAAGTGACTCAGCAAGCCCAAATCGCTCATGTCAAAAGCTAGATTTAAGGCAGATTTTAGCTTGTTTATTGAAGTAAGTGTGCTACCAGTAATAAGCAGATCATCAACATAAAGTACAATAACCAACAAATTACCTTTAACTCGCTGAAGATAGACATTCGGATCAGATTTGCATCTTTGGAAATTCTGAGAAAGAAGGAAGGAGTCCATCTTTGCGTACCAAGCTCTTGGGGCCTGTTTTAACCCGTACAAAGATTTCTTCAATCTACAAACCAATGATGGATCTGATGTATAACCCTCTGGCTGATGCATATAGACCTCTTCAGCAAGGTCTCCATGTAAAAATGCACTCTTCACATCCATGTGATGCACCTCCCAGTGCTTGGATGCGGCAATAGCTAAAACAAGGCGGATGGAATCCATCTTTGCAACCGGTGCAAAGGTCTCTGTGTAGTCCACTCCTTGGACTTGGGAAAAACCTTTTGCCACCAACCTTGCTTTATATTTGCTGATAGTGCCATCAGCAGCAACTTTAGTACGGTAGACCCATTTACACTTCACTAATTTTCTTCCAGGTGGAAGAGAAACTAGCTCCCATGTATTGTTCTTTTGAAGAGAACTGTACTCTTCATCCATGGCATCTTTCCATCTCGGATCTCGATGGGATGAATAGTATGATTGGGGATCTGAACCAGCCATCAAATAACAAATCTCAGGAAGAAATGGATCAGCAATAGAAAGAGCCATACCTTCCCTTTGAAAGTCTCCTCTTGTTCGTCTCGGATCAGCAGGATTTCCAAGATTCGAACCAGCAGATTGTAGAGTGTTTTGGGCCCACTTTGGTAACTGAGGGGGATCTGAATGATCGGATTCCGAACCTGATATGTCATGATCATCATATGCTGCTACAATATCAGAAATATCAGAACTCATACCTTCATTATCGCTGCTCGAATCTTCTTCTGGTGAAGGCGGTGAATCGGCAGTTTTCTCCTCAACTAGTTGCAATTCTTGAAGCGGTTCTTCAAACTGCACACTGCGCTCTATGAATATCTTTTTAGATCTGATATCCATGAGTTTATATGCTTTTGATTCTTCCCCATATCCTATCAATATGCACTCGATACTTTGTGGATCCAAAGCTCGTCTCTTCTCAGAAGGAATTCTAGCCCATGCAGTAGAGCCAAAAACTCTCAAATTTGACACATCCGGTTTGTGACCAAAGAATGCTTCGAAGGGAGTCATACCTTTCACGGATGAATGTGGAACTCGGTTCTGTATATATGCAGCAACATTGATTGCTTCAGCCCAAAGATTTGCAGCCAAACCTTTTGATTCAATCATGCATGTAGCCATCTCTTTCAGTGACCGGTTTTTCCTTTCCGCTACACCGTTCTGCTGGGGTGTGTAGGGAACTGTATGTTGGATCTTGATTCCGCTTTGGGCACAAAGTTGCAGCAACTCGGACTTGATATATTACCCACCATTATCAGATCTAAGAGCTTTGATCTTGCTCTCAGTGGTGGTCTCAACAGAAGCCTTAAAATCCTTGAATTTTCCAAGCACTTCTGACTTGTTTTTGAGAAAGAATACCCATGTAAAGCGGGAAAAATCGTCAATAAATGTCAAAACATACCTTGAACCATTTAATGACATATGGGGCAGCGGACCACTGATATCAGAATGGATCAATCCCAAAATAGTAGAGGCTCTGCTAGCCTTGCCGCGGTCGAATCTGTGCTCGGGGTGCTTCCCAATAATGCAACCAGTGCATATTCCCTTCGAGGAACGGAGTTGTGGAAGCCCATCTACCATGGATTTATTTGATAGCAGCAGCAAATACTTATAATTTAGATGTCCAAATATTTCATGCCAAAGCCTACTAACCTCATTACCATGTGTGCGAAGAGCAGTGGGCTTTGCAAGCGGAATAAAGTGCGAAAACTCATAACATTTTGCAGTGTGGTTTGCCTTTCCAACCGCAACTAGTCTTCCACTTTTGATATCAGAAATTTCAACTGTATTAGGGCTAAATGTGACTTTCTTTGGATCACCAGTATGTGTCATTTGATACACCGAAAGGAGATTCGAAGCTAAGGAAGGCACATAGAGAACATTCTGAAAGCATCCATGTTCTACATGAATCGTACCTTTTCCCTTTGAAGAAATTTTTGAGTCATCTCCCAAATGGATGGGGATGGAGCTGTTTGGATCGAATGAGGAAAAAGAATCAATGTTTGCAGCCATATGATTTGATGCACCCGAATCTATCAAGAGAGTTGAGGGCTTCGAAACCGTTGCCATGAGTGCTTGTCCTCTTTCATGATCATCATTCCGATCCTTCTTCCTTGCACCGTCAGGAAGGGTTATGTTGTTCTTTTCCAAAAGGAGGGCCATTTGATCTATAGTCTTCTTCATACATGAACTTTCGGGATGAAAGCCACGGTTACAATAAGTACATTTAGATTTTTGGTTACCTTCTTTGCCCTTTTGCTTGGATTTCGAACTGGATGGTGCATCCGTTTGCTTGCCTTTGTCTTTTTGCTTGTGAGGCTCGAATTTGGGCTTCTCCTTCTTTAGCTTTCCTTTACCATTCGAGATCTTGGGTCCTTGAACAAATAGGGCTGAATCTTTGGAGCTTATGGACCCCATTTGAATCAACTTGTCATGCTCTTTCGTAACGGACTCAATGAAGGCATTCAAGGTAGGCATCTTCCAATTCGGGGTAGTTAGCCGACCGGAATTGAAAGTAGAGACAAATACCGAATAATCTTTCCCAAGCTTGCTTAGAATGGAGAGGATCAACTGTTTATCCTCTTTGATAACACCACTGTTCTTCAATTGCAAGTTCAAGTTCTTGAATTTTGTGAAGAATTCATTGATGGTCTCGAAATTCTCAGGATTAAGGCCAATCAATTCATTCTCTAATTGAAAAGCCCTAAGCTCATCCTGCTTGCCGAATAGTGTTTCAAGTTGCTCCCATATGGCTTTTGGAGTCTTCAATCCGCTGAGATGGAAGTGAAGATCCTTGGAGATGGAGAGACAAAGAAGACCGTAAGCTTCATCAAGCTTGTTGTAGTGTTTAGTTCTTTCTGCTACATTGTTTGGCTCCAATTCAAGACCAAGAGTGACTCGGTAGTAACCTTTTGAACGTAATATGATCTCCATATCATCTTTCCAATCAAAATAATTGAATGGGGTGAGGATAGGCTTTGAAGAAGAGTATTCCATTGCAAGGATTGAGTCAACTGATGAAGAGGAAGCTTGCATGCAGACTAGAGCGAATGCAATTGGAGGAGACAATAAACCTGCAAATCACATCAAAACAACCACAATAAGGTCGAACAATCCACCCTTTGAGAGTTGCATCACACCTGGGATTGGATTTCAAGCAATGTTGAATAGGTCCAATGTATCAGATCCAGGAATTATGTGGTAACTCAAGCTTCTGGAGTGGTATTGGAATAATTGTCAAGCTTTGCATGCACAGGAGCGAATGCCCTTGAGATATCTCATGCCAAACTTATTGCAATTTTTAGCAATTCAGTCAAATCTTCTTGTCTAAACACCTGTAGAAAAGAGATCTTGTCCCTGCAATGGCTCTGATACCATGTAAAATTAGTCACAGCAGATCTAATGAACAAGTAAATCAATCACAACAGATGAACATAGAAAATATGGTGCAAAACTGTGCAAAACATTCAGCAGTGCTCAATATCCCAGAAAGGGTGAATGAATTACAATAGAATACAATATCAGTCAATGAGCAATTCGAATTGACTAAGTAGGCCATTCGAATCACAGAATGGAGTAGCTTGACTCTATCTAGGAGTCCTCATCAATCATCGGTGGTGCTCATCAATCACAACAACCAGTCATCCAGGTGTCAAACTGAGTCTAACTGAGTGTAATAAATGTAACTGAAGTGTGTAGCACTGATATAGGATCTGGAGGCTCAGTGGGGGCGCATGGGAGGCTAACTGAAGTCAGAACAAGTCACCTAATCAAACTGGAGGTCAAACGGAAGTGATACAGTGAGTCGGGAGTGAAACTAGCCTCAAATCAGGGAGAATCGGAGCTAACTGAATGTAACTGAAGTGGAACTGCAGTGGTAGGTGAACAAGTGCGCCCTTCTCTGGCAGTAGGTGAGAAGTGGGCGCCTTTCAGCTTAGGAGGGCTAAAACTCTGTGGTAGGTGGTTCCCGGGTGCTAGAAGAAGGTGTATAAGGTGCTGGAGGCATCAAACTGGTGACTGGGATGCATGCCTGTGCATGCAGAATCCTGAAATAGATCATATCCTGAAATAGGAATCCTGAAATAGATCATATCCTGAAATAGATCATGCAAGATCCTGAAATAGATGATGTATCCCGAAATAGATGATGTGGATATCCGAACAGCATACCAAGCATCTACTTGATACATATCATCATGCATGATCCACCTGATACATACATAGATACATGATCCACCTGATCACACAAAGTATCCACCTGATATATATCAACATACATGATCTACCTGATTATACAAAGTATCCACCTTGTACATATACAGATACATGGTCCAAGCATCCAACATGATGCATATACAAATACATATAAATGATCCAACTGATCATATCCAGCATCCAACATGATGCATACATTAATAAAAATGTAAATGATCCAACTGATCATACGAAGCAGAAACTAGAACATCATCCTGATGTTCATTTATCTAGCTCTTACATCCACATGCATATGAAGGATCCTCCTTTCAACATGCTTGGAATGGCTTCGGCAAATGTCTCCATCACTTCTCCCTCGAAGTGTCATCGATCTGAAGGACACCAAGCCTCTCTCTGAAGTACTCAAATTCCACTCTGGCTAGTGGCTTCATCAACTCATCTACAATATGCTCATCCATCGCAACATGCAGGAGCTTCACTGCTCCTCTCTGCACCATATCCCTGATATATAGTGATATTTGATCTCTATGTGTTTCGACCTATCGTGAAACACCGGGTTCTCAGACAGCTTCACACAACTATGGTTGTCACAAAAAGATACCAGTAGCCTCCAATGGTAGATCAAATAACTCGGACAGTAGCTTCTGAAGCCATACTGCCTCACAAATAGCCGAACAAGATGCAACATACTCTGCTTCGGTTGTACTCAGTGCTACGTAGGACTGCTTCCTGCTAAACCAAGAGATCACACCTGATCCCATACTGAAGCAGCACCCAAAAGTGCTCCTTCTATCTATAGCACTGCCTGCTCAATCTGAATCAACATAACCCTGCAGGTTAAACTTTTGATTTGCATCATACTTGAGCCCATGATCAACCATACCCTTCAGGTACCTCAGAATATGCTTTACAGCAACCAAGTGAACACTCCTCAGATCTATCAGGAATTGCCTCAATGTTTCCATCACAAAGCAAATATCTGGTCTCGTGTTCGTCAGGTACATCAAGGACCCAATAATCTGAAGATACATAGTGACATCAACCGGCTCAGATGAAGCATCACAAAGAAGCTTCAGGTTCGATGCCATAGGTGTGGTCATGGCCTTGTAGTCCATCATCCCGAACCTCTTCAGGATATCTACTGCATACTTCCCTTGTCCAAGGAAGATTCCATTTGCACTCTGCCACACCTCCATGCCAAAAAACAAATAGTGCATCATCCCCAAGTTTTTCATCTCAAATTTGGCAGCAAGCTTCCGCTGTGTGTCGGCAATCAATCTTCATCACCTGTAATAAACAGGTCATCCATATACAAAAGTAATATCACTGGATTTCCTTCCTCAACCTTGTAGTAAAGGTTGGAATCCAATTTACTTTTGGTAAAGCCCAAACTAGATAGAAAGTTGTCTATCCTACCATACCAAGTTTTGCACATATATGACAGGGACATATATGACTCCCTGTCATGTGTCTTAGAACCAAGTGGCTGCTCCACATACACTTCTTCTTCAACTACACCATTCAAGAAGGCTGTCCTGAAATCCATCTGGTGTATCTTCCACTTCATCACTGTAGCCAGAGCAAGTAGTGATCTAATGGAAGTGTATCTGACTATAGGAGCAAAAGTCTCTATGCTACCACCTGCAACATTCTTGATCTTGTAGATTCTCTTAGAAGTCACTACAGACTCCCCTTCAGGTCTTGGGGCTGTATCCCAAACATCTTCATGATCGAATGGTACTCCTCGATCATGGCATTATTCCCAGATCCTGGGAACTTCAATATCTTCAATATGTTTAATAGATAACTTTGTTGCTGAACAAATGTTGTAGTCCTTCTTTTGTAGGTGATGGTATACGATCTTTCCTTCACAACAAGTTAAATTGCATGATTAGAAAACAACTTATAGTTTTCAAAACAAACTCTTACACATAAAGAAATATGTCATGTTAGCAAAGAGGTTTCATTCTAGATAAGCAGCAATGGAATGTTGCATAGTGCCATAGACCACTTACCCATCACATGCATATTAGTAGGATACTGTTCATTAATGCATTTATTCTAATATGCATAATACATCACCTAAGTTTAGGAACATAAGCATATACATCATTGAATAACATTATTTAAACAAACAAATATGTAAGAAATGATAATTCAAATACTTATCTTTGTTTGGTTGTTGGGTTGACTCCCTCTCAGTATTTGCTTCTTTTCTGCAACTTCATTCTGAAGTGGATTGTGAGAAGTGGTCAACTCCCTCTGAATATCTGCATCCTTGCAGAAACAACTGAAGTGTGCTCCTTCTTGATCTTTGCTTCCTTGCAGGAACAATTGGACTGTCCTCTCTCTTGATCTTTGCTTCTTGGATTACCTATCCTTGAACTTATATCCATCCTTAATCAGTATGCATGCTTATTAGTATCATCATTGTGTTATCATTGAGGTCTGATACATAATCATACATTCATTAGTATATTTTTAATACTATCAAAACACAATAATCTTAAGCATGTATAGTCATGATCATTTCAAACAGAAATAATAAGCATTAGTATTCAAGGTTTATATAGGACTCTTAGTCATATCATAAATTAAAGTAAGAAAAATAATATGCCTAAACCCGTGATTACTCAAACCTATACCTTCATGATTCTTCTGGCTAGTCATATCATCAATTATGGTAAGAAACATAATATGCATACAACCATGACTATTCAAACCTATGACTTCATGAATAATCATTATCAACAACACAACAGTATAAGATCCTAACAGAAGGTAGGATTCTAGCTTGATATATGAAAAACATACTTGGATTAGCATGCTAGCTAGTTATGTCTAACGTACCTGCATAATGTCTTCTGGTTCTCTTTAATGACTTGTGCTAGTAACCTGCATGTCTCATAAGTTATCCATTGTAGAACCAAGTTATACATACCTCGTAAGTAGATCTTCTAAGAGATCCATGAAAATGGATGAATCTTTGTCTTCATGTCATCATGATCATATGTTCTTGAACTAGAACATGATTTTTCTTTCTTGGTGTACCTTTCATGTTAGCGGACAACATAAACCTCATACAACACCATAATGCATTAGTACAATCATAAGTGTCAACACCCTAACCAATGAATATCTTCTATCATGCATTCATAATTTTATTAAGGTGATACGACAAGTCTAAATTTAAACAAGATTGTACTAACCGTAATAATATGAAGACAAACATACCATAGACTTAATCATGAGCAAATCTTGAAACATACCTAGATAAGTCATACCTATTGAGATTGCTTGTAATCTTCTTATGTAAGGCCTTAGCCTCATCTCCCTCTGAAACAGAAACTTCTTCACTTATGCAGGTGACCAATCCATTCTCTTCTAGGATTAACTCAATCCACTTGATTTGTAGGAACTGGATCTGGAGCTGGATTAGGGTTTTTCAGATAAACCCTAAAAATTCAAACTTCCGAAAGGATAGAAATATGTGCCTTGATGAGCTGATCAATCTGGTATACTCAGAATTTGAAAACTGCAAAGTTTCACCCCTCAAATTTGCCTTTGAAACTTCCGGATTCACTAGACATGACCTAGAACTAGGGTTTGATGAAGCCCACCCTTCTACCCAATCAAAAGGTTTGATCCAAAGCTCTAAGCTTCCATTTTTCTGAGGAGCTTCTAGCCGTGGTCACATATTTCAAAAATTCATATTTTTGCATAAGCCCTAAATTTCCACTTTTCCGATCAAAGTCCCGAACTAGGGTCTGATCAAGCCCGGCCTTCTACCCAACCAAAAATTCTGATCTTGGTCTCTAAATTTCTATTTTGATTAGTAGTATTCACCCGTAGTCTCCGATTACAAAAATTCCAACTTTCTCCAAAACCCTAAATTCCGGAAGCCATGAATGAAGGTGGTCAAAAATAATTCTGTTTTGATAGAAATATGTACCTAATTGTTTCTGGTGTAACTCCGCACTTTTCGATCCCCAGGGTCTAAAAAATTTTTATGTGGTATTCTGACCTATCATATTTCCATCCCGATAGGTCTGACCTCAATTGGATTCTTTGAGAGATATTTATGCCAAGTGTTGCAACGTGACCTGTTTATGGGATAAAACAGGAGAGTGAATGTGTACGGCGTGCCACATGTCACCATCAGCCTCTAAAAACATTTCCTGAGATAGTACAGTCTGTGTACTACCTGTCACTTTTTACAAATTCCATTTGGAGCTTCCTAGCCCACGTTATGACCTTTTTTCCAAGGTCACCTGTTTATGACTGAGATCTGGAAGAGGCAGAAACCCTATATTGTACAGATCATAAATCACAAAGTACAACGAATTAGAGGTTTTTCTTTGGAAACAAGGTACATGGGGATCTTATCTTCGACCTGTAACAATTTCAGATCCGAAAAATTTACCAAAATGGATTTATAGAAAACGTTCTACGATGACTGGTTTTTGCTATATCAAGCCCTAGCATCGTAAGTGCAACAAGTGTCATACATGCCATATCATGCCTTCTTTCAAGCTAGCTCTTATACCATGTTAATTTTTCAGAATTTACTTCAATATCATATAGGATATTAACTGAGAGAACAATATGTACAACATATCTACAACATATTAATCATCGACACAATAATGCAAGCACACAAGAGACACAGAGTTTACTTGGGGAAAACCATAAAGGTGAAAAACCCCAATAACTTCCTCAGAGATAGATAGAGAAATGATACAACCAGAATACAAGAGATAGTCTGCTCCTAGCAGCAGATCCTCCTCCTCATAAGTGCACCACTTTCTGAATGAGAGAAGTGTGTGTATGAATGATCAAATAGAGATCTCCCAATCTCTATTTATACTTGTTCTGTCCTACCCAATAAACTAATGGGGCCTACATGTCTAGCTTAACCCATGGCTAAATTAATCCAGGATGACCCCCAATAGGGTGTTCTAATAACCCTTCGACCCACATGACTTATACAGGGCCGACCCCAACAAGGTGGTATAATAAGCCATCAAGTATAAGTTACGACACTTACAATATAAATGACGACACTTTCGTATAGAGGAATAATAACATCTCTATAGGAATACAAACACTTCCGTATAGAGGAATAATGCCATCTCTATAGGAGTACAAAATACATATCTGAAATACATGGGTGAAATACATTCCGAAGTTACATATACAACAACAAATTATTGTTCGAGTGTGCAGGTCTTGCAGAGGAGGATTAAGCTGCAATATAGCTAGGTATGAACTACTATTCTCCACTCCAGTTTACAATAGAAGCTAGGATTAATATATTAGGATTTATTTTACAGCATTGTTATTTTTACCCAAATATTTATAATGTTATCTCTCCCATAATAGCAAGGGCCTTAGGGCATGGGCTCGCAGGGTTATATGATAGGAGTAGTTTTGGGTTCCCTTAAACATAAATTTTACCTTCATTGTAACTAAGTTTGAAATGAGTCAACTAGAAGTCTAGCAGGGCTAGCCTATCTAGCCTGTGCTAGACCCCAAAGTCAGCAGTTAAACTTTAGGTTACCCAGGCATTTCGTAAACTGATGTCGAAAGCTCTAACAAGTTCTTTATTTAAATTGTATTTTATTTCTAGTAAAATCATACTGTATTTTCTTTTCGAGACTTATATATATATAGGCACAAATTCCTTTCATATTCTTTTATCCATTCTTTTAAAACGTAGAAGAAAAATCACAAACATGAAAGGAGACTTCCGTAGATCTTATCAATACACTCTATAGTATCGAGATACAGCCTTAAGAAGAGATCTAGTTGTAGCCACCAAATCCTTACCAAACAGTAGCGAAACTTTACCACACAAAGTTAATACCTCTCATCATCAACGATTTCATATCAAAACTACCAAAATGATTAACATAGGAGTATGCATACAACATGAAGTAAACCATTCATTAGTATCGAATTCTACTATTCTTTATACAGCCAGACAAACATTAACTATATAATTTCTTTAAAAACTAGATTTCATATTTTAAGCATCTCTTCAATCATTCAATCAATCCATCAAACAAAATCGATACATAAGCTTTTAAACACGTTATGTGTCCTACATCAAGATGCAAGTCAAGGGATCGATACCCATTATTGAATCTCAAACCATGGCTAAACATTGAAATCACCGAGTCACATTATTGAAACACCAGCTTAAATATCCCAAGCAAACAAGTATAAGCACCTAGGGTTACAATTAAAATCCTTTAAAAACAAATAAAACGCAAAAGCTGTTATAAAGTTATAGTTTCAACTATCACCCAAAAAATGAATGACATTGCCATACAAAATGATTTGATAGGCACAAGAGAAACCTAAATCACCCAGACATTAGACAGAGGCATTCCCAACTCAAAACAAATGTAGGTTATAACAGAACTACGAATGCCCATTTAAAATACTCAACTGAGGGCCTTCAGGACAAGAGCAACGATATCCAAACATAGAGGGCAGATAAACACTAGCCATATAAACTCCATAAAGAAAACGCAAAGGCTGAACATTTTTACATTTTATTAATACATGTTCAAAGTTCAATAGAAAACGCAGACCACTGTATTGCTTTCCAAAACCCCAATATAATACATGTGGGTAGTATTTCCATTTACACAATGTAGAAACCCCAAAGAACTAGTGACCCAAATGCCACATTTAAGATCGAAACCCTCCAGGGTTATCACCAGAATTTACAAAATAATACATTAATAAATGGTCCAGCCAAAGGCAACCCCTCAGAGACTCCAACAAAATACAGTGTGCCAAAAGGAGCCTCACGAAGTTCCTCATAACAACGACACATAGCATACTCTCCACAAAGGCGAGAGGAAGGGAAAGGGTTGGTAACTCCTGACTTACCAATCTCAAGTTCACGTCACTCGGAATGTTGAACATTTAATGGCCATCCACGTAGAAGAGTATCGTGACCTTGCACCTTCCATTAAAACAATCACATGAAGTTAAAATCCTGAGATGAAAACATTGGATAAACGTAGAAGACAAATCCAAGAGATAATAGAGGATCAAATGGAGTTTACTTGAATCCTGTCACTTCTGATTTCATCTCCCCATCCAAACAGCCATTGGGTTCACTGACCATGAGTGCAGCTCAGGTCAGGGCACACAAACCCTCTCAAGACGCGTTAAGGACTGAGCAATACCAAAGTGATATGATGGATAATGAAAGCTAGTGTAGAACCCCAGGTCGAAACCCTCTCTCACCCTGGTGGCCATCACTACCATGTGGTTATCACATGCAACATTTAAATCTTATACCAAACCTCATTTATGAGTTCAACATCCCATTCAAGCGCTATAGTGGAAGGTTGTGTAGGTACCAACAAAGTGCTGGTATCAAAATAATTATCCCAAGGTTTTAATACTTTCCCTTTGTAGTTTAGCCTTGTAACTTGCTAACACATGGTGATAGGGTTATTAATGGAGACATTCCCTCATGATGGCACCTGCAAATACATAGAGCAATACATTAGCAATTTTCTAAGTATGACAGGACCCCAAAGCTAACCCTTACCTCTCAGCAGCTCTACCAGGGGTACGTTCTCTTTTGGAGCACTAGGTTTCTCTCGTTGACCCCAAACTTCCACCAAAAAAGGACCATAATGCCTCAAGAGACCAATTAGACAATTTATAATTATGCATCTCATTATTAAAAGTAACAGAAGAGGATCTTGAATATTACTCTAGCATTTGTAAAACATACGACAGGGTTACATTATGTACTCTACACATTGCTTTCACGGAAACAAAAGAAATATAACTAGTAAGACTATTTTTCTTAGAAACCTTAAACTCTTAGTGTCGCAAACACAATACCGATGTTTTTTCCTAGTACTGAAGTTAATTTATAATACATCATCTTTAGTTAGATTTTATTTGCAGTAGCGAATTTTTTTAAAATTTTTACTATTTTAGGGACATTACATCTTCACATGGTCTTTGGTGCCAATTATGCAGAAGGGTTTCTTCTTGGTTTTTTACACCAGCAAACATTATTTTCGTGGTTCCTTTGGCTGTGGGCATTTCCTAAGGTGTCTGAATGGTCTACGCTCTAACCTGAGCTACGCCCATGGTTAGAGCACCTGATGGTTGCTAGGTTTGAAGATACGAGCGTGATAGGTAATGTTATTCCTTCACATGCTACTTCTTTGCTTTTCCTTCTACGTTTATCTAGTATTTTATGTTCATCTCAGTATTTAACTTGTGGTCACTATTGGAATGGCAGGTGGTTGGTTGCAAAAATCCTCTGTGTGGGTTGCTATTAGATGTCCAACATCTCTGGCGTCGTTGGCTTGAGAAATGGTAAGTTCAGGTGTTACCAACCCTTGCTCCTTCCTATTGCATCTTTGGAGGGTGTACTATTTGTCTTTGCTAGGTGGGACTTCGTGAAGCCCTTTGGGATCACTCTAACTTACTTGAAGTTACATAGGGGTCGCCTTTGGCTGGACTGGTTAATAAATATGTTAGTTTGTTAAAATGGGGATAACCTTGGATGGTTTTCAGTTAGATGTAGAAGTTTTGGCCATTCGGCTCTGTGAAGACGTTTGAGGTTTTGTGATGGGATATAATACCCACATTGTATAACTTGGGGTTTTGAAAAGAAGTACAGATACCTGCGTTTTCTATTGAACACTGAACATCTATGGATGATATTTAAAATGTTTTGGGCCTCTGCCTTTTTCTATGAAATATGTGAGGTTAATGTCTATTTGATCTCTGCGTGTGCTATTGTTGTTCTAGCTTGAAGGCAATTGATTTGGTATTTTTGAATAAAATGTTTAAGAGCGTAGCTCTACTATATCCTGTGTTTGTTTATGTCAATGGTGTCTCTATCTAACATCTAGATAGTTTATTCCTAGGCGATTTGGGTTTCTCCCGAGATTGGATAAAAAGACCTGTGCCTGTCAGTTTATTTGTTAAATCTATTCTGGTTGTCATGCTATGAATCTGGTGTTGGTTGTGGGATTTGACTCTTAGACCTGCGCCTTTGATTTCTTGTCTATAGGAATTATTCATATCGTAAATTATAATGTATCGTTTTGTTTTCAATGTGGATTAGATTATTGACGAAGGATAATGCTAGCCAGGGTTTTGATAAATCGTAGGTAAGAGAGTTATATGTACAGCTCCAGAACTTGGCTGCGTTACTTTTTTTTCATAAGTAGCTAACCCTATGGTTTATATTCTGGAATAAAATACATCTAAGTTTACGAATATTGAAATGTTAAAGCGTGTTGCGTTTTGGGTTATCTTGTAAATAAAACGGTGTCTAGAACTAAGTCTGCGATTTCTTTTTTGCTTAAAGGACAAAAAGGATGACAATGGGATTTGATATTGGGACCTGCATTTTATCAAAATTATTTGCATTGGTTGTCAAGGGAAGAGTATTTTAATTTAAATGGTAGATGGATTTGGTCATCATTTAAATAAGAAGGATGTATAGTACTTGATTTCATTTGCTGTAGGCGTGGGTAACTCCACGATAAGAATTAAAGATTGGGCCTGCATTTTTATGAGTTTTCGTTGGTTGTAAATAAAGAACATTTTTAAAACCTATTCTTGGATTGTGAAAATCAGATCACATTCAAGAACTATGCATGAAATTAACCTCTCTCATATAAAAAATCTCACACAACTGCTCAAAGACACAAAAATAATGCACAAGAATGGAATTCTGTATTACTTCTCATGAATAATAATTACACCAGGAAACATATGAATGTTGTAGGTTGTTATTAAATAACATTACAACAACAATTTGAATGGCTAACGATTCCAAAAGAATCTTCTATCCATCAGACTTTCTAAAACTGTCCATCCCCCCTAGGTGGCAAGTTGGCTTTCCAAATCTGCTTAAAAGCTCATGAATTGCTAAATTAGTGAGATGAAGGTGAAATATAGGTAAGAGAAATTCCAAATAATAAATTTGAGTGGAAATGGTGTTAAGGAAAGTTTTTGGTGTAAAAATCACTTTCCTAGGTTGACTAGCTCTTTCCTTTGGGGGAAAAGCAGTAAAAGCGGCATCTTTCTTCACAAATGCGCCCTCCTTCCGAAATATTATCCAGAAATGTTTAGCAATGCGCCCAAGTGGCCTAGGAGACTTGTAGAATACACCTCGGATGGAATCTTATCCTCCCATATTGCCTTGTGGGCTACACAATGGCAATTTCCTCAATTATTACATAGAATTAACGAACAAGTGATTAATTAATGCATCTTATGTAATTAAATAAATGGTAGGAAGGCTTAAATATTCCAACACCCCCTCTTAAGTCTGACTTGAATGATCTAAATATCAGAATATATAAAAAATGATAACGGCCCAGTAAAAAGACTTGGTCACCCCGTACAAAATACTGTCGGTCCACAAAACAAGGATAGAAGGAAAACCTCATGGGAAAAACCTTCCCTCAAAACATGGACATATAAAAATTGAAAGGTTGCTGATCAACCCTTCACTCCACCACATGTCCAAGCATCCCAAGCAGTGATGTAAGATAGTTGAATGTCTTCTCTATGAAAGCCTTGGTGAAGATATCTGCAATTTGCTCGCATGTGGGGCAATACTGCAAATCTATGATTTGGTCATGCACTAGTCCTCTGATGTAGTGCATATGAATCTCTATGTGCTTGGTCCTCTGCCTCTGTACTGGATCACATGAAAACTCTAATGGCACTCTGTTTGTCACAATAAATGACAGTAGGAGTACTGAAAGCAATCTCAAACTCAGACAAAATCCCCTGCAACCAGACACACTATGTAGTAGCATTCACTGCTCCTCTATACTCTACCTCCGTTGAAGATAGTGCTATGGTATTTTGCTTCTTGCTGCACCAGAAAACAGGGCCACCTCCAAGCATGAAGACAAATCCTAATGTGGATTTCCTATCAAGGCTATCACCAGCCCAATCCGAATCTGTGAAACCCAAGAGATCTAAGCTTGAATTTGCCACATAGTGAATCCCATCACTCTTTGTGCCCTGCACATAATGAAGGATTCTTTTTGCATCCATCCAATGTAACTCATGTGGCTGCTCCATGTATCTAGATGCCACACTCACAGCATATGCAAGATCTGGATGAGTGTCAGTCAAGTAGAGTAAGCTGCCAATCAACTGTATGTAGAGTGTACTGTAAAAAAGCGGTGTAGATTCTGCTTCTTCCATTCAGACTCTAGAAAGGAATGGAGTCTTAGAAGGCTTACAATAAGCCATCTTAAACTTCTTCAACAGATCAGAAGCATACTTTGGCTGACATACCTTGGTACCTTCTTTTGTTTGTGAAATTTCAAGCCCCAAAAATTGCTTGAGAATTCCCAAGTCACTCATGGAGAATGCTTGGTGCATTGCGGTCTTAAGAGCTGCTATTTGTTCATTGCTATCACTTGTGATCAGAAAATCATCAACATACAACACTATTAACATAATAAAACCATCAGAAAACTTCATATAGACATTTGGATCAGATTTACACCGAACGTAGGATTGTGACAGCAAAAAACTGTCCATCTTCGCATACCAAGCCCTGGAGGCTTGCTTGAGTCCATACAAAGATTTTTTCAACCTACAAACAACGTTTGGATCTGATGTGTACCCCTGTGGCTGCTGCATATATATCTCCTCTTTAATTTCCCCATGGAGGAAAGCACTTTTCACATCCATGTGATGTACTTCCCACCGCTTGGAAGCTGCCACTGCCAAAACTAGTCTAATGGAGTCTTTATGAGCTACCGGTGCAAATGTTTCATTATAATCAAGTCCTTGGACCTAAGAATACCCCTTTTCTACCAGCCTTTCCTTGTACTTAATGGCTGTACCATCTGCTACACATTTAGTCTTATAAATCCATTTGCATCTTACCAACTTTTTGCCTGTGGGGAGCTTGAATAGATCCCAAGTTTCATTCTTCTACAATGACTATAACTCCTCATCCATAGAAATATGCCATATAGGATCATGTGAGGCATCCTCATATGTTTGTGGATCAGAATCTATCATCATATAGCACTTCTTAGAAAGATAAGGATCATTCACATTGAGAGCAGTCTCAAACTGTGATCTAGTCCTCCTTTGGTCCCGAGGTTTGCCTGCTAGTTCACCTGCTGCTTGAAAATTTTTTGCAGCCCACTTAGGCCTTATACGTGATTTTACATCTACAATAAATTTATCCTCATCATCAGAAATATTAGAATAAAAAATACCAAGAACATCACTTCTTCTTCAGTCGGCGGTGGAGATGAATCTCCAATTTCTGTGCTCTGAGAGGGCTCTTCCTTAAACTGCACACTTCTTTAGATGAATGCTTTATGAGTTGTCATGTTCAGCAACTTATATGCTTTGTATTCCTATGAATATCCCACAAACAAACATGGTTGGATTTGGGGCTGCATAGTCCTTGTCTTCTCAATCGGAATCCTAGCCCAAGCCCTTGAGCCAAAAATCCTGAAATGAGAGATATCTGGTTTTTTGCCTGTCCAAGCCTCGAAAGGAGTGATACCTTTGAGAGATTTGTGTGGCACTCTATTCTGAATATAGGTGGCACAATTTATTTCTTCAGCCCATATCTTGGGAGACAAACCTTTTTCCTCAAGCATGCATGTGGCCATCTCCTTAAGAGATCTGTTCTTCCTCTCAACAACCCCATTCTGCTGAGGTGTATATGGAACTGTATGTTGCATCTGTATGCCTGATGAAGCACAAAATTGCTGAAACTATGATTTCACATACTCACCACCATTGTCAGATCTTAACACTTTAATATTCCTACCAAACTGATTCTCAATTGAGGCTTTGAATAGCTTGAAAAATCCAAAAATGTTTGATTTAAGCTTGATGAAATAAACCCAACATTACCTGCTAAAATCATCTATGAATGTGAGAATGTATTTTTCTGAATTCAATGACTCATGAGGAAATGGACCTGATATATCAGTGTGTATAAGTTCCAATGGTGCAGTGGTTCTCTCAGTGGTAGATCTCCCATACTTGTGCTCAGGATGTTTTCCTAGGATGCAGGATTGACAAACACCTTTGGAAAATTTGATATTGGGCAGACCTATAACCATCTCCTTCTCATGAAGTTGGGAAAGGTATTTGTAGTTTAGATGGCCAAATATCTCGTGCCATATCTTGCTGGACTCATTGGCATGGGTCAGTAGAGCAGAAGGTGAGGAGTTTGGCACATAATGAGAAAACTTGTAGATTCTAGAATAGTGGTCAGCAGCACCAAATGCTATAATTTTTCCTGTTGAAACTTCTACTATCCCAACATCGTTGGGGGTAAAGGTGACTCTCTTGGGAAGCCCTATATGGGTGATCTGATAGACCGACAGTAGGTTTTTAGCAAGTCCAGGGACATATAGAACATTATTAAATGACCCAAACTCTAGATCTATGCTACCTTTTCCTTTGCTAGAAGTTTCAGAATTGTCTCCCAATACAATATTCGGACCACTAGAAGAGTCAAGTGAAGTAAAATACTTACTTGCAGACACCATGTGTCTTGAAGCACCGGAATCAATGATGAATGATGAAGATTGGGAAGTGCCAGCCATTAGTGCATGAACTCTCTCTTTGTCATCGGAATTTGATCGTCCATCTTTTCTTCTTGCGCTCTCTGGGAGAGGGATGTTGGCTTTCTCCAATGCCTGATTTAATTGGTCGATGGTCTTCTTCATACAAGAGCTTTCAGGATGAAAACCCTTGCTTCAATATGTGCACTTTGTCCTCTCATTCTTCTTGAAGTTTGATGGCTCTCCATTAAAATTATGCTTGTCTTTCCGCTCACCGGTGGGATTCTTGAAGTTGCCTTTCTTCTTGCCTTTCGAATTCTTTGAGTCTCCAACACTTAGACAATGGTCTTTGGATGGGTTTTTAATGGCTCCCATTAATACCAGCTTGTCTTTCTCTTGAGTTAATGACTCCATGAATTTTGAAAGTGATGGGCTCTTTCAATTTTTAATTGCTTTCCGGGTGGAATGGAAGGTGGAAACAAAAATTGAATAGTCCGGGCCAAGCTTGGAGAGAATGGCCAAAACTAATTGATCATATTTCTTGTCTATTCCGAATTTATTTAGCTGCAATACAAGAGACTTGAATTTAGAGAAGAATTCTTCTAGATTATCGAAATTTTGTGGGCTCAAAGAGACTAGCTTGTTATCCAATTGGTGGCCTCTCAATTCATCGGTTTTACCGAATAATTCTTGAAGTTTCAGCCATACTTCATTCGGTGAAGTGAGGCCATTAAGATGAAATAAGAGTTCTCTGGATGTAGTGAGACATAACAGCCCATAGGCTTCATCCCTTCGATTATGCCATTTAGATTTCTCCACTGCTAAGGTTGGCTCAACTTTTGTTTCCATGGTCACCCTGTACAGCCCGTTGCTCCTCAGTAGAATCTCCATTTGTGCTTTCCAATCAAAATAATTGAAAGGAGTGAGGATGATATACTATGTATGATCCATTGCTACAACTGATATAACTTTTAGACTGAAATTAGAACACTTATGGATTCCAAAATGCGCCCTGCAAAGAATAGAATTCACCCGGTGAATTGATTAATGCGCCCTTCCTAAGACTGTTGGATCCTGCAAGACAATCAACAGATGAAAGGAATAGATTTATGGATCTGATACCATGTGAAAATCAAATCACATCCAAGAACTATGCAAGAAATTAAACTCTCTCATATAAAAAATCTCACACAATTGCTCAAAGACACAAAAATAATGCACAAGAATGGAATTTTGTATTACATCTCATGAATAATAATTACACTAGCCAACATATGAAATTTGTGGGCTATTATTAAATAACATTACAACAATAATTCAAATGGCTAAAGATGCCAAAAGAATCTTCTATCCATCAGACTTTCTAAAACTGCCCATCCCCCTTAGGTGGCAAGTTGGCTTTCCAAATCTGCTCAAAAGATAACGAATTGCTAAATTAGTGAGCTGAAGGTGAAATATAGGTAAAATCAATGCCAAATACGAAATTTGAGTGGAAATGGTGTTAAGGAAATTTTTTGGTGTAAAAAACACTTTCCTAGGTTGACTAGCTCTTTCCTTTGGGGGAAAAAACAGTAAAAGCGGCAGCTTTCTTCACAAATGCACCCTCCTTCCTAAATATTATCTAGAATGTTTAGGAATGCACCCAAGTGGCCTAGGAGACTTGTAGAACACACCTCAGATGAAATCTTATCCTCCCATATTGCCTTGTGGGCCACACAATGGCAATTTCCTCAATTATTACATAGAATTAACCAACAAGTGATTACTTAATGCATCTTATCTAATTAAATAAATGGTAGGAATGATTAAATATTCCAACATGGGTGGCCCTACAGGTACCACAATTTCATTTTGGTCATAAAGATCCAGTAGGTATAGGCTGGGCCTGTTTTGCAATTCGTTGGGGTTTTTAATTTTGGAAAAGAAGTCTGAGTTTTGAGAAACGTACAAGGAATAAGCCACTAGATAAGAAAATAAAATCGAAAGATATAGTATAAGTAACTCAAAAATAAAAATGTGGTTTTAAATGCATATTGATTTCCAGAAAGTTAGTCAACCATTTGAAGATCTTTTTTATTGTTAAGGTTTTCTGCTGACATGAGTGTCTATCACAAGCTAGCTATGTTATCCACGCTAGACCTTTAACTGGTTTTTAAATCATTCTCCTAAGCTAACAGAGATAATAAATTCCATTTTAAAAGGGATCTTTGATAATAAAACTTAACCCAAAAGAGCCCATGCTGGTTGGCCCTTGCTCCATGAAGAAATGAATTATAAACTCGAGTGAACAGTTCTATATAATAAATCTTACTTTATTGAAATTTGAGATGGAGAATTTTGTAATTCATACCTGGTTTCCTTGAATTTCGATCCTCCACTGCAGGACCTGCACACTTAAACAATAATTAATGTAGAAATCTTATGGACTTGGTTGACCTGTAGAGTGATCTTTTAATTGGATAACTTTGGGACTACCATGTTCCTCCCAAGCATGACCCTTAGACTATTCCTGGTCCTAATTGGATCCCCCCGAGCTGGTTCCAACATGCAATGAGAGAAGTAGCGTCCCTAGGTTCAACTGCTGGATTAGATCTGGATATTAATGTGAGACTGCTTGAGTTCTTGCAACAAAATTCTCCTTTATTATCATAAGAGAATGATAATGAAAAAAAGATGATGATCCTCTCTCTTGGGATCTGCCCTCTTTTATATAGGGGAGTCTTGAAATATAGTTGTTTGAATAATTATTTAGTTTCTTTAATTAAATTAATATATATATATATATATATATTTAAAATATATTTTTACTAAATATCTAGTCCTTGTTAAACTAGGACTTTTATTTGTTTTAACTATAAGTGACTTTAATTTATTTGTCACTTAATAATAAAAATAATAGTTATATATTATACCTATGATTAACAATACTATTTAATAATACATATTAATAGTGTGATAATGTGATAGCCATCTATGCATAAACTCTATGCAATAAATATATTTTATAAATAAATAATAACATTATTATTAATACTTTTATAATAATATTAACTTTGAGACCTTTATGTAAGTCATGCACATAAGACTATTCTTAGTCATTTCATACTTAAGTTATGGTAATTTTCTTTTATTTATTTATGTATCTCTCATGATACTTCTTTTTAAAATTAAAGACAAGGTCCAACTCTTTGGACGGTCTTTTGGTAGGCTTGGATTAGCACCTCTAGGTCTCTCTCTTGCATGTCGGATTCCCTCGTTTAACATGGTAGTTCCCGCAGTATTTGATGATAAATAGAAAATGATTCATTTAACCAAAGTAAATAAATGTGATGAAAATAGAAGTGCTATTCAGATTCTTCCCAACTGTTGTCACCAGGTTTGTCCTACAATTTGTTCAAGTTTTCTGCTATTAAGGTGATTTGTCAAGGTGATTAGTCAATGGCGTATTTCCCAATCGAAGCTCTTCAAAGGATTGATTGTGTTGCATTCAAATTACAATTTCTTGAAAGATTGAAGCCCAATGTTTTATTCGTAGTTAGAGTTTACATCAATAAAAAGAAGATGATGGCATGACAGAACATCCAAATCATTATAAGTGTCAACAAATTTACATGTGAGTGCACCATCAAATTTCAATCAATGATATCATATTATTCTTTACTATGCAATCTCCAGAAAAGAGGGAATGCACTCAACCTGACAATCATTCATATTGAATCTCTGCTCTATTTCAACACCATTTCTCTGAGAACAGTTTCCGCAAACTCATAGTCAAAGGGGGCGCAGTTCAACAATCTCATATATTCTATTTTTATGGCTAAATTTAAAAAAATTCATGGACAATTTGTAATGTGTGTTCACTTTTTCATTTGATGGAAAGTTCGAGCTCTTGACCAAACAAAGTATGCTCACAACATTTGCACAGAGGGATTTTATCATTGTTGATTTCTTTTTCCAAGCTGGATATTATGGATATATGATTCTATTGTTGAGGCAATCGTTTGGTCTTGTGTAGTCTACTACACATATTCGATTTTGATCCAAGTATAGGAAACACGTGTACAGTTGCAAGCAAATGTTAAACAAAATTTCAAATTTCTTAGTTCCATTGGTTATCACAATCTCCCTTATTATCTAATTAGTGTGGTTTGCAGTTGGCACAACATATTTCATATTCAGAAATGGTGTGTGGCCAAATATTTGAAAGAATGGACAGAACTTTGCAAAGGAAATACTCCATTTCAAAACTCTTGCTCGAATGTGTCATACATGAAAGGCAAAAATATGTGGCCTAATAAACAAGCCAACAGAGACAGAGGAGGTTACTAACCTTTCTTTGAAATTAGAAGATGTTCTCGACAAGTGCTAGATGAGATCCTTGGTCAAAGCAACAAGTTCAAGGCTTTGTCAAATGCAATCATATTAACAAATCTTCAACTTACGTGGAGGAAACGAAGGGATTATCATGACATCATTCATTAGAATATTTTTGTTTATAAACAATCTTATATGATGACTCATAGGTATTCTGTTGAGAGATGTAAAGGAATACGGGATCTGTTTCTCATGAGTAATCTCTATTCTTTTATATATACATGGAGCTTTGGTTGGAGGGGTGAGTTCCAGTCGAGGGATGAGGTAGGGCATGTATGTACTCTATTTTTCTTAATGTAGGATGGCTACTTTGAAATGATTATGATCATTTGAACCCTGTTCTATTTTAATAAATGAGTTATATGTTATCATCATTCTGTCTATGTGTGGTATTAATATTCCATACCATGATTCTTTTGATCAATATACAACTATTTTTAATGCTTTGAATTTAGAATCTGATTCATGTTTTTCATAAAGTTATGCTCGTAGCCATTTCTTATTATTAAACATTACAGTGGTGCATTTCCTACAGTCATGCTTCTATCCTAGCTTGATCTCTGCAATGTTTGTTTATCTACTATCATTACATTCCTAGTTATCCATTACACATTACTTAAGATTTCTCTAAGCTTGGATCTCTTGCAGTCGAGGGTTGACTTTAGTGATAACATCTTTTGGCATCGTTGCCAAGGATGGAGGAACGAAGTCATCTTCCCCGTGGTTTGATATTGATTAGATCCTCTTCTTGATGGTGAACAAGAGGTGGACATTTATATGACTGCAGATTGCTTCACCGGGCGACTCCGAAGAATCCAGAGGCGACTCCATTTGTTCAGGATCTAGAATGCCATCAAATGATCTAATGGCTGCCATGGTGGCTCATAGGTTTGCACGTCTTGACTTTTCTGAAGTTACTGGTTTCCTATATCCAGTACTGACTATGTCAGAGTGTGGAGATTTTCTGCCTATCTTCCAAGAAAAGAAAGAAGAAATTCTTGCACGTCACCTCATTTAGTTTCATGAGTGCATGGATCTACTATCCGTACCATGATTCTTTTGATCTAGTAACCCCAAGTTCTCTTCAGAGATTTTAACTCAACACTTTCACATGGGCGTTACACTAGTGCAATTCCAGAGCCTCCTGCTTAACACTAGTGCTAGAATGTGGTTGTGAGGCACATCTAGAATATTGAAGTGGCCTCGGATCCGGTATTTGTTTATCAAGCTTGGAGTGCTCCAGGGCTTATGCCCAACACTCAATGTACATCGGGGCTTACACCCAGTACATAATAATAATCCTTCTAGGTACATCGTGGCTTATTCCCACTACGTAGGTCATCCATGTGTGTTTGAGTCCACGCTAAACACACCACATAAGTCAATCAAGTAAATCATAACTCTGCACAGTAAGTGACAAAAAGGTCATCTTAGTATACAAGGGTTTGCACCCAAATCATATGATAAAACATAAATCAAATCATTTGGGATTCCTTTCCCAATATATAATCAATAATGTAAATCAATCAGGGTCCATGCCCAATATGTCAGTCTACAAAAGAATAAATCACATGTGTTAGGGCTTATGCCCAATAATCAAAATAAACCATATGTGTTGGGGCTGTGAGCCCAATATAACATCAGAAATAGTTAGTCCAAAATTTGGGATATTACATATTCCAAGTGTGGATATTAAATCCATTAGGAGGTTTGAGATCTATTTATGTATCTCAAGTTCATATACATGGTCAGGGAAGGATCCAATGCCTTAATTTATAAATAAAACTTCTAGGGATCAAGGGCTATTAATATTGCATAAAATTACCACACATGACCTCTCTAAGGGATCTAGAGCCTCTAAGTATAAATATGAGAGCCATTAATAGGTTTTGAGAACTAAGTATTACTCTTAGTGGAAATATGAGAACCATTAATATGTTTTGAGAACTAAGTACAACTCTCAACACCTTGAAAATAGATAGGCCCAAGAAAAATTCATTATACTTAGGTCATAAAATTAGCTTATAGGGATCAAAGGCCTTGTACTACATATCATACCTCTGCAAAAGAAATTTGTAGTATATATTTATCCTCTAAGTGTGAATATGGGTGGCATTAAGAGGCCATGAATGAGGCCTTGAAAAATTACAAAAAATATTTTATCTCCTACTAACAGGGAAATTTTTAGGGGCGAAATTTCGCCAATTGGATATTTTTCGGGCCTTTTTTCAAAAAATGAATTCGCTATTTGGTCATTTTTAAGCTCTAATATCGCCTATATTTACATAAAATATGTTTTTTTACTATAATATTCGCTAAAATTTACATATTTTGGTAGTAAATTGTATGTTTGATATTTAATATTTTCCTTCCTATCTATATATATGATTTTTTCGATCCAAAATAATCGCCTAGAATACTATACTTAGGTATAGTATTACAATCCTTGAAAAATACCCTGCCTACTAAGTAGATGGGATCCAATAGGAGGTATTCAACATTGTGGATGGGTGTTTGGGACAATATGCCTTAATCCCTAAAGAAATTTTCTAAGGATTAAAGGCCATCAAGAAGGCCTCAACCAACATAGAATATTTTTAAGAGTATATTTGGTGTCATACTAATATTTGCATGGATGTAGGGAGATGCTAAAATGGACTAAATTGTGAAATCAACGAGCATGTTGTCTCACTCTGTGATGAAGGGTGATTGAGAGAAGTAGTTGGTATTTTGAATAAATTGGGTTTCACAACAAATTTCAATACATATGCTCCTCTATAGCATGACTGCGCCAAAATAAAAGCATTGGAAAATGGAAAACTGGTTCATACCCTTATGATCATAACATGATTTGACTCTATTTTTTTCATTGAAAATCATAGGTACTAACAAGGGCGCCAAAATAAAAGCATTGGCAAAGGGAAAACTGGTTCATACCCTTCCGATCATAACACGATTTGACTCTAATTTTTTCATTGAAAATCATAGGTACAAACAACAAAGGCATGGAAGAGAATCCCTTGAACTCTTCTGTCAAATTCTAGGGTTCGATGTGGCCCATGAACGCAACACTCTAGATAGTGTGCTCAGTTTGTGCAGTGGCCTAGAAATGCTGGAGAAAAGAAGACAAGTCCATGCTCTTATGATCGAAACTGAATTTGATTGTGAATTCATTGTGGGAAGTGCCCTTGCTGACATGTATGCAAAATTTGGAAGTGTCGGAAATGCCTTCAATGTGTTTGATAAAATTTCTGTAAGAGATGTCATTTCATGGACTGGGATGATTTCAATATATGCTTACCCTCATAAAACCCTAAATTATCATGTCACTATAGCAGATCCATGTTCAGTGATTGTCGATGCAACAAAGAAGTGGCCTCCTCAGGTGGTGTTATTCTTCTCTCAACAATAGAGTTCAACAATAAACATAGTGATTACAAAGTTTCTCTCATGCTGGAAAACTTATGTCAATAAAATTTGGACTTCACAATATTTCATTTGAATACATGTATGGGCCAAGCACCAACTCTAAGTGCCCCCACAAACAAAGCGAAATTCTTTCAGCTATACCACGTAATCACCAAGGGTGGAGTTCCAAAAATTAGGGTCTGAGCCTCCAAACTGTAAGCGATGTATGGTATAGAATAACAAGGGTCACGACTAGCTGGAAAACCCATACCTCAAGTTCCTTCAGTGATTAGGAGAATGGAACCTTCTGGCATCTCATCCATCTACAGAGATATCCATCTAGTCATCCACTGCTACTGTCTCCCCTAGGTAATTTTATCTCTTTTGGCATCTCACTAAGGATACGCTTAAATTTACGATTTCACTCTTTGCAAAGATAATGTATTTTAAGCTGATATGGAAATGTTTGATGACGAAATAAAACATAAATAAAACAGATATAGAGAAGGTAATGGTGAAGAAGATGTTGTTGAGGTCCACGGGCTTTCCCTTTAGAAATCCAGATCTCTTGATTTTTGTTATTTCCTTTATAATGGAAATATAAGGACATTACTACTAATAGGCTGATAAAATATCACAATTATAGGTTGCAGGGTATTCTGGCATAGCTCCTAAGTCAGCATAATATGGAATGAATCGGAAGGAGTGTTGAGTGTCTTGTTGAAAGAATCAGTCAAGGATAATTACTTACTTAGACAACACTAAATAACCTTCAAATAGAGAGGCTAGATGATACTTCGTTATTAGTCCCCACAATTTTGATTTATTGTCACTGAATTATTAGACTTAAATAAGAGTTTATTAGAAACATAGCAGGAGAAGATGTATATGAACTCATCATGGTCCCCAAGGAGCATATGTAAAAAGGATTTATAACAGGAGCTGTGTGGGATCCAGGGGAAAAGCTGTTAGAAAAATAGGATGGCGGAGCAATAACAATAAACAAAAATGCAAATATAATCACACATACAGATTACAAGAGAGACACATATATATTTTGGTTCACCCAAGATGGGCTACGTCCACACTGAAATTTCCAGTCCTTATTATTATACCATCCAACAAAGTGAAGGGATACAACCTGTAGCACAACCGCTGCACTTCCTCTTCACTATCTCACAGTCTCTCTTCCAATCTCAGAGATCTTTACAATGCATAATACCTAATACATCAACCCTATCCTTGTTACAATGTATTTCTTTTATATGGGAAATACAATGGGAAAATACCATGGGTTACCCAAAACCATGGGCCCGAAAACTGTTGGCGAAAACAGCCCCAAATTTTTTTTCTCGGGGTCGTTTCCCCCAAACCCCAAGGTTGGGGAATGAGTGTACAATCCTCTGAGGTGCACAGTTAAGCCAATATCATCTATGAGACTGGAAGATATTGCTCCACAACTAACAATCTCCCACTTGGAGACTAATCACAACAACTCCACCGCTGTTGTACTTGCTGAACCTTGGACTTGGAAAATTTATCATCTTCATCTTCACCTTCATGCTAGAAGGCCAACTAAAACCAAGCAGGAACACAGTTTCTCTCTGGTCACTACCTTTGTGAACATGTCTGCAGGATTCTAGCTAGTATGTATCTTTTCCAGCTTCAACAGTTCATCTTCTAGAACAGAGCGTATGAAATGGTACTTGAGATGTATATGTTTAGTCCTGGAATGGAATGCTGAGTTCTTTGCAAGATGAATGGCACTCTGGCTATCACTATACAAACTACTATCCTTCTGCTTCTTACCCACTTCCTCCATAAACCTTTGCAACCAAATCATCTCTTTACTAGCCTTTATAACAACAACATACTCTGCTTCCGTTGTTGAAAGTGCAACAAACTTTTGAAATCTTGAAATCCAACTTATTGTTGTTCCACCTATAGTAAACACATACCCTGTGGTGCTCCCCCTTCTATCCTTATCACCTTCTATATATGCATCAACATATCCCTATCAAATAGTGTCTAAATATCCAAAACATAATGCCTGAGTGGTAGTACCTCTCAAATACTAGAGAATACATTTTACTGCCTTCCAATGTTCTTTACCTGGATTGTTCATATTGCTCACAAATCTCACTGCATGTTCAATATCTGGTCTTGTGCACACCATGGCATACATCAAGCTTCCAACTCCTGATTGATAGGGAATCTTGGATATGTAATCTATCTCCTCCTGTGTCTTGGGACACATTTCCTTACTTAGACTGAAATGGTTGGCCAAAGGTGTACTAACTAGTTTTGCATTCTGCATTCTGAACCTCTCCAACATTATTTGTATGTACTCACCCTGAGACAATGTCAATTTGTGATTTTTCCTATCTCTTGTTATTCTCATACCAAGGATTTGCTTTGCAGCACCCAAATCCTTCATCGCAAATGAATTAGCTAATTTCCTTTCGATCACATTTATATTCTACATGTTAGACCCTGCAACAAGCATGTCATCCATATACAATAACAAGATAATATAACTTCCATTATCTAGCCTCTTGAAATAAACACAGTGGTCAGAATGACATCTACTATAACCTTGTTCTATCATAAACCTGTCAAATTTTAAATACCACTACCTTGGAGCTTGCTTCAAGCCATGCAAGCTCTTTTTCAACCTACATACTAAGTTCTCCTTACCTTTGACCTCATACCCTTGTGGCTACTGCATATATATCTCTTCCTCCAAATCCCCATGGAGAAAGGTTGTTTTTACATCTAACTATTCAAGATACAAATATTCTACCACCACTAGACTTAAGATAGTCCTATTTGAAGTCATCTTAACAACAGAAGAAAATATTTCATCAAAATCTATACCTTTCTTCTGTGCAAACCCATTTACAACAAGTCTCACCTTGTACCTCTTCTTACCTACTTATTCCTCCTTCAACCTGTAAATCCATTTGTTCTGCAATGCTCTTTTACCAATAGGAAAATGAACCAAATCCCAAGTCTGGTTTCCTACCAATGAGTCCATCTCCTCATTCATGCCTTGCTCCCACTTCTTTCTAGTTTCCACCTGCATTGCTTCTTCATAACATTCTGGTTCACCAGCATCAGTCATCAATAAATAATACATTGAAGGAGAGTATCATTCAAGGAGTCTACTTAACCTGGTAGATCTTCTTGCAGTTGTAGGAGTTTCAGGTACTTGCTATTGTTCTTGATTTTCTGGCACCTTTGGAACTTCATTTTCTTCAATTTCATCAAGTACTTTGTACTTTGTCTTTTCCTTTTCCTGTTTCTTTCCCTGCAACTGATCTTTATACACGAACTTTTCATTGAATATCACATCTCTACTCCTAATGACTTTGTTATTTTCCTAATCCCATAAGCGATAACCAAAATCACCAACCCCATATCCAATAAAGGTACAATTCTTAGATTTAGCTTCAAGCTTTGTTCTACTTTCTTTATCAATATGGACAAATGATTCACAACCAAACGTTCTCAGAAATGAGTAGTTTACCTTTTTACCTGTCCATGCCTCCTCTAGAATTCCACCATCCAAAGCACTTGAAGGCTGTCTGTTTATTAAATAAAAAGCAGTATTTATAGCATCTGCCCAAAACTGAAAGGGAAACCCTCCATGCAATATCATACACCTTGCATGCTCAATGATCGTTTTGTTCATCCTTTCTGACACACCATTTTCTTGTGGTGTTCCTGGGACTGTCTTCTCTCTACAAATCCCATGGTATGAACAGTAACTATCAAACTCCTTGCCGCAATACTCACCTACATTATCAGATCTGAGACACTTCAACCTTTTTCCTGTCTCATTCTCAACCAAATCTTTCCACTTCTTAAAAGTAGCGAACACATCTGATTTCTGTCTAATGCAATAAACTGAAATTTTCCTAGTTGCATCATCAATAAATGTAACATAATAATGAGATCCACCAAGAGATTGTACCTGATCTGGTCCCCATACATTTGTATGCACAAGCTCTAACTTTTCATTCTTCTTTTGTTTCCCAACCCTAAGAAATCTGACTCTCTTCGGGTTTCCATAAACACAGTTCTCACAAAATTTCAAACTTACCTGCTTCAAATCTGGTAGCAACTTCCTTGAGTGGAGAATTTGCATCCACTTCTCACTCATGTGGCCAAGCTTATGATGCCACAATGTTGTATCCATTCCTATGCAAGCTAAAAAGATAGAATGGTCAGTATTATGAGGACATAAATACAATGTACCTACCCTTTCTCCGTTTTCTATCACCATTGATCTTGTAGTGATCTTCCACCACTTTTCTCCAAATGTAGATAGACAGTCGCCATCTCCCAACTGCCTTGTTGAGATAAGATTTCTTTTTATAGCAGGAATATGCCTTACATCTTTCAATAGCCAATCAGTTCCATTCTTAACTTTTATCCATACCTTACCCATTCCAACAATTTTACATGGCTCATCATCACCCAATAAAACATGTCCAAAATCGCCTGGAACATAATCATGAAAGTATTTCCTATGGGGTGTAGCATGACATGAAGCCCCTAAATCTACTACCCAATAATAACTAGTATTATCTAATGCAAGAATCAAAGCATATTTTAACACATCACCTGCTACATTTGCTTCCTGGGTAGTTTCCTGTTGTGCATCTCCTTTCTTCTTTAGAGATTCGTAGTCTTTCTTCAGATGTCCTTTCTTTCCACAGTTCCAACACTCTATCTTTCCCAATCTGGACTTGGATCTACCCGTTTTAGATTTGCCATGATTACCTTGGCTCTTTTCTCTCTCCTTTTGTCTTCCCCCGCTCTCCATGGTCAACGCATTATCTGATGTCTCACCTGTGCTTTTTCTTCGCATTTCCTCACTAAGAATAACACCAATAACATCATCAAATTTCAAGGTGTTTGAACTAGAGACAGAGTTACTTACAACCATGACCAAGCTATTCCAGCTTTCTGGCAATGAACACAAGATTAGAAGAGCCCTAACCTCATCATCGAAGTTCACACTTACAGAACTTCGTTGATTTGTAACCGTATTAAATTCATTTAAATGATCAGTAATAGATCCACCTTCAGACATCTTCATATTAAATAAACACTTCATTAGAAATACCTTGTTGGAGGCCGAGGGTTTTTCATACATTTTACCCAATGTGCTCATCAAACCCTCCGTTTTCATTTCTTTTGAGATATTGAAAGCCACTAACGAAGCCAGGGGCAGTCGTATTGTTCCTAGTTCCTTTCTGTCAAGAACCTCCCATTCTTCGTCCTTCATAGCCATCGACTGCTTTGCTCTTCCTCCCAATGGCAGGAATAGATCCTTCTGTTACAGATAGTCCTCCATTTGCATCTTCCATAACTGGAAGTTTTGGCCACTAAAATTCTCGACCTTAAACTTCTCTTCTTCTACCATTTCTCCCACTCGAACCAGAAACCCTAGTTTCCTATGGGTTTAACTACCAAATAGACCTTTGGCTCTGATACCAATTGTTAGAAAAACAGGATCGCAGAGCAATAACAATAAACAAAAATGAAATATAATCACACATATACATTACAAGAGAGACACAGATATATCGTGGTTCACCCAGGATGGGCTACATCCACACTAAAATTGCCAGTCCTTATTATTATACTGTCCAGCAAAGTGAAGGGATACAACCTACAGCACAACCGCTGCACTTCCTCTTCACTGTCTCACAGTCTCTCTTCCGATCTCAGAGATCTTTACAATGCATAATACCTAACACATCAACCCTAGCCGTGTTACAATGTATTTCTTTTATATGAGAAATACAATGGGAAAATACCATGGGTTACCCAAAACCATGGGCCCGCAAACTCTTGGCGAAAACAACCCCAATTTTTTTTTTTCTCGGGGCCGTTTCCCTCAAACCCCCATTTATCGGGGGCACTGCACCCGCACCCCCGTAAATTGGGGGTGTTTCCCCTGAACCCCATGGTTGGGGAATGAGTGTGTAGTCCTCTGAGGTGCATGGCTAAGACAATATCATCTATGAGACGGGAAGATCTAGCTCCACAACCAACAAAATCCCCTTCAATCTTGTGCTCATACATCTCCAGCACGGCTTCTAGGATTTGAGTAACATCCTTAGAAAGACCGTATGCAATACCATTGTGTTTCCCGAAAATTTCAAAGAAGGATATGTTGGAAAATTTTCTTGAGGAGGTTTTCTTGGTCCAAGACAGGTTTTAGAAATGTTGTTAATTTCATATTTATCATTTATCCTGTGGATACAAAGTTTTGAATCTCCATAGATTTCATTGTTGTTGATCCCTTTCTCAGTAGCTATCATTAACAGGGATTTCAAAGATCTAAGCTCAGTTCAATTATTTCAACCTAGCCCAGAATCCAGCGTTAAAAAAAAGTGCAAAGAATCAGATTGGAAGAGAGATCCCTCAGTGCCACAAACCCCAATATGGCCTTGGCTAGCTCCATCAAAAGTCCCTAGTTGATTCTTTTGTCAAAAGAGAGAGGCCCTACTTGGCTTGCAAGATTGGGGATTGGGATAACCTTTAGCTACTATAAACAAATTTGATTTTAAATAACTCTTTGAGGAGTGAAGGACTTTCCTTATAATAAGTTGTCATTTCTGGTGAGCCAGATGTCCCTTGTAGCAAATGTAGGGGAGGGCTCTATGATTAGTCACAAAATGGTTTTCCACCCAATATTTGAAACCATCAATCAAGGAATTACACCTTTCCATGTCCCAGAACCACCATAAGAAGAAGACCCTGTTTCATAGCTTTGTGGATAAGGAGAAATCCTTGCAAATGTGTTGTGCTATTTCATCATCATTCTAACATAAGCAATACATCCCTATATCTTGATAAGATATTCTCTGGAGAATATTCCAAGTCATAATCATGTTTGATAAAACTGGTGAAAATATCTTTTTTTTTTTAATTTAGGGGTGCCTTGAGTTTCCAAATAGTTTTCAACCACCAACTAGTGTCTCCTTGATCTTCAATAAAACTAGTAGTGTACCCTAGTTTGGAGCTCATTTGGTTGGCACTGTTTCTAAGTTGATTTCATTGGATAACTCATTTCAGTGTTACATTGTAGTATGCTTTTTTTGCAATCTACATGCCATTTGGATCCTCAATGTTTATATATTTTGGTTTAGATATGGATTGCACTCGTTGTCGGTTTGTTATATTAACCATTGCATGCCTATATTACATATTTGGTGTCTAATGTGTTGGATTTACATTGACGTGCATGATTATATAATAGTTTTATCAAAATTTAAATATTTTATACATTTTTTAATACAATCAATGCTTTCCTAGTTTGTTTTGAGATTTTTTCTAATCCAGTTCTGGTCTAGTTTAGGATTTGATAACATTGGTCTATAGATATTTTCTACAAGATTCAATAAACTTACCATCCATTCATATCGAGTTCACAGGGGAAGGTATGACAAGGAGTGGTGCCTATGGAGCATGTTTCAAAATAAACAACTTTGCACCAATGTCCTTTTGATATTGATATAAATTATTCCCACTTTATGATGACTGCTGATAAGGTTGTTTAAGCTATGCAACTCCCACAAGTAGAGATTATAATTTTGACTGTATCTATTATTTAGTAAATGTTTGAGAGGGTTTTTATTCCACTTCTAAAAAGAATGTGACTCAGATTAGAAAGATTTTGAGGTCACAAAATGGCCTCAAAACAAAGAAAATGTACTATAAAAAACAACCAATCACATTCTAGTAGATGACATCATCCCCCATGGTTGAGGTGGCATTGCATGAGTTAAGAATGCTTATTTGTCAAATTTTCTATGGTGGATGAAAACACATAGTTAACCAAGGTAAGTACTTTTAAGTCATAAAATAAAGTACTCATAATGATAGTTTTTTCATAAAATAATATTAGCCATTTTCAAGTAAAGTACTCATAATTCATAAAGAAGGTTCTTTCACATTTTTCTATAAAATAATATATTATTATTTTTATGTTTTTAATTTTAAATTATGTATTCACTCTATTCTATTGAATATCATAATGTCAAACTAATATATATATATATATTCATTTCACATTTTTTCAGAAAATAATATATTTGTCATTTTCATATTTTCATATTTTTAATTTTTAATTATATATTCATTCCATTTTATTAAATCTATATTGGTAAATTAATATCAAAATCATAAATTTATATGTATAACTAACATACATTTTTTATATTAATATCATTAATGAATTTAATTTATTTTAAAAGTACAAGGATATATATATATTAAATTACATTAAATTCATTAATGATATTAATAAAAAAAATGTGTGTTAGTTATACATATAAATTTATGATTTTGATATTAATTTACCAATATAGATTTAATGAACAAATAATAATAATAATAATGCAATGTGGATTATAATAATACTATTAACATTTTACATGTAAATACATTTTCAATTAAATTACATTATATTAAATTAATGAGAAAAGTACTAAATATAAAAAATCAACATAAAATTAAAAAAATAAAGATTACAATAAATTTCAATACAAATAAATGCTAAAAGACAATAAATTTTTGAGAATTTACAATGAATCTTAGTCACATGAATGTAAAGTTATTTTATTAATTTTATTTCTAGTGAATTTTGAAAAGTAACTCAACCATGGTTATTTATATTGTGCATAGAAAATAGTGTGGGAGGCGACTTGTCATATATACATACCCCATAAAACCCCCAACTCATAATATTTTAATATATCTCATATTTTTGTAGTTCATCTCTTAGGAGGCCATTTTTTGACCTAAAAATCTCTCTAATATGATTTGTTGTGTGGAAGTGACAAATTCACTAAATTCATGAAACTTTTGGAAGTAGGTTTTCAATTTCTCACTTACTATTTATTGTCTGATCAAGCTTTTTTTTTAAATATTTGTCAAAGTTATCAAAATACTTTCCAAACACTCTTTTAAAATTTAGACTCTTTTAAAATTTAGTAATGTTTGAATGAATACAAATGTTATGCAAAAGAATGGGGATACAACTTAGCATTAGTATTTTATTTGTTGCTTCTTTCAGATTTTTCTTTTAGTTGTTCAAAGGATTTCAGTTGATCAAAAGAACTAACCTTAAGGTTCTTCAACATAAATATAGTCTTTGTATATTCATAAAAGAGTTGCAAATAAATTAATAATCCTGTTGAAGTTCATGTGCTGTCTTTAATTGTTTCCTTTGTTACAGGTTGACTTTTCTTTATTATATAGCAAGACAAATTCTATTTTTCATCATTTCCGACCTGGGCAAATGAATGAAATTGTTTCTTTATTTTGTGCTAGTTTCAAAATTCATACTCATTCTTTTCTTAGCTTCAGTTCCTTGGCGTGTGGGAGCATTTATTTTCTTATGTGTCACACAAGATTAAAGGGAAAAACCCAGTATGTTGGCCTGCACCATCACACTAACTATCATTTTCTTTTCTTACTTTCTAGTAATTATTTATTTAGTCCTCAAGGTTTCCTGTAACTTACTTTTACTTGTTGCAAGTAGAATTGCATTATTTTATTCCATTTACTAGATAAGGGAATCCCACATATATGCATTTGAATGGACAATCACTGCGATGAAAATCATGTCTGAGACGTTTGTGTGCATATAGTACATGTTCGTTGTTTACCTGATGACTTCATTCATTTAATTGCGGTATGTACCATACTGCCCAAATTTGGAATTAGTGCACTCTATGTCCCATTCTATTTGTCCCAAGCAGCATGGTTTTTTCCTTCATGCTCTTTTTGTGTAGATTATTATTATAATGTCTTGTTTAATTCCCAGTTTTACATATTTAGAGTTATGTCTTTAAGATGATATTACACCTGAATATTATTCTATGGTTGTTGATTGTAAATGATTATCTCATTATGGGAAACCTAAAAACATATTCTATGTTCTGGGGACCCTCGGAAGAGGCCAACAACAGAGCAGGCATTGCATCATCCTTTCTTCCTTGTTGGTATTGTATTTTTTTTCCATCGATCAAAAATTTGAATTCAAATATCAGCTTTCTTATTTTATTTGCTAATAATATTTATTTTATAGGTAACTCACTTCAAATAGTTCAAGTTGGAATTGAAAGAAATATCTATTGTATGTAGACTGGCATGCCTATTCCATTTTCTCTTGGAGGAAATTTGCAAGCTGATACATGTGCAGCAGGTAAATCTTAATTAATGAGCAACATGCAGGTATTGTTTGATCATTGTTTCCTTTGTGTTGTACCTATTAAATCTTAATAAAGACATCTTTGAGATTAAAAAAAAAACATTCCATGACACAACTGTGCCTCACATTTTAGAGAATCCTTTCTAGTTATTTTACTAGAACAAAGTGTCCAGTGAGTGCATATTGATTGCAGTGGGATACCTCCAAACATTTTGACACATTCACCTCAAAATTTACATTCTCTGAAACAGAAGATTTATCCATTTCACTCTTCTCTAAGGTTGGGGAAATGCTCTACTCCCTTTGCCACATTTCCTGATATATATCAAAGAGTTTCTCATGTTTGCCAAGATGAATTTTGTGCTTTCTGCATAGAATTTCTCTCATGTTTAGAAATATTCTTCTCATTTCCATGACCGTTTCAAAAACATGATTAACTATATGTTCATAATTTCTCTTTCTCTAAATCTGTTTGTACAGTTACTCCCCCACTCATAGTCACATCCTAGCTTCACATCAAACCACCCCCTTTTATAGCATCTAAAACAACCTTCCTCATCCAATCTTTTATAAATTTAGAATGTGCCAACATTGAGGTATTATTTTCAAGTTGAGATCCACTAACATTTACAACTTTTCTGGAAGCAGTGACATTAAGTTCACAATTTTTTTATTATCAGTGTTCATCTAGACCACATCAACCAAAAGAGACCTATAAATAACCTTCAATTATAGAATCCCAAAAGCTACTTCTCCATTAACTATTGAGAGGGGAGGATTTGAAGCATTATTGTGGAAGATATATTTTTCAAAGTACTGCCCTGTAGAGCTTGAGATGTTTGTAGGACTCCCTAAGTTTTCCTCCTTTTGATAGGAGAAGGAGATGAATAACCTACAAGTCTAGTTGTTCCAGACATAGGAGAAGTTGGTACTAGATGAGGATAATTTAAGCTTCCACTGATATCGGTTTGATACATAGCCATTCTTTCTTTGTTGTTTTCATAATTCTTGCAATCAATGCATTTGTAATTTTTTGAGCATAAAATATTTCCTTGGAAACAATCACAATACTTCTTCAAATAATATGATTTATTGCAATGACACCCTTTATTATGTTGCAAAGACCAATTTTTTCCTTCATATTCCTTTAAATTACCAATGGCATACTCATCAATAGCCTCAACCTTCATAATGGATAGTAGATGCCAATAGGTATTTATCCAAATGCTTGTCAAGGCATTAGTACAACTAACATTATGGGACAGAGTTTGGCATTGTTAGTGTGAGAAAAGTTCAACACACATGGGTGAAGATGTGTTGGAAGAAGCAATGATGTATTTCATTTACTTCAATAATATGGGCTGAATACATTGCATATAGAAAGAGATGTTGCTCTTCATTTTTCCCATAAGCAACTGCTCTTGTTTTTGTTGCATCATAATCACCTTAGCACAATCTTGTCCTGACGCATGATTGACTTTGTCCTGAAATTATACTTCATTTAAATATAACACTAATGACCTCCTAGGAGCTAAGTCCAACAAAGTAAACATTACATTTATTTTTCTAACACCCTCCTCTAGAATCTTAATGTTTATTTTGCTCTTTATAATTTTCTACGGGTTTTTTATATTCTCAGACTTGGGTTAGCGAAAATGTCCACTACTTGACCTTGTGACCTGTGAAAAATGAGTTCTATCTTTTTAGTTTGTACTTACTCCCTGAAGTGGTGATGTTGCACTTCAATGTGTTTTGTTTATGAATGAAATACAAGATTAATCGATCATTTCTATAGCTCTTTGAATGTTACTACAACTTTGTTGGCTACTTTTGTTGTAAGTTTGAATCACTCAATATCCTGTAGAACCAAATTGCTCCAACGGTTTCTTTATATTTCTTCGTTGATGAAGGAGCTTCCAAGTTTTAAAGCACAATATAACGTTGATTTTCTGCCATTATCATTGCATCTGAAAACCTGCTCAATCTAAAATTTTCATTTTTTTCAATGCAACTTCAAAATGCAGAGTCTAAAGTGACTCATGACTAATTAACTTGTAAGCAACTTTATCATTGTCACCACGTTATTAACATAACATAAAGTCAGAAGCTATGTGATACACGATGAGACCATTATTAAATATTAACCATCATACCTATTAACATGCCCATCCGGTTTCCAACTGAATTGAATTGTCGAACAATGTAATAGCATATGCTCATGAGATTCTTTAGATAGATAGTAGAAAGACAAATTGAGACGGACCATCGAATACCAGTTTTTTATTTTGTTCCATGTCAAAATACAACCCTTCAATGCTAACTTCAAGAATGCTTTTTATTTTTGGCCATAACCAAAAAGTCCAAATTCCCTTCTAGATGTTAACTTATCTTTGATGAACAAGAGTATCCTCAATGAGATTGTATGCTTTCCAAACAGTGTACTCACCCTATTTTTGCATCTCCCATCCTAATCTATTCCATCTGTGCTTAAATTGAAGTTTTCATTTCTATAATTATCTCCATAAAGATCTTTTGCTCTATTAGAGATAACAAAAGGCTATCTTGAAGAAGTCTTCGATCCTGTTTTATGAAATGTGCTACTTTGAATCCGAGTATGTTGATCCTCTAAATAATAAGATCAACTATTGTCAATTACTCGCATTGAAATATGTTGCAAGCTAGATCCAACTGTGGGTAATAAACATATTGGTTATGCTTGTTTGCAAAGGTCATCCCAAAATAAGGCTTTCCATCTATTCTTTATTTCATAAAACCCAAACTTTTGAATCAAATTTAAAACTTGTGTAGTATTGACTACTGTTCCATATAAATGATCCTATGTATAAGTTAGTAGTCGTTAGCCAACGAGTATATCATGATATTTTATGTTAATCTACATACTCTATTTTCCAAAGAGTGGCCCACAATGGTGTTCTGTCAGTCAATCAGGGCCATACAATCTTATTGTTTAGGAATCTATTGAAATTATTTATCCTTCTGAATCCAATAACACATTTAATATTTGGTTGGCAAACCCATTTCTCAGTCACCAATGGCCATTTATGTTCAGAAGTAGAACCTCCCCAAAGGATATGTTTTTTCAATTCCTCAATCTCCTTGATCACATTTATTGGAGCCATCGATGCTGACAATACATATACTGGAATAGCCTTTAGTAAGATTATTGTTTAGTTGCATTTTATATTGTATTATTAACAAAAACCTTTCAATAGCCTTCATCTCTAGCATTGTTGATACATATGCATGCTCTTATGCATCTTACAATTTAACTGGGGATGATTCCTATTCTTACATAAAATTATTTCTGGTTACATGAGTAATAATCTCGGGTGCTTTTGTTAACTTGTGACTTGCCCAAATTTACACTATTGTTTTAACATGGTAATTTTTATGTAGGATGTGTCCAAGAAGATATTAGCGATTTTGCGGCAAGGACCTTGGGTAGTGTGTATACTCTTAGCTAATGGATCAATTTCAAATGTGACTCTTCAAACAAGGATGTCAAGTGGCATTGTAACATATGAGGTAGGGAGTCAATACCTTTCTTGAAACACTTTTATTTAGGATAGTAGTTTTTGTCATATATTTTGGAAATAATGATGTAGAATAGATTAAATATTTTGTCTATTTTCACCTACTGTGAAATTGTGAACTTGAAATTCCTATTTGGAAAGGAATATTAGGTACATCAACACTCTTATAACTTTATTGCAAATGCCTCTTATTATTATTCTTGAGAAATATCTCCATATGTGGTGGATTTGACCAATGGCAGAGGTTTTCCTACTAAAAGTCATTCTAGAAAGGATGATAACTATAGAGTATGAACTATGAAGAGCTTCATTCTCCACTCTATATAGTGTCATTTGAACCAACAATATTGAATCTTTCTATTTTGGTAAATTTTTTGAATCGGAGATGCATGGATAGGAGTTTCCCTTTGGAGGTTTACATAAAAGTTAAAACCCTCTAAAGTTCTCGCATTTTCCAAGATTTTCTATATCAATGATGAATCTAGGAAGGGTGATAACTATAGAGCATGTAGAGCTTCCTTTGTTTATTTATTTAAAGTTCCATCCAGACTAACACCTTTGGATAATTCATGTTTTGGCCATCTTTTTGAATTGGAGGTACATGTACAGGAGTGCTCTTTTGCGGTTCCCTTAATATGTTTGGGTGCTTCATTAGTTTTTATTTTTAGAGGCGAAGACGCAATGTTTTCTATGTTATCTAAATCCTACCAGCTCCCAAACTAGCCTGGAGAAAGAAATGATTAGCACTGAAAATGTTGCAGGCTTATAGGTTATAGTTGGGCAGGTTTCTCTTGTACTGTACTTTAAGGTAGCTATAAGCACACATTTATTGATCAGTTGAACCTTGTTAAAATTTATGTTCATGCCTGTTTTGATTGGAGTAGATCAGATGTGTTTTTGTCTTGTTTATGAGGTATGCATATAGTTATTGAAATCATCCACACACATTCATCTTGTTACAAATAAAAGTCATATATGAGGCACATTGCACAATGACTAAGGTCACAACTTCTCATGTCTTTGTTTTCTCAGTCACAAACCTTAATGCCTTGTAGGTCAACAGAGTGTAGTTGCATTATGATTTATGTGTGATTTGATAGGTATTTGTTACAGTTATCATCAAGAGAGATATCAATCCCCACTTTGTAGCATCTTTTGGAGAATCATGAATTTGAAGTATTTATCAGCTTCAGATCCTTTGTACATTCTACCTACAAGTAAAGTTAAGTTATAGAAAATATAGAAAGGTCCCAGGGTATTTGAAAGGTTTAGGTCAGGGTGAGGTAAAGGACCATGTATACTGAGATGTTTATTCCAAGGCTACTACAAGTTAATAACACCAAATTTCCCATTGTTTACTTCAAGAAAGAAGAAAAGGCAAACAAAAGGAAAGATGTTGATAGTTCTTGAAGCAAGGAGAAAGCCTTTTAGATTTCTTGATTAAATATGAACTTCTTTGGTATCGAGAGATAATTTTGATCCTTGATACTTATGTTAGAAAAATTGATTCCCATTTTAGATAGGTTCCCTACGTTCACAAAAATATGAACACTATATTTTAAAACAGGGCCAATTGAGAAAAATCTAAACACAAGATTTTCAGACAGGGCAAACAATTTTAGGTTAGGTCTATTTTGGGCTTAAGATATCTCCTTATGTTCAACAACTAATTGAAAAAAATATTTTGTATTATAAATATTTATCACTTTGCAATATGACGCCATTGATTTATGAAGAAGTTTCCTCTTTGTCGTGCATGTGTGCTCTGCAAACTACCATGAAATCATAGCTTTAGTAATTCTGCAAGTCTGTGAATAATTTTGGTTTTGGGGCATGCTAACAGTGAACTTGCCCTAGGCATATGTTGTGACAGGATTCAACATGTTGGTGAGTACATATTTTGGTTCCAATATTTGAGATGAAGCCGAGTTCTAATCATTGGAATTTTCAGAGTGACATGGGACACCATGTTCATTGCTTCAGTTTAGACTTCAATTCATAACTCAGTTCTATTTTTAATAGGGGTCACATGGATGTAACACTTGGCACATGCATGGGAGAGTGATTGCTTCAAATGGGTACTTTCTTATTTTGAGATCTATTATTTCTTGGACTGGTAGGTTGATCCCCATTTTTTTTTTTTCCAGCGAGGGAAAGGACGGAATCCATATCCATAGATATTCAAGTTGGTCTGGGTCATGATGCTATATTGTTGAAGGTTAGGACTACCGGGCAGGATCATACCATGTTCTAGCTTGGAGGGGAAGTTGGCTGCTTAGAATTCTAGGAACATAAACATAGTGAAGTTAGATTTGGTGAGTTACACAGTAAAATCTGTATTTGGTTTTTGACTACTTCCTCCAACAGCAGGCCACATAATGGTTGTTTAATCCACAAAAGTAACAAGGTAATGAATATCAACATTCGTATTCCTTATGACTCATCTTCTTGTAACAAAAAAAAGTGACATAAGGTTTCTAGTTCTGAAACCTTTCTTACTTTCACTTGGTATTTCTCTCTCCCAAGTTACTTGTTCTTCCAACTGTTATAATGTGCATGGGTGCTTAACTTGTTTTCTTGCTACCTTTCTTAGAGCTTACAAAGGGATTTTGATCACTCTTTGTGAGCTATTCTTTGGTTGGAGTTGTTGTATTTCCTCAATCTTGAGCCTCCACAAAGATTATATTTGAGGCTTTCACATTATTTAAATTTGTCTTAGAGCATCCACCTTTGACTTCCTTACCACCATAATATCCTAAATGAACATGTTGTAGTCTAGAGTTCACTGCAATGGGGCTCTTCATGCCTTCACCATGATTTTCAAGACATTGGCCATCAAAACCCATCCTTTGCAAAAACTTCAAGCCTCTCACTTTGGTATGAAATTCAAAACTAGCAAAAGACTCATATGTCAATTGAAATTGAGCAAGGGGTGAAGTTGAAGTGCTTACCCTAAAATTCCCTCAATCATGGTATGCACATCTTGAGTCAAAACAAGGCTCCTTTTTTCTTAATATTTTCCACCTCCATTTAAAGACTGATCAATATGGATTTCTTACAAGCCAACTATTACACTATATTTTCCACAACCTAGACATTTTTATCCTTAAGAAACTTCACATAGATTTACAAATTTTTATGCAACTCTTCATTCTTCTCGTCCAACTACTAGAAAGTATTTTCTAGTTGTTCATTATCCTCATAGATTTGTTTATTAATCTCCTATAGTTCCTAAAGTATCACTCTCTTATGATATTTTCCCATGGATTCCTTACTGCAAATCCATAGATTCATAAATATATTTCTATGATACCAATCGATATAAATCTTTTCGATGAGTTGAAATCTTCCAATGGCACTAACATCAAATTTTAGTTAAAACCAAATAATAGGTATCTTGAATATTATCAACCATATATTATCTCCTTATTAAGCAATAATAAAACTAAAGACAAATGAAATTATACAACAATATACCAATATTTTTAAGGAGAACCCTTTTGCACAAAAAACTCCAATATGATATTCAATCTAATAGATTGCAACCAATTCATATTGTATTTTATTAGAATTACGAATCATGCAATCTAGGTGTTAATATCGCTCCTCTCCCCAATTCTTAAAGGGTGCTATCTCAATGGAAGAGTGCTTTCCTTACAAGCAGGAGGTTGGTGGTTCGATTTCTCCATGCCCTAGTGACATTGCAATGTGTTTCTAAAAAAATATTTGTCGTGATAAGTTATATTAGTTGCTAAACGGTAAGCAAAATGTGGTGAGAGTAAAAATGGACAGTAAATTGGGCGCTAAAGTGGTAGCAAAACATGGTGCTAATGTTGACATCAACAGAGATGTAAAACTAGGCGTTAACAAGAAGCCCAACACTTGATGCTAATGAGGAAGCCAAATATGGCATTGATATGGTAGCAAAATAAGATGTTACTTTGGATGCAAAACATGGCACTACATAGGAAGCAAAATATGGTGCAACAATAGAAGAAAAAATTGGCTCCATCTTGGTAGCAAAACACGATGCAAAAAATGAAGCAAAAATTGATGCAAAATTAGAAGCGAAAATTGGTGCATATTGGAAGTAAAACGTGGTGCAAAATGGGATGCTAAAGTGGTAGCACATGTGGATGCAACATTGGATGTTAATTTGGATGCAAATATGGCACGAATGTATATGCAAACATAAATGCTAACACAATGCTTTTAAGGATGCAAATAGGGTGCTTATGGGGACGTCATTTAGGAAGTAAAATATGACAATCTCTAGGAAGAAAAATAGGATGTTATTTAGGAAGCAAACCTCGATGTCATTTAGGAAGCAAAATTGAACGCTATTTTGGAAGCAAAAAAATGGGTGCTATTTTAGACATCAGAAAGGATGCTATCTAGGAAGCAAAAAAAGACGTTATTTTAGACTCTTTACAATTTGTCCATGACGCATCCCATTTAGCGTGTACTTTGACCACTCAATGAAAAATAAATTTGCACTAAAAGGGGATGCTAAATGGGATGCTAGTTCCGAGATTTGTTGTAATGAATTCTTTGACGGAAATAGGAATTCGTTCTTGGCATCTAGGTCTACAAACTTGTGGTATACTAAATTTCTATACAGATAGATAAGCAAAACCATTAATTTGTACCTTAATAGTAAATATATTAGGGATATTTTAAGTACGACACCATGCATATATCCTCACGTAGTTGAAGCATACAAGGGAATTGCATACTTCAATATAGGAATACATCATACCTACATACAAGCCAAAAGAGATCCAAACATGCAATGGCTACCTACTATGTTCATTTATTCTAAGGATTACATTACACAAATTGTAAATGAGTGGGATCCAACGTGGAAGGCTCCATTCGCATAAGAAGAAGAGGCTGTGCAGCACGAAAAACCTAATATTTGAACTTCCAAAGAAAAGGAAATTGATGGCATAGAAGTTCCCCCTAAAACTACACAATAATCTGTGCCAGTTAAGAAGAGGAAAAAAACAACTCATCCTGAAAAGTCATCAAGGAAGAAAAGGAAAATTTCTAAAGCTAGTCTTGTTTAGACACTGACAGTGGATTATATTGACCAACTTGTCATGGAGGTCAAAAATATTATTGGAAAAGAAATGGATGATGTAGATACAAAGGAAAAAATTTAAGATCTTACAACACATCAAGAGGAGATATTGTTGAAGATCGAAGAAACGTTTGCGAAAATGAAGGAGTTGATATTGATGACCAAGGGAAAAGGATAGAAGGATGTGGAGACACACTTATACATGTATGTTTGTATCTCATAGACACACCCTATCATGCATATAATGGAAACAACAGAATCACATCAAAGGATGAAAATATTATCTATAGCTCTGGTGCTTCCCACTCAAGAGTTGCAAGAATCTTTAAGTCATGTAGAAATGATTCTATTACACTTACCTATGAATGAAATATGTCCACTACATATGTCCATTTTGCAACAAATCAGATGGAGACATGAAGTTGTTACAACTGGCTGGTACAAAATCCATAATGAGAATTAAATTATTCTGGAAGAATGTTCTAGGACGAAAATAGAAAAGGAGAAGATTGTGCAAAAGACGTCAGAGTTGGAGATGAAAGCAGAAGAAGGAGTCACAAAAAGTGATCAACTGAAATATGAAGTGGAAGAAGTATAGTATAAGGCGTTAAAGCTACAAAAGGTAGTAGAAGTATACAATACACTTCGAGAAGTTCAAATAGATGAAGATACTTCTCCAAAAAGAAAAGTGCTAAATATAGGAAACACCATTCAAGTTATACATGCTAAAATTGAAGAACTGTTAGCAAGAAAACAACTAGGAACATCTCCATAGGCCAGAGTATAATTTGAAAATAGGTTAGAAAGAATAAACATTGCAATAGAAAATAATAGGACCTTGAAGTTAAAATGACTCCAGAGTTGCATGAAGAAACTAATCAACTATGGGGAAAGTTGTTCATCGATGAGTAGTTGAAGGAAGTATTCAAAGGCTATAGGTTGTGCAAGAACTGGAACAAAGTATGTGTGACAACTTAACTTGCTTACTAGCTATTGAAAAGATGAGCAAAATGGGAGAGTACAGAAAAAAATGGCAAGAAGTAGGCAATATCTGAGATGAATGGAAGAAGATAGCTAACAGGATTGAACCTTTACAAGGACAAGTTATTAGCGTAACAAAACTTTTCCCATAGTTCCAAAGTGAAATCAGAGAAGTAGTTGATGAATGTTTAAAAACTACAAATTTATCTTCTAATAAGAAGGTGGAAGCAAGCATTTTGGCTAAAGAAGGAGAAATCAAAGAAAATTTTGTAGCTTCAAAGGAAACTCTACAGAAGTTTGAAATTACAGCTCATCCAAGAATGTTAGTAGAAAATATTACTCCTCAACAATAGGAATAAAACAAAAATCTAGGGCGAGTGATAAAAAAAACAATTGCATGAAAGCCACTGTAAAATTGAAGTATAACTACATAAGAGAAGTTGAAATTGTGCATGGAAAGAACCTATTTTCTATTGATTTCAATGTTAGAATAACTAACCATCTATTCCTTAGTATTATGGAATTATTTTTCTTCCTAGGTGTTTAGATTATGTTAGTTGTTCACCTAGTGCTTTCTTGGCCACCTTAGTCATTTTTATCCATTATAACACCCTCATTTTCTTTAGTTCCTGCTTTTACGGATCTTTTATGAGCTAGAGTGCCTTACTTCCTTTACTATGCTTTCATCTAGCTTTTGTGAATTCAAGGAGCTCTATTCTTGCTTTTCACATGGATTAGGATGAGAAAGTGTGCTAGGATGACTTTAGGAAAGTTTGTATGCTTTTGACTCAACCCCTTCCTTCTTTTTCTCCAAAAAAATCTCCAACCAGGTTCCTTTTGGTCACTCATGCCTACCTAAGACAACTTAGCTAGTTTGCGACCTCTACTTATGAGTAGGATTTTGATGTTGACTAGATGGGGCGATTTTTTTCTATTATAAGCCTACCACAAGTGATATTTTCCACTTGTCTCCAATGCAATCAAATTCTCTCTATGAGATGTATAATATATTGCAATCTTATTGATGAATAATATAGAGTGTAAGTTTACACCTATTGGGTTCTCCCTCTTACGTTTCTACTTCAATATTTCTACAAATCTCTATTTAAATTCTAAGTGAGGACTACCTTGTTTTTCGATACTATATTGTCCAAATTCTTGAATGGAATTGAACCTATTAATAATTTATACATGGTTTTATAAATTAGGGATCCTAGGGATCAAATCTTCTTACAATAATGCAGCAAAATTAGTGGAGTTACCATAGAAATGTTGGGGCATTTTCCTTGAGTCCTTTGGCTTTCCATTGGGGTCTACCTAGGTGTGATGCACTCTCGAATGTGCCTACTGACTAAAGAGGACATCATATATTAGATAGATCATATAGTCCTCCAATGTAATATTTCAAATAGTTTTATTTGCAGGCATTGAAGATCAAGTTGCAGAAATATCAACATAGTTCGAATGGTGAAAGTCTCCTTGAAGTGACTCGTTCTCCTATTGCATTAGAATTTTATGAGAACTTTGATTTCTCCTCTTCACATGTAGCTTATACAAGAGAATACATTCAAACCTCTATTTTTGAAGAATAACTATCCTTCGATCTCTCATCATGCTCTCCTATCATTCTTCAGACTGTGAGGATGATAAGTTTGTTGTGGCAAGTCATTCACACCCTGAGCCTTCTCTAGAAGATGAAGAGGAATTCGATTCCTCTCTTTCATATGAGGATTTTGGTTCAAATTTTGGTTGGTATTGGATGTTTTGAAGGATAAATCAAATTCTGTAGATTATGCATTCTCCTTGCTTGGTCTCTTGATTCAACCTATACAGTACTACTACATGATGACAAGCGCATTTCCTCCTAAATATGGAGAATATAAAGTCTCATTTGGACCTGATCTCGTGAATTTCAAGTCCAGTGAGCATCTCTATTCCCTCTACTATTAGTGGTTAATAATTTTTATACATGGTTAAATACATCATGTAGCTGGTTATGTTCCTGATTCAGCTGAGCACAACATTCCACTTCCTCCCAAGAAGATTCCTCTAGTCATTTGACCAAGTTCACACCTGCTTTGAGTTTGGAGAGATTATTATGGTTTATTTCATGTCCATTATTTTTGGGGGGATTTATTCCCAAGTGTTTTTCTCTCTTTCCTCGCATATATGAACATAATAAATTGTAAAGGGTTACCATAATCCTTTGTTTCTTGGGCCTTGATTTTGATATTTCACTCACATAAGTCAAGCTTAAGGGGGGGGGGTGTTAGAATAATTAACCATCCAAGCCTTAGTATTATGAAAATATTTTTCTTCCTAGGTGTTTAGATTATGTTAATTATTCACCTATTTCCTGCTTGACCCACCTTAGTCAATTTTTTCAAATATAGAGCCTTCATTTTTTTAGTTCATGCTTTTACTGAGATTTTATGGGATAGAGCACCTTCCTTGCTTTATTCTGCTTTTATCTAGCTTTTGTGAGTTCAAGGAAATTTATTCATGCTTTTCACATGGATTAGGATGAGCAATCGTGCTAGGATGAATTTGGGCAAGTTTGATTTTTTTCCTCAAACCCTTCCCGATTTCTCTCATGAAAAACCTCCAACCAGTTTCCTTCTGGTCACTCATGGACTACCTAATCCAACTTAGCCAATTCACGACCTCTTCCTATGAGTTGGATTTTGATGTTTCCTAGATGGGGGGCTTTTTTCTATTCTAAGCCTGACACATGTGAGCTTTTTAAATTTCCTCCAAGGCACTTGATTTCTCTCTAAGAGGTGTATTATATATTGTAATCTTATCGATGAATAATATAGAGTGGAAGTTTACACCAATTGAGTTCTCTCTCTTATGTTTCTACTTCAATATTTCTTATTTATTTTTGCAAATCTCTGTGTAAATTCTTAGTGAGGACTACCTTGTTTTTAGATCCTGACTTGTTGAAATTATTGCATGGCCTCGAACATATTTAGAATTTCTATAGTCAAAGGTGGATAAATACCATGAATCATGTATCAGTGATAGAAAACTGCGCAAAAATGAAAAACAACTCTGAAGTATTGATCGAAGGTTACACAGAAGAGCAAAGGTTCAAACTGGTAAGTAGACAATGAGAGTACACACAAGGAGAGTACTACAGAGGAATTCATGATCAAAAGGAGAAAAAAATTATGAGGTGTTGACATCAATTCCAAAAGGGGGGATTGTTCAAATTTGATTGTCATTGATGTCAGAGAGGAATTAGTATCTGTGTGCCAGTTTGAATAAATACATAAAGTATGTGCTTAAGTCCCTAATCCATTTAGTCGTGGTACTTCAAAGTTGATGTCAAAGATGTGGTTGGAAAAGTCTCAGAAGCGCACAAGAGTCTCAAAAATAAGAGGTGGTTGGACATGTATGAAAGTCTCAGAAGTGTGCAAGACCCACCAAGGAATGGTACTTCAATGGCACAATACCCAACATGTAGTGGTTCCTAGGTGCGTAACTCCCTCTATGCCAAGGACCAAGTGTGTGCAAGACCCACAAGTCATGATTCCTAAATTACGCATATCAAGATCCAACTTGTGGAAACGTGGTCTGCACAAGTTGAGTATAAATAAGAAGCTAGGTTGTGAGTGAGAAGTAAACTTGAAGATTAACAAGAGATACTATTTTGAATTGGAAATATTTGAATTATTGGGGTATCAATGGCACATTGATACAGAACAAAATGATCTAACCGAGAGCCAAGTGCACAAGAACATAAAGTTAGGATAATTAATACTCCATCCTTGTCCTACCTAGCATTATTTCTTTTTTCCTAGTAGGTGATGATGTCATTTTCCCCCTATTGGTGTGCATATGCCATCTAGGATGCATAAACCACCTAATGTGCCATGCATGCATCATTTTAGGACCACCTGAGTTAGTTCACTACATTTTAGGAGCCAACTCAGTGTTCTAGATTAGTCCACCTGAGTTAGCTAACTCTTGTGGGGGATTTATGCTTTGATTTCCACTGATTGTGGTCTCATGCGCCCTTTTCTGAGTGATTTGCATGTCAAACTCACTAATGCACCCATTTTGGTCAGTTAATTGATTGTGTATTTAGTTAACTGAGATTTGGTTAGGTTTAACTGAGTTTGGGATCTCTGTAGCACTGATAGAGGTGACAATTCCTATGCTAAACAGACTGAGACTTGAATTATCCTAGGTGATTTGAATTCTCTCCATTGTAAAATCATTGTTCACTATACTAATTATTGGATCATGTGACATTATTCTGTTCCTATCTGAGTTGTCATGATTAATTATTTGCTCATTTTTACTGCAATTTTCACTGTAATTCATCTTTTCTACTCATTCTTTCTTTGTGAGGTATACTCAGATCCACGATCTGCTGTGATTTAGAATTTCACATGGTATTAGAGATTAGTGAGCGTAGGTTGAGAAGATTCTTTCAGTAGTGCACTAGAAGCCTCTGGATTTCCACATCAAATCCCAGTGCTATTGCATTGAATTCATTGGAGAAATCCTTTAAGGTCTAGCCAAGTGTGAAGGATCCAGAAAAATGTTCCTATTGTCCTAAAGCAATCCGTAGTAGTACTCTATATCCAAAATTCAGAATTTTTTGTAGGATATTGAAATTTTTTAGTGTAGTAGTAGCAACAGTTCAGCTTGTGTTCACTCCAATAGTTCATATGGAGAATTCGAATGCTCCTCTCTCTCCCAAGATCCTAACACCCTTCAATTATCTTGATTGGAGGGATGATGTGAAGATGGTTCTGTGCAACAAGTCATTATACAGGGTAACAATGGGAAAGGAGTTCGAACCTCAAGAAGCCATTGAGAAGGCCAAGTATCTAAATAGATTCAATGAAGCATTTGGTTTGATGTGTATTCATATTTCCATAGATCTTCTCTTCCACCTCGGTGGATTGAAGACTCCAAGAGAGGTTTAGTTGAAGTTGGAGACCCCATTCAAAAAACAAGATGAGATAAGGGGCCATATTCTGTAGAATGAGTTGATTTCTCTTTAACCCAACAATTTCGAAACAATCCAACAATTCTTTTCAAAATTGAAATATTTGGTCATGAAATGCAACCAATGTGGCATTCAGAAGAAGGATGAGCAGTTGGTGCTATACATTCTGAGGAAGCTTGTTCCTGAGTTCTCCATATTCATTTCTACCATCCATTAAGGGAGATTGTCAATCTCTGGTTGGAAAATTCCATCCTTAGATGTATTCATTGAATCTCTCATCCAAGAACAAGAAAAATTGATTCAGATGGGCACCTTGAATGCCTCCAAAAATCAATCTCTTATGGTTGGAGAGTCAAAACACACGAATGAAAAATATAAGCAAAAGGGAAAAGAGAAGAAGCAATTTGAACCTAAGAATAATGCCAAGTCTATTCCATTGAAAGGATCCTCTAGCTCCAAGAAGGACAAGCAAAAGAAATTTGATAAATCCAAGTGTACATACTACAAGAAGGGTAATTATCCTGAGTATTCTTGTATGAAGAAGACCTTAGATCAAATGGAAAAAATCCTTGAATAACACAACATTTCCCTCCCATAAGGTGAAAGGAAGACTGATCTAAGTGGCAAATCCGAAGATCATGAGAGATGCCATGCATTGAAGGCTAGATACTTACAATCCCAAGCTTTTCTTATTGATTATGAAGCCTCCAACCACATGGTTACCTACAGAGAGCCATTTTCTTCATTAGATCTCACTGATGGACCTAGAATACACATGGGAGATGACTCTCAAATATTTGTTGAAGGGAAGGGAACTATACAGCTTGAGCATGGAAATTTCAACAATGTGCTATATGTGCCTTCTCTAACAGCTAATTTGTTGTTGTTTATCAGATGACACACACAGGTTCACCAAAGAAAGTATTATTTGGACTTGACACAGTTGAGGTTGCAGATATCTCATCTGGGAAGCTGATAGCCAAAGGACTTGCAAATCATTCCTCCAAGGCATGTGATTTTTCCTACTTCTTGCCATATTCACATCAAAGTGCTCTCTTGACTCATTGTTATAATTCAAATCTGCATTTCTTCATCCGTGATCACATTTAGCTGTTGATCACACAAAAGGATAACTTGGGTTGAAGAGCATGATGACCCTAGATGATGAATGGCCTAGACTTACCCCTCTGCAGCTGACAAAACTCTCTTTTTACCTACTTTTAGGGAAAAGTGCTACCCTACAAGCATTATAGTAGCATTTGCCTCCAGAAATAGTCTGCTCCACTTCATTAAAGTAACATTTTCCCTCAGAAATACTGTACTTTGCTTCAATAAAGTAGCATACAGCTTCAAAAATCTTGCAAACGTTGGTTGTAAAGTAGGGAAGTTGCATGTTGAACGCTGCTCCACTTAAGAAAAGTAGCGTACACCTTAAAAAGTAATCAAAAATATATTAATTTGACGAATTGGGATTAGATGAAGTTGGTTTTGCAACTTCCCCAACTTCCCAATCAAACTACCTCTCGATCCAAACTGCCTAACTTGTCGCATAAATACAAGGGGGATAGATGACAGAGGGGAGGAGAAACTATGCATTAAGGGTTGTTACGCTAGAGGAATTCCAAAGTTAGTGTGAAGAGCAGGAGCCCAGGATCCGGTTGCACAAGCACTTTGAATGATCAGGTATAATTGTACTATTTATTTGCTTTTGACAATAAAGGTTGAAATGCCCTTCCCATCCCAATCAAATGTCTAATGGATTGCATATTTGTTTGGATTAAATGCTTGATTGTATTTGATGTCTAAATTGTATTTCAATTTCATCATTATATCAATCAAGATACGTTGAGGAAGGTATCTATTGTATTGCAGGTTCGTCAAATGGAAGATCAAGTGGAGGATCAATCAAAGGAGCAAGCGAAATCTAGGATCGAAATTCGTTAATAAGGTATGCCTTCAAGAACCTTGATCTCTTTCCTTTTGTAGAAGCCTATGTGATATGATTAATGTATTTACCTGTCACCCTAGAAGTTGGTAGTGTCCCTCTCCTCGCTATAGGGTAGATTTCTTGAACAACAGACTGGCGACTCTGCTGGGGACCGGTTGTTTCCTATTCTAGGAGACTCTTGACTTTCCTTCCAGTACTTTTTTATCTTTTTGATCCTCTAAGAGGCTCTGTAGGTTACTGTAGCATGTTCTCTTTGCTTGACTCATCCTGGTTTGAAGTTTTAGAGCTTGTTTCAAACCCTTTTTGGAAAAAATGTTGGTGTCTCTTGCACACAGTAGCGTTCAGCTCCTGAAAAATGTTGGTTTGGCTACTATACAGTAGGGTACACCTCATGAAAAATGCTGGTTTGCCTACTACATAGTAGAGTACAACCCCTGAAAAATGCAGGTTTATACACTACATAGTAGAGTTTTTTCTTGTGAGTCTCTGTTTTCTTTTGGGATTGGATTTCCACTTGTTTGGTTTGATTTCCAACCTCTTGCCTTGTCTTCTTAACTGATCCTTGAAGTCTTTATGCCCTTGTTGAGTCTTGTTTGCCTCTTCTAAGTCCCTTAGGTCATCTTTTGCTTGCTTGAGTACTTTTCAGGTGTCTTGTTTATTTGCGGCTCTTTCTGGAGACCGTGCTTTGTTCCTTGTTGGACATAGTTGCACTCTTGTACCCTAGTTGCTTGTTGTAGGTATACAAACCTTTGTTTATGACATTTGTTGCTTGTTGCAACACTTACCATGCTTTGACAGTGTCTTGGATTTTCATTTAGGGTTTGACCCCAAGTTGGAGTCCTTAGGGTGTTTTCAAAAGATTTTTGAGTCTAGACACTTCCTAAATGCTTTGTCAGTTTCAGTTTCAAGTAAGTTGAAGTCTTTTATTTTGCTTCCATCCGAGTCTTTGTGATTGTAACACCATATTTGGTTCGCTTTCCTACCATTTGCATGGATTAGTGCTTTTTAGGGTTCTTGATGCTTTGGAGCAACCTTTAAAGTTTTCCTTTCCATTTTAAAGCGTCTCTTATCCTTCTTTTCTTTCCACTATGTCTTCCAAGCCCAAGCTTTTTTCTCTTTAAAACTTTGTAGGACAAGTCTTCGTCAAATCATCGATTTGATTGTTGTGAGCCCTAGAGTTGATTTTCCTTCATTACATTGCTTTTTTAGGTCTTACTTGCTTCCATTTTCGAGTTCTTTTTCTTTTACATATATCAGAAAAAAGCAAAAAAGGAGTTTGGTAGTTTAAAGCAGTGAGACTTATAATCATTTCAAAGAAGCGTAGTTTACTTTGTTTTGAATTTGAAAAGAAAATAAAAAGAGACTTGTTTTAGGGTTGCTTATCTTTAGTTTGGAAAACAATGAATGAGAAAGTTTAGTGAAAGTTCTTTACTTTTATGTACTTTCCATTTCTGTCACAACCACACCACACAATGCACTGCAACCTTTGAGTAAAGAACAACCCTTAAAAAGAATAATTAATAAAATTTATTAGCAACTTTTCTTTCTAGGGATGTCACTACACCAACTAGCTTAGGCTAGGGATTCGGATTAGAACACACTTTAACTATCTGAAACCATTTTCATTACTCAATAATCATAGTGAGACTGTTTTTAGGTAAACCCATTGACATCAAAGTTGTTCTGGAAGCTCCACTGAAACCGGAGTTAAGCACGAGGTCTTGCGAAGGTGAAATAGTGAGGATAGTCCTTCACTTTTCATTCGGAGCATACACCAAGGCTGGTTCACGTACGGGGATCCTTTTGGATTTCGGGCTTAGATACCCTACCCATGCATTCTAGTTTGACCTGCAACTATCCCCCATAGTTTCTTTCCTGTTAATGGTAGCCTTAGTATCTTGACTTTAGGGCTTCTTACACAGGTGGCAGTGAAAGGCTATTTTCATTGTACCTAGGACAGATATAGAAGGCAACCCTTTTCAGTAATCTCGAGAGGGCAGTTTGGTGATTCAAACACTTACACCCATGGGACCTAAACTGCACGCCGTATAACTGTTCTTCGATGCTCTACTAGCTTGTTCTGGGCCCTAATCATCCCAGACATTCTATTGAGAATATTCACCATCCTTATTTTCCTGGTTTTGGATACTTAGGATTTTGTAGTGGTGTGCTCTTTGTGCTTCTTGTTTTTAGTTGGCCTTAGATATTTCAGGTTTGCTGAGTCAGAAGCTATGGATAGCATCCCAGTGAGCACCAATTAAGGCACCCCTATTCAAGGGGATCCTTGTGCTTTTCCATTCATTGAGAACATTGGTAATCCCTTAGTGGCTACTTTGAATCTTCTCGGATTCACTATAGGGCTACAAGTTTGGTTGTTTTCCACTCTGAATTCCTTGCATGCTTTTAATGCTTCTCAAGTAAGCACTTCACATCAAGGGCAGCAGAACTGTATGCCCGCTTCGCCAGTAGCATTTTATCCGCCTCCTTCTACCTCATGTGGTAAAAGTAGTAATACTAGTAACCAACAGTCTAAAAGGAATAGATGGAGGAAGAATAGGAAGAAGATGCCAAAGTAAGGGGGCAGCCACCCAGCCTCTGGAGGTCATGTTGGGGGCACTTACCCAGCCTCTGGAGGTCATGTTGGGGGCACTTACCCAGCCTCTGGAGGTCATGCTGGGAAAAAACACTCAGTCACTGTGAATCATACTCAACCTTGCCACCCTGCCTCTCAAGGTCATGCTGGGGGCACCTAGCCAGCCTCTGAAGGTCATGCTAGGGGCACCTACCCAGCCTCTGAAAGTCATGCTGGGAGAAAAATTTCAGTCAATGCAAATTATACTGAAAGCATGTCTTCAACCACTGTTTCTCTTGTTGAGGACATGTCATTGATCACTGCTGGTCATATTAATGACAATTCACCAGTTACTATGAGTCATACTGGAGACACTGAATCAGCCACTGTAAGTCATGCTGAGAACATTGTCATTGTTGACAAACCTAATAAACAGAAGCTTAAGTTCCCTTGTAATTTTTGCGAGGGAGACCATCTTACTCACAGATGCCCTGCTATTCCAGAGGTGCAAGGAGTGTGGTCCATAGTGCAAACATCTTATGCTTTTGAGCAACCAACCAATGCAAGTCACGCTGGGGGCAAGATGTCAACCAATGCTAGTCATGCTGAGAGTACTATTGTTGTTACCGAGTATAAGCTTATATAACGCAAGCCAAAGTTCCCTTCTAAACTTTGTAAGGGAGATCACCTTACTCACCGATGCCCTGCTATTCAAAAGGTGTGGAGAGTGTGGTCCATGTCTGAAGGATCCTTTGCTCCTGAATTGTCTATAGATTCCCAACAGCCTGATCAACCTTTGGTTGATGAAGTGGTTGAACCAATGCAATCTTTGGTCAACCCCACTCTTCCTTTGGAGAGTGAAGCGATCGAATCGATGCAATCGTCAACCGATCCCATCAGTCCTTCAAAGACTGATGTGCCCATTCCTGAAGTCCTCTGCATTACCAGTTTGGATATCTCTGAAAATGGGGGCACTACATATGTGTCGAGTGAACCCCTACTGAGCTCTGGGATCATTTCCTTTGATTGGAATAGTCTAACTGGGCCTCACCTTCCTTCTGCTACACCTTTCCAGTTAAAGGTTGATATCGGCAACCATGTGGTTCACCGATGCATTGTAGATGAAGGAGCCTTTGTTAGTATCTTATCCCCTTATGCTTGGAGAGATTTAGGTTTTTCTAACCTTGTTCTAGCTGTTAATTGGTCGTTGACTTTCGACAGAAGACCTAATGAACTGTTTGGATTCCTCCCTTAGGTATCTGTTACTTTGGGTGGAAAAATAGTCTTAGTTGATTTTATGGTTTTAAAAGACCCTATGGATTTTGATATGATCCTTGGGTGTGATTACATATATACTATGTAGGATTTGGTGTCTATGCTCTTTCGTGTGATGCATTTTCCTCACAACGAAAGCATTGTCACCATCGATCAGCTTACATTTGTCGATCCCTCTTATTACCCAACTATAGACTAGGTATGTCCCCCGTCAGTAGGCACTACTATGTCAAAATCAAATTATGTGGCATATTGTTCCTTGAGTCCAAATTCTACTGAGAAGAAGCCTTTGAATTCATGCTTACCTTCTCGGGATTGGGTCCCGGCATTTGACCATATGATGACTCCATCTGAATGTTTAGACATGTGTTATATTTGGGATGATATACTTCCGTCTGAAGAAGTTTTCTTAGAGTCTATAATGCGGTCTGCCATTCATTTGGACATTTGATTCACCTTTCAAGCATTCTTCCACCTTCACTTCAAGCTCGTTAAAAACAGTAAGGAAGTTACGAGCATTCTTTCACCTTTCCTTCCAGCTTGTTAAAAACAGTAAGGAAGTTAGGAGCATTCTTTCACCTTTTCTTTGAGCTCGTTAAAAATAGTAAGGAGGTTCCGAGCATTCTTCCATCTCTCCTTTGAGCTCATTAAAAATAGTAAGCAGGTCACAAGTTTACTTTTTCGGACTCGTTAAAACTTTACGAAAAAGATATTTATAGAGTTCTTTCACGCTTTTGTTAGACTCTTTAAATATGAAAAGATTGCCGAGTATAGTTGTCATTTCAGACTCGTTAAAGGATTTGAAGCAACATCTGCTTAAGTATAAGTTTAACCCTTTTCTGGACTTTTGCAGATTATTTACGAAAATGAATACTCTAGTCATCTGTGGCTAGAAGAGTTATTCTTCCATTGTTTTACACTTTTTCGGGGGAGGAGACTAACTTTATGAAAAAGGACCTTTTGGAGCCTTCTTTAGGGTTTTCAAGTTCTCGAAATATGAAAACACCTAGGGAGCATTAACCTACTTGGGCTCGATATTAAAATCCACGAGTAGGTGAATGGAGTTTTTGTTTAAGTTTTTCAAACTCTTTAAAATTGAAAACACCGGTGAGTAAGAACAAATCTCGGCTCGATATTAAAATCCAGAGATCAATATTATAGAGTATTCTTCTATCTCTTCTTCTAACTTTGTAAACAATGAAGAATGTCCTGAGTCTTCCTCCCATAAGCTCATTAAAATATTTACATGGTTGGATTTATTGAGTTTTCATTCTTTCTTGGACTCATTAAAACAACAAGAAAGGTATTCTTTTATCTAAAAAGAATAAGGGATAAGAAGGGTATATCACATCTTACAGTTTCAAAAGGCAGTTCAGTCAGTCCTATCCTTGAACACATCACCTAGTTGAGTCTATCATTTCAGTTGGGTTTAGTTTTTGACCTTAGGGTGAACTTGATCTCCGAGTTGTTTACTCCCCCAGTTGGTTATTCTTCCAACCATATGGAGGGTCTGCTAATGTCTCTTACATTGCAAGCTTATATCACTTTCCCATCATGTTGAAAACTGGTTAAGTCACTTTGTGTCGTGCTCACTATTCAAGGATACACCCTGTGTCGGCCATTCTGCAGTTTACCTTGACCTCATGTGTTAGCCATCCTAGTGTCAATATTGTTACTTGTACTACTCCACATTAGCTCATACCATTTGAGTGTTCCTCGTGTTGGATGATGGAGGATTCCTTAAGGACTCCCTTCCAACGGACTTCTTCCCATTGATATCAACTCATTTTGCTCTGGGAATGAAGTTTAGAGTTTCGGTTAGTACCTTGAGGATTGTAGTCACCAGTGGCAATCTCTCTCGCTGTTGAATTATGAGAATACATCAATGTCTCTTATTTGACAGGTTCCTCAAGTGTTCGACGTCAAGTCCATTTATTCACACTTGTTGGATCGTACTAGGTACCTTGGGCCCCATTATCATTATCGATGGAATCCCTCGCATTTGTTAATGGTATACATCAATGACCGGTAATCAAACGATACCCCCCATGTTCGACTTTCAGCTCATTTATTCACATGGTTAGGGTTTGTACCTTAGGTTGTTTGGATGAATACCTTGGGATTTTGATAGCATTACCTCATTATGTTATCACCCAAGCTGTGTAAGACTGACCCTTACTCATTTTTTGGCTCTCCATGAGACATAGATCCAGTTTGTTGTTATGGCTATGATCTCTCATTGAGACATGGATCCACACTTGTATTTCAGTGGCCATGATATATATACATATTCTAGTTATGTATCAGAGATCATGTTGTATCATGCTACACATCTATATGATGTCAAGATTGTAATTGCTCGGTGACCTTGATCGTTATTTCAGGTACTTTTGTGACTTGGTTCTGTGGTTTCTTGCTCCTCCACTGACTTGGAATTATAATGTATTTCGTCCATCGTTTGTCTCTGACCTCACACATTAGGGAGCATCTGTTATAAGTCAAATCTGCACTTCTCCGTCCATGATCACATTTAGTTGTTGATCACACAAAAGGACAACTTGGATTGAAGAGCATGATGACCCTAGATGATGAATGGCCTAGACTTACCCCTTTGCAGCTGACAAAACTCTCTTTTTACCTACTTTGAGGGAAAAATGCTACCCTACAAGCATGATAGTAGCGTTTTCCTCTAGAAATATTCTACTCCACTTCATTAAAGTAGCGTTTTCCCTCAGAAATACTCTACTTTGCTTCAATAGAGTAGCGTACAACTTCAGAAATCTTGCAAACGCTAGTTGTAAAGCAGGGAAGTTGCATGTTGAACGCTACTCCACTTGAGAAAAGTAGCGTACACCTTAAAAAGTAATCAAAAATATATTAATTTGACAAATTGGGATTAGTTGAAGTTGGTTTTGCAACTTCCCAATCAAACTCCCTCTCCTCGCTACAGGGTAGATTTCTCGAACAACACTCATGCAAATGAAACAAGAAGACTCTGGCATGAAACATTCAAACACCTAAATTTCAAATACCTGCAGCAGTTGCACAAGGAAGAGATGGTTGAAGGTTTGTTGGACATAAAGTTCTCTCAAGGAATATGCAAAGGTTGCTTGGTAGGGAAGAATCCACAGCGAATGTATAATGTTGGGAAGGAAAAGAGAGCTTCCTCCATACTTTATCTGATTCATAGTGATGTTTCAGGACCGATTCCCACTACTTCAATAAATGGATCCAGATACCTTCTCACCTTCATTGATGACTACTCTAGGTTCTGCTGGATCTATTTTCTCAAACAAAAATCTGAAGTATTGAAAATATTCAAAGTTTTCAAAGCCTTAGTTGAGAACGCTATTGGAAGGATGATCAAGGCACTCAAATAAGATAATGGAGGGGAATACATCAAGAAGGAGTTGCAGTAGCTATGTGATTTTGAAGGTATTCAAATGAAACATGTTGTCCCATACACACCACAAGAAACTGGTGTAGCAGAGAGGAAGAATAAGTCATTGAAAGAAATGACTACCTTCTTGCTTGAAGGAAGAGATCTGCCATCAAATCTCTGGGTAGAAGCAGTGAATTGTGCCACATGCATTTAGAATAGGTTACCCCACAAATCTGTTGATGGGGTCACTCCATTCGAAGCATTGAAGGGACACAAACTTGATGTATCTCACCTAAGGGTTTTTGGATCCAAGGCATGGGCCAAAATCCCCTCCAACAAGAGGCAAGCACTTCAACCTCAAAGTAGCGAATGCATTCTTCTTGGATATGTAGAAGATGCAAAAGCTTACAAATTGATGGATATCACAACCAAGAGATGCTTCATTGAAAGAAGTGTTCTATTCAATGAGGATCCATTGCATGATCTACAACTAGTTGAAGAACAAGGTGTAACTAATTTACCTATTTCATTTTCTCCTAATGATGTTTTTGCAGGTAATCCACATTCAGATTCCGAAGAAGAAGACCAATATGATTTAGACCTATATATTGAGTATGAAGATCTAGCAGATCCAGATCCATATGCAACACCTACTCCCAATACAAAGCCTAAATGGGCTCAAAAGCTTATTGAGGAAGATGGGGACATTGTCGGAGATCCATCTGACTACAAAAGAACAAGATCTCAATACCAATATTAAAACATTGCACTTTTCCATAGAGATCCACTTCTCCCTGAGAGGTAATTCATGATAGTGGGGTATGATTTACAGTCTTAGAGAGAGGCTTTCCATGATCCGAGATGGAAAGTAGCCATGGATGAATAATATGAGTCACTACATAATAATGAGACATGGTATGTTGTCTCTCTTCCCCCAGGGAGGAAACTAGTTCAGTGAAAATGGATCTACAAAACAAAGATTGCATCTGATGGATCTACAACCAAGTACAAGGCTCACTTGGTTGCAAAGGGGTACTCACAAGTTCAAGGTTTGGAATACAACAAGAAAATCTCTCCTGTAGAAAAAATGGATTTAGTAAGGGTTGTTTTGGCCATTGCAGCTTCTAATGCATGTGAGGTACATCACATGGATGTAAATAGTGCCTTCTTGCATGGTGATTTAGAAGACTTGAGATCTAAAAGAAACATCCCTAGGGGTACACTGATGATCCTTCCTTGGTATGCAGATTGAGGATATCATTGTATGGGCTCAAGAAATCCCCAAGGGCATGGTATGCAAATATGGATTCCTTCTTACTTTCACAAAAGTTTGAAATATACAAATTTGATTGCAATGATTACATGCAATAGAAGGGTGGATGTCTACTGTTGATTGTTTTGTATGTTGTAATATCCTGAATTTTGGACTGACTATTTTATGATGTTATATTGGGCCACGGCCCCAGCACATATAATTTATTCTGATTATTGAGCATGAGCCCTAGTGCATATGATTTATTCTTTTGTAGACTGACATATGGGGCATGGACCCTAATTAAATTTCATTATTTGATTATATACTGCGAAAGGAAGCCCCAATGTCCTGATTTATGTTTTTACCATGTGATGTGGGTACAAGACCCTAATATACTGAGATGAACTTTTCTTACATACTATGCAGTGATGTGAATGACATAATTGACTTATATGGTGTGTTGAGCGTGGACTCAGAAATACACGGATTACCTACATACTAGGAAAAATCCCAGATGGACCTAGAGGAAATATGATGTACTGGGAGTAAGACCTGATGTACATTGAGTGTTGGGCATAAGCCCTGGAGCACTCCAAGCTTGATAAATGAATACCGGATCCGAGGAAACTTAAATATTCTAGATGTGCCTCACAGCCACATTCTAGCACTATTGTTCAGCAGTGACTCTAGATTTGCACTAGAGTAACACCCATGTGAGAGTGTTGAGTTAAATGGCTCTTAAGAGCACTCGGGGTTATGGAGTTTCAAAGTGCTGAGTCAGAAAGACTCTGAATAGCACTTTTATCACATTTATTTAAATTGACTAAATGATTCATCTTTTTATCCATCATCACCTACTCCGGGAGCTACCATGTTAAACGAGGCAATCCGACATGCAAAGAGAGAGACTAGAGGTACCTAACCAAGCCGACCAAGATTGTCCTAAAGAAGTGGACCATGTCCCTAAAATTTAAAGAGAAAAGAGAGTCATGTGATGACACATAAGTAAATAAAAGATAATTACCAGTAGTCTTTTATGACTAACCTCAGTAAAGGCCTCCAAGTTATTATTATTATTATTATTAGGAGCTTTAATAAAAATGGTGCTATTATTTAAATTATGGAATATAATTAGTATATATGATTTAGGCATTATTTAATATTATAAGTGGTGTATTAATAGTTAAGTAAAACGTATTTAATATTAGAAAAATTATTAGTATAATTGTTGTATTACAATTATTGTTATTTCAATTACTATTAAGAGCATAAATCAAAATCACTTATAATAAAAAAGTTGGAAAAAATCCTAGTTCAAGAAGACTAGATATTTGTAATTAAATAATATCTCTTAATTATTAATTATCTAATTTAAAGAAATTGATTGTTTTCAACAGTCCTAATTGAAAGACTTCCCTACTTAAGGAGGGCAGACCCCAAGTTTGGGGATTACCTATCATTCTTGGTTATTATCATTCTCTTATGGTAGTCCAAGAAAACTATTCTACTCCAAGAAGCTGAAGCGGCCTTACCTAAAAAATTTCAGAATTGAACCAGAAGTGGATCTAGGGCCTCTACCTCTCATTGCATGTTGGAACCAAGCTCGAGGGTTCCAGCTAAAACCAACACAGTTCAAGGGTCAAGGTTGGGAGGAACGTGGTAGCCCCAAAGTCATTGTAACAGATCATCTGAGCTCAGAGGGCTCTACACTAATTATTGTTTGAGTGTGTAGGTTACATTAGGAAGGGAGAAGGCTACAAAGTAATCAGGTATGAAATATGAATCTTCTATTTCAAGTTATAATAGATGGTTAGATAAGTAAGATAGGATGCTGCCTCAACATCATTTAGCCTAGTTTCTTCTTCCATCCTAAATTGGTTTAAATATAGACTTTCTGATAGGAACAAATAGATAGCATTATTGTAAGCCAGGATCAGTAGAATGTCGAGCAGGTTCTTGTGCTAGACATCCTAGCAAACTCGTAACCTAGAAATTAGTTCTCAAGAATTTAAATAAACTCAGATTGCTCCTTTAGGGTAGAACGATTGAATTTATATATATATATATGTTCTCCCATTTTTTGAAACAATGCTTGATTTTCTTCATCTTCGTATAGCTAAGATGTGAATGCTTTTCAGATTAATATTTGTATTTCTATTGTTTCCACTAAAACCCTATCTCAGTTTTAAAACATCAATACATCTCGAAACTACTAACCCTTACAGGAAGACAAGCTCAGACTTCGGAATCACCAAGTATTGCATGCATCAAGTTCTGGAGGCTCAAGACTACACATTATTATTGTCACCCACTGTGACGATCAAAACATAGAATTTACTCATCATCCATTGACCAAAGCTATTATCGAAATTATAGTACCAAGCAGTAAAAAAAAACACAGTATGCTCCCAGAGCATTTGTTTATCAACGCGTCAGTCAACCACTATAACGAAAGCATCACGACCAACACATCACAAGTTTTAACGCATCACACAAGCTGTACGATTTATAAACTTAGTGTCTGACATTTCATTCATACAACCTAAACTTTTGAATAAAAGCCCAACAAGTTTCATTTCATAAATCAAACAGTCCACGGCATTCAATTCCAATAACATAATATTTCATGAGTTGTGAGATCGAACCCCATCCAAACTCTGTTATTTCACTAAACACCACAAGCATAGAGTTTATACAGCAACCCATACCCTCTCAAGGGTCAAACCAAATAGCAGTTAGGGTCACGATTCCTATTTAAAACACAAAAGCGTTACACTCGATTCATCAAACCAATTTTCATAAAATATTATACAGAGAAATTCACAAACGATGGTACAAGGATCGATTCCCACCACCATCTCATTATACAGAGAAACATTATTCACCAATGAGAGTACAAGGATCGATTCCCACAATCATTTCATTTAAGTACCTTTGTCTTTCTACCTATTCAATCAACCAAAAACGTAGCAGTAAGACCCAAATCGTAGATCATGACAGGTGCATTTCTTCAACTTCAAAGTTACGAATCATGCCATCAAAATAGTCATATAACAACCCATATCCATATGAATTATGAAATGCAAAGAATTTGATAGGGTACCAAACCCTTATAGATATTACACAGAAGGACATTTCGAGACCCTTACAAATACATTTTGGAAACATAAATTTGTAATGTAAACCCCAGTTCGTCTTGGACACCATTGCCAAATAAACGGAAGTTCAACCAAAATCAAATATAGAGGAAGATAGCCAAAACCTCATACTAGAATCCTCTAGAGTCTGCAAACGACAAATAGATACATCTTCACACAACAGTTTAGCCAAATGGAAACTTCCAGGAACACGAAATGTTGTCACAAATGAACTCAAACAAGTTCATAGGTTCACAATAAATACACATAAATAGTTACCCCCACAGAGGCGAAAGGAGGAGCTAAGAGATGGGAAATTCTGGACTTACCATTGTCCAACATCGCCACTATTGAATACCAACCATGCAGAAGAGAAACGCTAGCCAACACCTTTATTCCAACCATGACATATGAAGTCAAGGTTTTGAATTTTATATCACAAAACATCTAATGTACAATAGCAAGAGTGTAGAACTTAAACCCGAGAGGAATTACCTTCAAAGATTTGCAGTCGCCATCGCTATTTCCATATGGTATGCTGACCATGAGCCACAGCTCAGGTCAGTAGCAAAACCATCAATGCACCCACAGCAGACAAGAGAAGAGAACCATGAAAATGTCCTTTGTTGGTGTAGAACCATAGAGTAAACCCCCATCATAGCTGGCAACGTGCCCATGTGCATTCGCAGAGATACATTCAATGCTATGACTAACTACCATTAATTCGATATTTAGCCAACACTCTAAAGTATTAGGATCATTCGCTATTCACAACATTGTAAAATACAATCAAATATTACAAAGGCCCCAAACTCTTCATAGTGCCATTAAATAATTACAAGGTCAAACAAGTAGTGATGTTTCACAAGTATCACAAACCCCAATGAGGCTAAAAAAAAAAGAAGTGCCAACCTTCAAAGCTATCTCACTTAATACTTAAAATAGTTGCTAGGAGGGTGGAGCAGGCATTCTCGATAGATACCTCATAAGTACACCTACAAAGCCGAAACAAGTAGATGCATTAGCAATAATGCTAAGTAAGTCTGGAATCTCCATTTCTTATCCCTAACTCTTGGAAGCCCTGTCAGGGTACCTTGCCAGATCAAAAGACCAAGTATCTCATCATGAGCATCAATCGCCACCAATAAAAGATCCATTCCACCTGAATTACCAATGAAAATTTAATACATATGCATTCAAACCTTTACAACCAAAAGAAGGAGATTCATATTATTGCATTCACCAAATTGGTACACATTCGACAGTTCATACATCTAAACCATTTTAGAAATACTTTCACAAAGCTGTAGAACCTTATAAACAATGAACCATGATACTTATGAAGCTAAGACATTTCAAAGAGTAGAAATCAAACATCGGTACAATAAGTACTTATCAGTGCTGAAGTTAGTATTTGTAATATCTTTTCCAGTTTATTCTAGTGTCGAAATTTTTTTAAATTTTTGCTATTTTTTTTGGACATTGCAAGTGGTATTAGGGCCCAGTTACAAAACTAAGTGACCTATTGGGCTCATTACAAACATCCGTTGCAGATACACAATAAACAGAAACATACATTTACATTTTATTTTGTTTTATGTGAGAATAAACTAACATAATTTTATGTTCTCTATACTTATATAACATTTTAGGTACAAACACTGTCTGAAAAATGAATGCAGAACAAGGCAGCAGCATTCACAGGAATCTGGACTCACCACCCCAAGAGAAGGAGGTGGTGGTCGAACTAAACTCATATTGGAGACAATCTATGCAAAACCTACAGGCAGAGTTTCAAAGCTTCCGAGATGAAAACATGCAGGAAAGAAGAGAACAACAAGCCATAAATGAGGCACTGCTTCAGACCATAACAAAGGCTAACCCTCTCAGACAGCCCACACTCTCAGTCAACACCCCCAAAAAAGGAAACAGTCACACAAAAAGGACTTCCATCCCTAAAGGAGAAGAGCAGGGAGAGCACATACCGAAACAATGGAAAAGGACGGTAAGAGCTCTTCCAACAATAAAGGTTCATCACCTCCTTGCAAGAAAAAGGAGAAAAAGTGACGACAGTTTGCAAGGGGAATTTCGAAATATAAGAGCCCCAACATATGATGGAGAGATTAACTCTGGGGAAAAGGCTGAGGAGTGGCTGCTAGGGATGACTAAATACTTCAAAGTTCACAATTACTCCAGTGAAATGCAAGCCCGACTAGCCATATACAACGTAAATGGTAAAGCTTCCAGATGGTGGCGGGACTTGAAACACACCAAAGGACAAGAGCTGAGAGACATAACCTAGGATACTTTCAGCAGAATATTCCAAGACAAGTACATGTCTGAAAGATTCTTTGACAAGAAAATAAAGGAATTTCATGAGTTAAAAATGGGCTCCCTGACTATGGAAGCATTCATAAACCGATTCTTAGACTTGCTACACTATGTGCCTTATATTAGAGACTAGAAGGTAAAGATTCAACAGTTCTTGGGAGGGCTACCACCGAACTTTAGAGAAAAGATAGAGTTCGACATGCCCAAAACCCTTGATATCGCCTTACATAAAGCAAGGTTGTGTTACAAACACTGGAAGCCAAGGAATGACAACATCAACAGAAATAGAGATAGGTTCGGAACCTTCTTAGATAACCATAGATCGGGTTTTAGGCCCCCACATTATCGGAAACATAACAACATTTTTACGCCCAATAGAGGCTTCAACTGACCCCAAGCACAACCAAGTGCACCCCCACCACCTATCAACAGGCCAACATTCAACAAAGGGACCAAAGTTGTCCCACCAACCGTTTCTTGCTAGAAATGCCAAGGGCCCCACTACTACATAGACTGCCCCAGCAAAAGAGATGGAGTTTTACACAACATCCAAACAGAGACTACCATAGGAGACATGGCAAAGACACCAAGGATCTATGCCACTCTCGATGGTTGACAGGAAGATCACCATGCCACCATGGTGGAATTAGAGGGTAAGATCTCCAACATTATAGTTTTAGCTTTAATAGGGGTGAAAACGCGAAGCTGGGAAACAATTCTGTGACAAAAACATGAAGCTAGGAAAGAGGGCACGTGGATGAACAGGGGAAAAAAAGTCAACCTAAAACTCTCGGCCTAGAGTTTTTTAAACTCTAGGCCGAGAGTTTTGAGAGTTCAAAATCTCGGCGGAGAGTTTAAAAAAACTCTAGGACAAGAGTATGAACCAATCCACGTGCTGTATTTTTAAAAAAATTCTCGGATGAGAGTTTGAACTAAACTCTCGGCTGAGAGTTCGGAAGACATTTTCTCGCCCGAGAGTTTCTGGTCAAAAGACATTTTCTCGCCCGAGAGTTTCTGGTCAACAATTCCAGCACCATTTATGCAGAATTCAGAAATGTGTCACTTTAACAAGGTCTAACCACTGCAAAACATGAGAATTACATGTCGGAGTTTATACCAGTAGATTCATGTTTCAATCTACTTTCTCATAATATAATTATTTTTGAATTTCATTTAGGATTACTATTTGTTTACTAAACTTTATCATTAAAAAATTTAGTGACTGAAAAATCAGTCACAATGAAAATTCAATATCGTCACAATGATGAAGCCAATTTTTTTAAAAAAAATACAAGGATGTTCCTTGAAGTGTCCTCTTCAATGTGTTGGTTTTAGTTTGTTTGATAAGAGTCCCATTTGAAAGAAAATGCGAAGACAAAAACATGTGTCGATAATGCACCATTTTCTGAACATACGTTGTTTCGACAAATAATAAAAAATAGTTCACAAGTCTTAAAAAACTCAAAATATAGTCCAGGATCCAGTGTAGTGTGTGTAGATTATGACCCTACAATTGTTTTCCCTGAAATGAATAACCATCTATCAAAAAACCGTCATCAACATAGGTCACTCATTATCCATACCTAAACTTTTCAAGTATATGTCGTATGTTGACAACAAATTTGTCCCATGATATGTCATAAAAAAATTTAAAAAAAATACGAATAGAAAGCTAATTCAATTCTCTAAAACCTTTGTGTTTACCTCAAGTTGAAATTCCTAAGGGAGATATGGGTTTGAAGAGGTCGAAGTTGAAAAACATAAAATTTAGTAGTTTTTTTTGTCAAAAACAAGCCAAAATTGTTTCCCAACTTCATGTTTTCATCCATAGATCCCAACGCTTGCCGAAGTTATATGTCCCCTAAGTTAGTGGACACTTGTAAGTTGAACTGAGAATCTCACGAGAAACCGTGGTTGGTACAACTAGCCACCGGTACCAAACGAAAGATCTCCGAGTTAGTTAAAACTTGCGAGATAAACTTAAACGGATTTCAAACTAGGTTAGATTTAAACATTCTACCCCTAGGTTCGTACGATGTTCTCATCGGCATTGATGGGTAGGAAGAATACCATGTCCTCCTAGACTACTTAAAAAAATCCTTGCTTTGCAGGGATGACCAAGGGATTCAGAAGACGATTCAGGGTATCCCTAAGAAAGTGTTGGTAACACAGATCTCCGCCTTACAAGCAAAGAAATGTATCAGAAAGGGTTGCAAACTCTTTGTCGTCAATATCCAAAACATAGAAACTGATAGGGAATAGAAGATCGAAGACTTTCCAGTCCTCATAGAATTCAAGGATGTATTTCCTGAAGAAATACCAAGATTACCGCCTAAACGAGACTTAGACTTTTCCATCGAACTAACACCCGGGTCGGTACTAGCTTCTAAAGCCCCGTACTGCATGAGCACACCAGAATTGGTGGAGCTCAAACTACAGTTACAAGAACTAATTGACAAAGGGTACATCCAACCTAGTGTTTCCCCTTGGGGCGCACCGATACTCTTCGTCAAGAAGAAAGACGACACAATGTGGATGTGTATCGATTACTGCCAACTCAAAAAAATGACCATTAAGAACCGCTACCCACTCCCTAGGATCGACAACTTGTTTGACCAAGTCGGAGGGGCAAAGATCTTCTCGAAGATCAACTTATGATCTGGATACCGTCAAGTAAGGATCCGTGATGAGGATATCAACAAGACCACATTTTGAACCTGTTATAGCCACTATGAGTTCGTAGTGATGCCCTTTGGGTTGACGAATGCACCAGCCAACTTTATGTGCATGATGAACAATATCTTTAGTAAATACCTCGATAAATTCATTCTAGTCTTTATTGAGGACATTTGGATCTACTCCAAGAACGAAGTAGAACACGAGGAGCACCTCCAAATTGTTTTACGGATACTAAGAGAACACGAGCTTTATGACAAGTTTAGTAAGTGCGATCTCTACAGACCCCAGATTCAATACTTAGGACATATCATTTCCAAGAAGGGAATAGCTGTCGACCCTGAAAAGGTCAAAGTTATTGAAGAATGGCCCACACCTACTTACGTATTCGACATAAGGTTGTTCTTAGGATTAGCCGGCTACTACCGAAAGTTCATTGAGAACTTTTCACGGATCGCATGTCCCATGACTGGCTTGTAGGAAAAGGCAAACAAGTTTATCTGGATGGATAACTGTGAAGAAAGCTTTCAAAAGCTGAAGCAACTACTGATTAGTGCACTAATTCTGTGTATTGCGGATCCCAATGGGGACTTCGTCGTTTGCCCAGATGCAAGCAAGGAAGGACTCGAGGGAGTCCTTATGCAAGACAATTTTTCCATATGCTACGAATCGAGGAAACTAAAAGAACATGAGCGGAACTACCCTTCTCATGACCTCGAACTAGCTACCATCATCCATGCTCTGAAGATGTGGCGACATTATCTCATGGGAAAGAAATTTCTATTAATGACTGATAACATGAGCTTGAAATTCCTTTTCGACCAACCTGACCTAAATGCCAGGCAGTCCAGGTGGCTAGCCTTCCTTAGTGAATACCATTTGGAACTAAAGCATAAAAAGGCAAGGAAAACAATATTGCGGATGCTTTAAGCCATCGAGCACATATGCTTTATGAGGTCACAGTAAGCCAAACCGACTCCGCCTTACACCATAGAATTTGAATGGCATGTAAGAGTGACCGTTATTATACGTAAATCCCTGCAAAGATCCAGGAAGACAGACTTTTCCAACAGCAGAAAGAATATAAGATAGATGAAACAGGACTACTGTGGTTGAAAGACCGACTTTACGTCCCAGAGAGTGGAGACATTAGATCAAACATTCTCACCGATTTTCATCAGAAACCTTATTCAGGACACCCCGAATATCAAAAGATGATATCCATCGTAAATAAGTATTACTTCTGACCTAAGCTAAAAGATGACATCGCAGTGTTCATCGCGAAACATCAGGAGTACCATTTGGTCAAAGCAGAACACCAACACCCCTCTGGGGTACTTCAACCTCTACCCATTCCAGAATCGAAATGGGAGGTCATAAGTATGAACTTCATTACAGGCTTACCCAAGAGTAAGAAACTAAACGACTCCATCTTTGTAGTAGTAGACAAGATGTCTAAAGCAACCCACTTTATACAGGTGAAATCTACCTACAAAGCAGTTCACATCGCAGAAATATTCTTAAAAGAGATCTTTCGATTGCACGAGATACCCAAAGCAATCATTTTCGATCGAGACACGAAGTTCACTAGCAACTTCTGGAGAGCATTATTCTCTGGTCTGGAAACCCAGTTACAATTCAGTACTGCGTACCACCCCTAGAACAATGGACAAACAGAATGAGTAAACCAAATCCTCGAGGACATGTTGAGGATGTATGTCATGAATAACCCCACCAAGTGGGAAGATTATTTGCACCTAGCAGAGTTCGCATACAACAACGGTTATCAAACTGCGGCCAAAATGAGTCCTTTCGAAGTACTCTATGGCAAGAAATGTCAAACCCCCGTGACATGGGATAGTCTAGTAGATAGACTTATGTTGGACTCGACCTATTAAAGGACTTTGAACATCTAGTCTCCAAGGTACAACTAAACTTAAAAGAAGCACAAGACCACCAAAAGAGTTATGCGGACAAGAAAAGAAAAAACAAGGACTATCAAGTCGACGAACATGTGTTTCTAAAAATAAAAGCAAAACGAAGCTCATTGAGCTTGGGATGTTGCAGGAAACTAGCCCCAAGATTTTGTGGACCTTTTGAAATACTGGCCAAGAAGGGCCCAGTAGCTTATGAGTTAGCCTTACCCGCTCATATAAAAGTTCATAATGTTTTTCATGCTTCACTATTAAAGAAATATGTATATGACACTAAACATGTTATTGATTGGTCCTTATTACAAGTGGAGCCCGAAGGGGAGTTCACGGCAGAACCCCCCCATATCCTGGACAAGAGAGAGGTCCAGGTTAGGAGGAGGAGCATTACTCAACTGAAAATGCAATGGAGGCACTTTGGGCCAAATGAGGCTACTTGGGAGAATGAGGCCACCATGAAAGAAGCTTACCCCGCCTTGTTTCATGATCTCATTCCTAGTCCCTAGAAACACCAGGATGGTGTTGTTCTATTTGGGGAGGGATGTAATATCCCAAATTTTGGACTGACTATTTTATGATGTTATATTTGGCCACGGCCCCAACACATATAATTTATTCTTATTATTGGGCATGAGCCCCAGTGCATATGATTTTTTCTTTTGTAGACTGACATATGGGGCATGGACCCTAACTAAATTTCATTATTTGATTATATACTGGGCAAGGAAGCCCTAATGTCCTTATTTATGTTTTTACCATATGATGTGGGTACAAGACCCTAATATACTGAGATGACATTTTCTTACATACTATGCAGTGATGTGAATGACATACTTGACTTATATGGTGTGTTGAGCGTGGACTCAGAAATACACGGATTACCTACGTACTAGGAAAAAGCCCAAATGTACCTAGAGGAAATATGATGTATTGGGAGTAAGCCCTAATGTACATTGAGTGTTGGGCATAAGCCCTGGAGCACTCCAAGCTTGATAAACGAATACCGGATCCGAGGCAACTTAAATATTCTAGATGTGCCTCACAACTGCATTCTAGCACTAGTGTTGAGCAGGGACTCTGGAATTGCACTAGAGAAAAGCCCATGTGAGAGTGTTGAGTTAAATGGCTTTGAAGAGCACTCGAGGTTACAGATTTTCAAAGTGTTGAGTCGGAAAGACTCTGAAGAGCACTTTTATCACATTTATTTAAATTGACTAAATGATTCATCTTTTTATCCATCATCACCTACTGCGGGAGCTACCATGTTAAACGAGGGAATCCGACATGCAAAGAGAGAGACTAGAGGTACCTAACCAAGCTGACCAAGATCGTCCTAAAGAAGTGGACCGTTTCCCTAAAAGTTAAAGAGAAAAGAGTGTCATGTGATGACACATAACTAAATAAAAGATAATTACCAGTAGTCTTTTATGACTAACCTCAATAAAGGCCTCCAAGTTATTATTATTATTATTATTAGGAGCTTTAATAAAAATGGTGTTATTATTTAAATTATGGAATATAATTAGTATATCGGATTTAGGCATTATTTAATATTATAAGTGGTGTATTAATAGTTAAGTGAAACGTATTTAATATTAGAATAATTATTAGTATAATTGTTGTATTACAATTATTGTTATTTCAATTACTATTAAGAGCATAAATCAAAATCACTTATAATAAAACAGTTGAAAAAAATCCTAGTTCAAGAAGACTAGATATTTTTAATTAAATAATATCTCTTAATTATTAATTATCTAATTTAAAGGAACTGTTTGTTTTCAATAGTCATAATTGAAAGACTTCCCTACTTAAGGAGGGCAGACCCCAAGTTTGGGGATTACCTATCATTCTTGGTTATTATCATTCTCTTATGGTAGTCCAAGAGAACTATTATGCTCCAAGAAGCTGAAGCAGCCTTACCTAAAAATTCTCAGAACTGAACGAGAAGTGGATCTAGGGCCTCTACCTCTCATTGCATGTTTGAACCAAGATCGAGGGGATCCAGATAGAACCAGCATGGTTCAAGGTTCAAGGTTGGGAGGAACGTGGTAGCCTCAAAGTCATTGTAATAGATCAGCTGAGCTTAGAGGGCTCTACACTTATTATTGTTTGAGTGTGCAGGTTACTTCAGGAAGGGAGCAAGCTACAAAGTAATCAGGTATGAAATATGAATCTTCTGTTTCAAGTTATAATAGATGGTTAGATAAGTAAGATAGGATGCTGCCCCAGCATCATTTAGCCTAGTTTCTTCTTCTATCCTAAACTGGTTTAAATATAGACTTTCTGATAGGAACAAACAGATAGCATTGTTGTAAGCCAAGATCAGTATAATGTCGAGCAGGTTCCTGTGCTAGACATCCTAGCAAACTCATAACCTAGAAATTGGTTCTCCATAATTTAAATAAACTCAAATTGCTCCTTCAGGGTAGAACTATTGAATTTATATATATATGTTCTCCCATTTTCTGAAACAATGCTTGATTTTCTTAATCTTCGTATAGCTAAGATGTGACTGTTGTTCATATTAATATTTGTATTTATGTTGTTTCCACTAAAACCCTATCTCAGTTTTAAAACATCAATACATCTCGAAACTACTAACCCTTACAGGAAGACAAGATCAGACTTCGAAATCACCAAGTATTGCATGCATCAAGTTCTGGAGGCTCAAGACTACACATTATTACTATCACCCACTGTGACGATCAAAACATAGAATTTACTCATCATCCATTTACCAAAGCTATTATCAAAATTATAGTTCCAAGCAGTAAAACAAAACATAGTATGCTACCAGAGCATTTCTTTATCAATGCGTTATTCAACCACTAGAACGAAAGAATCACAGCCAACACATCACAAGTTTTAACGCATAACACAGACTGCACAATTTATAAACTTAGTATATGATATTTGATTCCTACAACCTAAACTTTTGAATAAAAGCCCAACAAGTTTCTTTTCAGAAATCAAACAGTACACAACATTCAATTTCATTAACATAACATTTCACGAGTCATGAGATCGAACCCCATCCAAACTCTGCTATTTCACTAAACGCCACAAGCATAGCATTTGTACAGCAACCCATACACTCTCAAGGGTTAAACCAAATAGCAGCTAGGGTCACAATTCGTATTTAAAACACAGAAGGGTTACACCACATTCATCAAACCAATTTATACACTATATTATACAGAGAAATTCACAAACGATGGTACAAGGATCAATTCCCACCACCATCTCATTATACGGAGAAACATTATTCACCAACGAGAGTACAGGGATCGATTCCCACAAGCATTTCATTTAAGGACCTTTTTCTTTCTACCTATTCAATCAACCAAAAACGTGGTAGTAAGACCCAAATTGTAGATCATGACAGGTGCATTTCTTCAACTTCAAAGTTACGAATCGTGCCATCAAAACAGTCATATAACAACCCATATCCATATGAATTATAAAACGCAGAGAATCTTATAGGGTACCAAACCCTTATAGATATTATACAGAAGGACATTTCGGGACCCTTACACATACATTTTGGAAACATAAATCTGTAATGTAAACCCCAGTTCGTCTTGGGGACCATTGCCAAATAAACGGAAGTTCAACCAAAATCAAATACAGAGGCAGATAGCCAAAACCTCATACTAGAATCCTCTAGAGTCTGCAAATGACAAATAGATACATCTTCACACAACAGTCCAGCCAAATGGCGACTTCCAGGAACACGAAATGTTGTCACAAATGAACTCAAACAAGTTCACAGGTTCCCAATAAATACACATCAACAGTGACCCCCACATAGCCGAAAGGAGAAGCTAAGAGATGGCAAATTCTAGACTTACCATTTTCCAACATCGCCACTGTTGAATATCGACCACATAGAAGAGAAATGCCATCCAACATCTGTATTCCAGCAACGACATGCGAAGTCAGGGTTCTGAATTTTATATCACAAAACATCTAACGTACAATAGCAGGAGTGTAGAACTTAAACCCGAGAGGAATTAACTTGAACTATTTGTAGTCGCCATCGCTATTTCCATATGGTATGCTAACCATGAGCCACAACTCAGTTCAGTAGCGAAACCGTCAATGCACCCACAACAGACAAGAGAAGAGAACCACGAAAATGTCCTTCATTGGTGTAGAACCCTAGAGTAAACACCCATCACAGTTGGCAGCGTGGCCATGTGCATTCGCATAGATACATTCAATGCTACGACCAACTACCATTAATTCAATATTGACCCAACACTCTAAAGTATTAGGATCATTCGATATTCACAACATTGTAAAATAGAATCAAATATTACAAAGGCCCCAAACTCTTCATAGCGCCATTAAATAATTACAAGGTCAAACAAGTAACAAGGTCAAACAAGTAATGATGTTTCACAAGTATCACAAACCCCAATGAGGCTAAAAAAAAAAGAAGTGCCAACCTTCAAAGCTATCTCACTTAAGACTTAAAATAGTTGCCAGGAGGGTGAAGTAGGCATTCTCGATAGATGCCTCATAAGTACACTTGCAAACCCAAAACAAGTAGATGCATTAGCAATAATGCAAAGTAAGTCAAGAATCTCCATTTCTTACCCCTACCTCTCGACAGCCCTGTCAGGGTACCTTGCCAGTTCAAAATACCAAGTATCTCATCATGAGCATCAATCGCCACCCAGGATGCACAAGTGTGGACTAAGGGGGGGTTTTAGGATAATTAATACTCCATCATTGTCCTACCTAGCATTATTGATTTTTTCCTAGTAGTTGATGATCTTAGTTGACCCCTAGTGGTGTGCAGATGTCATCTAGGATCCATCAGCCACCTAATGCACCCTACATGCATCATTTTAGGACCACATGAGTCAATTCCCTACATTTAAGGAGCCAACTCAATGTTCCAGATCAGTCCACCTGAGTTAGCTAACTCTTGTCAGGGGGTTATGCTCCGATTGCCACCGATTTTGGTCTCATGTTCCCTTTTCTATGTGATTTGCATGCCAAAATCACTAATGTACCCCTTTTGGTCAATTAACTGATTGTGTCTTCAGTTAACTGAAATTTGGTTGAGTTTAACTAAGTTTGGGAGCTCCAGAGCACTGATAGAGGTGACAATTCCTATGCTAGATAGATTGAGACTCGAATTCTCCAAGGTGATTCGAATTATTTCCATTGTAACACCATTGTTGACTATATTGATTATTGGATCATGTGACATTATTTTGTTCCTATCTGAGTTCTCATACATGATTAATTGTGTGCTCATTTTTCCTACAATTTTCATTGTAATTCATCTTTTCTGCTCATTGTTTCTCTATGAGGTATAGTCAACTCCATGATCTGCTGCAATTTAGAATTTCCCACATAAGATAAGTACAATGGATGTGGTGTGCATGATGATGTGGTTTATATGAGACAGATGCAAAAGAATAGAACAACAGTACAATAGACGATGCATAGTATCAAATGAATATGCAGATGTGCAGAAATAGAATCGTATGTTGAAAAAAATGTGGAGTGCAAAAGCATATGAAACAGAAGAACTAGTGTGCAATAATGAAGCAAAAGAAGTGAACTAAGAGCTAATGATAAAGTGTAGCAGTTGCAAAGAACATAGAATATAGAAGGTGCACAAAGGAAAGTAATGCATCAAATCTGAAGTGTTCGTTGATCAACAAACAATAGGAAGAACTTCTACAATTATACCAGGGTGGCAGGATGGTGGAAGGACAGGGGTTTAGAAATTCCTTCGGGTTGGAGGTTGTAAATCAAGGGGGTCGATTCCTCCTTCCAATTGGTGTTGGTAAATGAGGGAGTTGGTTCTTCCTTTAGGTCAAAGCCTGTAATCATGGGGTTGGAGCCTCCTTCTACTCAGTGTTGGAGAGTCTTGGAAGTTGGCAATTCCTATGAATGTAATCTTTATTATATATATAAGAAAGCATTCTATGGTTTTTTCCCGTTTGGATTTCCACGTCAAATCTTTGTGTTATGTGAATGTGTTGATTAATGACATTATCTATGGTGAATACATAATATAATTATTGTTTGATTTTGGTAGAAGTGAAAATTGGTTAACACTGTGCTTAATACTGATTCATCCCCCTCTCAGGATTAATAATATTTCCAACACAATTGAATTTCTCAACTTTGCAAAAGGTTTCTAATAAAATAACTAGGCTTCAAGCAAAAGCTTCTTTGCAATTTGAATATGGATTCGAATCAATACCCAAATAGGGATATTTCCTTCTATGTTCAGTGAACAAGCGAAGCTTGATATTGCATATTAAAAATATTGTAAGTGACTTTGATCTAATGAAAAGTGATATCTTGTGTTTACAATAAACAAAAACAAACATTCTTCTCAAGGAAGGCGTACTTGTACAAAAGTACCACTTTCTCGCAACATTTTGCATTCATGACATTATCAAATATTATAAAAAAACATTATGATCAAAAAAATGATCAGTTACACAACAAAACATGCTGAAACAATCATTTCTAAATTCCAAATTGGAAAAACACTTGTTAAATGAGCAAATACCTATATTGCACCACATACACTAGTCCAAGAACGTTTTCACTTTGTTCATAGTATCATGGAAAACCTTCAACCCAATCAGCATATTGTCCTTGTTGGTGAATTGAACTTTGACATGTTGCAAAATATAAATGCACATAAAAGCTTTTCTATGTTCATGGAAAGCCACAACTTCAAGATACATACAATAAAAGCAACAACCAATACTATCTCTCTTCTAGACCATTTTTGGAAAACTTTACAAGATGATGAAACTAGCTTCTGTATGTACGAAGCTTATTGGACAAAGCATAATATCATTTTCCTTTTAATTCCTTTGCATATATTTTCAAACACTTTTTCTCTGCGTTGATATATATGTCTAAAACCACCAATGCTTCGGCAATTTTTTCACTTGGGAAAAAAAACGTAGATACATGCAACATTGCCATATTCCTAGATTCCTTGTTCTTTCCTTTGTTTATTGCATTGGCTTTTTCTTTTGACTATTCTCTCAATTTTTTCAAATTCATGAATAAATCCAATCAACACATTTCTGTAACGCCACACTGTTTTCAGTAGCAATAGAGCTTTAAACCAAGTACTTTTCCTTCCTTTTTTCCATTTATCCAAATGCAACCAACTTTCCACTATGGCTTTGATGAATCAAGCCAGTAATTATGAGAATACAATACTAGAACTCATGGATGACAATAGGAAAAAAAAAAAATGTATTTACTTTTTTTTCCTTCTTTCTTTTTAAATTCTACGATGCAAACGAAACCCACACCTTAGTCAATAATTCATTGTAACATTATTTTCATCCATTGTTTTTATTTTGCATTTGCTTACTATTTTAAGTTAGAAAAACATAAGTGCCACCATCTTCTATCATACAACTCTCTTCAATGACATATACAAATGTATCTGAAGGATATATCATGTTTGTATGTGGGCCTACACAAAGCAAGAATCCAAATTTACCTATTAAAGTAAAGTTAATGCATGCTGACTTAGTAGACAAAGACATACAACTAATAGTCACAGTGAACATTAACAATAATCTTATAGCTCAGTTCATTGGTTTTTTTCTCCCAGAAATAGTGTAATAATCATAGACTTTCGACTTAAAAACAAGGCAAAATACGTCAGGGGAAATGCAAAGTATTCATTGTTCTAGAAGAAGATGATTCAGTTGAACCAATATCAAAAATTGGTCATCATAGTAGGATACCACCAGACACGACTATATCTTCCATGTTGGATTCACTGAGCACATACTCAGTCAATTCTATTGTGGCATTCGTCATTAGCTGTCAACGAAGTGACCATACATTTGAATTAATCATTAGAGATGGGCATGTAGTAAACGATATTTTGTAATTGTATGTTTCTAGCCTAGTTGAACTCAGTTTCTTGAATTTCATATACCATTGCACACTTAGCAACAAACTGCAACAAACTTACAACCATTTCTGGTGCAACTAAATGAAAGTTGCAAGAACCTTTTCTCCAAATATACGAATAGTTGACATAAGGAACTATACGTATGTACCTATTTAAAAATAATGTCAGAAATGGATCAAGAGGATGCCAACAATTTCCCTTTGCCACATCAACATTCATCGATGTCCTCTTTGATGAGACTATACAATCACATATGATAGCTTTCATAGAATCAATGGCCTAGTCAAGTTTCTATTTTCTAATTTGCTTTATTTGTTTCAATCAAATTTTGATTCTTTTCCCTTCCTACCACAAAAATACCAATCTATGCAAAACAAAACCTATGTAATAAACTGAAAATAATCATGCTCAACAATACAAAATATATATTCTAGCATGGCATGTTTCATAAGATAGGTTCCCACCCCTTGATTCTGATACCTATTCTTTTGAATTACATCCAACAATCCAATTTCTTTTTTGAAACTTATTCTTTTGAATTACATGTAACAATCCAATTTCTCTTTTAAAACTTATTCTTTTGAATTACATGTAACAATCCAATTTCTCTTTTGAAATATAGGGAAAAAAAAAACATAAGTTGTCTCTATCACTTTCACATGGTTTCATTTAGGCTTCAAGTTCTATCTTTTCGTTCTATGTTCCTTAGACACAAATATGCATTGAGTAAACATCGCTTTTGTCCAACAACTTCTGACATTCATTGCCAATGCCCCTCGTTTTCCTATTTTAAGTTTACTAATGGATTTCACCAACTATCTTCTAAGGCATTCTCCAGTTCTTGGATACAAATATTGATATTTAATAATAGCATTCTACATCCAAACATTTACCAACTATCTTCTCAAGCATTCTCCAGTTCTAAGATGCAAATATTTATATTTAACAATAGCATTCTACATCCAAACAAAAAGAAATCAATGTTTGGGAACAAGTTCTAAAACCTAGAGCACCTATATTTGGAAGAAAAAAATTGTTACATGTCCCAGTCATAGTGCTCTCACCCATAGTACTCTTCTAGAACAATAGTACAGGTTTAACCAAATATTCCCTCATAGCACAACATGCTTTCTTCCTACATTGTTATATATCTCTTACATAGATAGAGTAATAGCATAGCTGCTTATACAAGATAATTGAATATAAATGCTTACATTTCTTGTAATTAATGTTTCTTGCAACCAAAAGTCAATAATGTATGAGTGCTTCCTATCATGCTTTATTATTTAATTTTGCATTCTCTATTATCCACATTTCTTTGACACGCATTCAACTTTCTTTCCAATAGAAACATCAATATATTTAAACACTATCCATGCTTACTAGCCTTGCACGACATTCACCTCAATTATTTTTTTCCCTTTTGGACATTGACAATTTAGAACCTTTACAAGCAATTGAAATCCATTTCATTACCGCTAGATGCACTTAAGCATCACCACATTTTTACAAATCGATCCCATGATTTTTTTCTTTATGATTATATCAACAATAAATAAAATACCAAGAGTTTTTCCTTTTATGTAGAGATATGGATACACCTTAAAAAAAATATCTTAAATACAATGACACCAAAAAATAATATATATTCCATCTAAATTCTTTGCAAAGCTCTCAATTATTTGCATGCAACTATACAATAAAAAATAATTCAATCTACAAATTAATCTACTTGTTCTTTTTATCCTTTTCACATTACATTTTGCAATTTATTGGAATATATTCCTTGATCTTGTCTCTCACAACAACCTTTTTTTATTGCTTTGTACCATATGTGAAAGTCAATATTTTCTTTGTCCCTTGTCTCCATTGACCTATATCTATTATCTATTTCAATTAAACAAAAATTCCAACACTATTATTATTATCTTTGCAAAAGTTTAAACTTTTAGAACACTTCCCTATTGTGCAGGTAAAAGGAATCCTAAAAGTAAAAAATGTCTTCTTGCCTTCGTTCTAAAGACTCTGCAACACTTGTAGCCATCCCATGTTGCATAATCCTTCTCATTGTGCAACCTAAAAACAAACAATGACATCAAATATGTTCATTGCTTAGAGTGTACACTTAGAACTCATGGCGACACACTTGATTTCACATTGCACACACCACAACTCTAGAGGTGTTGTCTAGAAATTGCAGCAATTTCTTACGAATACTAAAACAAAAGCATCTCTTCAATTGTTTTCCAACTAATACTAAAACAAAAGCATCTCTTCAATTGTTTTCCAACTAATACTAAAACAAAAGCATCTCTTCAATTGTTTTCCATCTCTGGAGAATATGTCAAAATACATTGTATACATTGACAATGGATAACATGATTACAAAAATTAGGAATCATTAGTAATCTAGACTTGGTTTAGTCATCTAATTTTTTTTTGCTCTAATGTCTTTAACTTGAAAACTAGTATATCTTTTGGAAATTGCAATTTTCCTTGATGATGGTAGTATGCAGTGGCAACCCTAAATGCCATCATTGAATATAGGCCAAGGGGATTTTGGTTTCTCAATTTTTGCTATGTATACAATATTGTTGATGCAAAATACTTTGTAAAATTGAACTTGATCCACATTAATGGGAATGTTAACTATGTTGGGAACCTTTTTCCATTGCAAAAATTCAGAATTTTTCTTTTGAAAATGGTTAACATGTGAAATGTTTACTTACTATTGGGTGCATTCTAGAAATATGTTTCTTGCAATCTATGCCTAGTTTTTTCAAACCAATGCTTTTGTTCACATGCTCCTTTGTTAAAAAAGTATAGAATATCATTTATTGGTAATTACATTTTTAGATTCTGCATTTGGGCGATTTTTGTATGCTACAACTAGACTCCATATATATTTATGCATATGCACTCGATTAGGATCCAAATCTTGATATAGAAATTTGGTTCTATATGCATCTACATTATTGTTCCTTACCCCCAATTTATGATTCCATGTTTAAGTTAGATGTTACAAATAAAACATGAACTATTAGTAATACTATGCTGCTATTGTTATCGATGACTCTTTGGAATATTATATGCATACCTGTCCATGTCTTTCTTTTGCATGCCAATAATTTAACATCAATAGTTGTTCCCGCTGTTTTTAGCCTTTGGATTGAAACATTTCCCACATGCTTTTTCTACAGTTTAGATGTATTTGTACATGATATTCCCTTTGTTTATTTGGGAAAAAAAATGTTTTTATTTTTAAGAAAATTCCAATTTCTATTTATGCAATTTGCAAATTCCAAATTCCCGTTTATGCTTACGCAATTTGCAAAAAACATCAAGTTCCATACCACTATGTTAGGGACATAGCCGCTATGTGGCACTTGTCTGATCTATGTATTTGTACTGTGTATTTATACTGCAGATAGTGTACTCACTCCATTCATATATGGTCTAGTTATTTCTTGTTCATACATCTCAGATGAAACTATCGTTTGGTTGTTTTGGCTCTACCTTGTTACTCTAATAGGGCCATTCTTTTTCTGATAACCTTGGTGCAAAGAGTTACGAATGGAGAGATCTCTCTAGTAAATTAACCTATATTACTTATCTTTGTCTTTTTCAAGTGCATCTATATCATATTTCCTTTATTTCCCTTTGTCTCAATGTAGTTGTTTTTTATCTGGTCGAAGTATCTAGTATATGACTAATGATACTTATTACTGAAATTGGGGATTCATGTCCAGGTCATTCCATAGAATGTAATGTAGTTTTTCATCCAAATGAGGGTTTTCGCTTCTCAAATCACTGGTAAGATATCTCTCCTGATAAGTATAGTTTAGAGACGATTCTTTTATTAGTAATAATCTATCTTCATATGGATTTTCTTTATGTCATTATTTCTCCTTCTCGTAAGTAATGCATCATCTATCTTTGGAATTGTTACAAAGGGTTATTTTGGTGAGGTCAACGTATACGTAACTTGTTCTTTGACCATGGATAATATCCAAGTTCTTGGGTGGAAATCGACTAGACCAAGCCTGTGATAAGGATTTAATTCTTTGTTTCATTTTGATTCTTATCACAACTTTTATTATTTTTCTTATTATAAGCCCCATTTTTTTTATGATGTCAGGATCTTGATCCAATAGGAACATCCTCTTCAGCCAATTAATTTGTTTCTATACTATATTTATAAGTTGAAGTTCTTAGCTCATGACATGGGTGTTCATAACTCTTTACTTTTAGAGGCTTTGCATCGATATAGAGGTGTTCCAAGGTATGACTTTCCACAAACCCTCATCTTGTTTAAACAAGTAAGTTTCGTCGGTCCTTGACGTGGCATACTGTATATTTGCTTAGCATCCTCTATTAGCATATTTCAAGCCAAGCCTCTTAGGTTATGGCTCTGTTAGTCGATTCGTAGCTTCACTTATTTCAAGGTATTTTAAATCCTCTTCTTCTCATGGTTATCTAGTGTTTGGTTTTTTGTTGGGGACTTTTATCTAAATTATTCGATTTGTAGCTTCTACTTATTTCAAGGTATTTTAATTCCTCTTCTTCTCATGGTTATCTAGTGTTTGGTGTTTTGTTGGGGACTTTTATCTAAATTATTCTAATATGAGGGAAGACCCTCAGTGCTCGGTGATCCTTCCCTACTTTTTTAATATACATGGTTAACTTTATTTGTACAAGGTGTTTGCCTACATATTGGGTTTTGTTTACCTATGTATTGGGTTGTTCCTTCCTTTGGCTACTTGTAACAAATGTGGATGTTTACTATTGAATAGTTCAAACGTGTATTTTATGTAATTTCTTATTTTTATGATATGATCAACCAACCATTAATTTTGGGGTGATGATGCTTTTCTCTTATAATGATCTTCCATATATTCTTAGCTTAAAAGATAAAAGAATGAAAAGGTATACCATATATGAACTCGAATTCTTGTTTCACATAGTAATTATTTAGATATTATGAAAGTATTTAGTTTATTGTTTTTAATACAAATAAAATATGAATGATGATACTTTTTTTTCTTTATCATTTTTCTCCTAAAATTTTAAGGTATCCTCAATCCGTATTTTCTTTATAGATTATACATACTCAACACAATCATCTGAGTGTGATTATTCCTTGTTCTGAACATTCGACCATGTGAACTTATTTACACTCTTGGATTAAAACCCTAGCTTGTTACAATAAAGGGTGAAATAAGGAGTTCCTTCCCTTTAATGCATTCTGTAGAGATCTCTTTGTTTTTGTATCCAATATTATATACATGTTTGGGTCATTGAGGGAGTTGTAATAGTTCCTTAATTATGTTTTCAGATACATGGGTGCTACTTGAATTTATGGGGTTAAAGTAGATATTTTCTAAACTTTTGTCTCAATCCTATAATAGAAATAATAGGGGTGATGCAGAATCATGAGCTCCTTTAAAACACTTTAGTTGCCACAAAAAACTGAAAAACACGAACCTCTTACTTTAAGAGGCAATTAGAACTATTTGCATAATGAATTTTAAGATGACATCTAAAGACAAAATATAGGAACTCAAATAATCTTTCATAATATATAAATTTTACTTTTAGAAATTTTGTGTAGTTGTCTATAAAATTTGTTTTTCTAAAATTGGTTGTTTTAACTTTTGAGCACAATACAACATATATGTCTGTGTGAGTGTATCATTATATGAACTAATTGATAGTACTTTTGAATAATTTTTTTTACATAGTTAGATGGCATCTTACACTAGTGCAAGAAAATTTTTGCAACATTATTTATGATGTTTTCATATTTTTATGATTTATTGAAGTTGGATTTCCCTCAAAAAAAAGGATGATGTGTGCGTGTGCAGCACTTGAGGGTCATAATTTAATGATTTTTTTTTGTATATGTGTATAGATATCTTATTCTTCTAGTACACCATATAACTTGTTTGAGAAATGGTGAAGGTATTCAAAAGTTACAACAGGAATCCTGAAATCTGGTTGCACAAAAAAGTAGACCCAACTTTATGCACCTTCTTGCCACACAGATTTATCTCCCTTTCCCTACATCTCCCTTTCCCTACATCTATTTTTCACTCTCAATTAATTTACCCTTCTTGAAGGAAACAGTTCAAACTATAAGTAATACAGTAACAAGTACTTAAACTCAATTGTATCATTATTTTATTAAGTATTCAAATAAACAAAAGGAAGTCTAAATGCACTTTTTTTTCTTTAAAATCTTTTTTTGATTACTTTAGTAATAAGGGATATACCGATTATATATTTTATTCATCATAACAAAATAACAAATGGTTAGATACATATCTAATAACTTTATTAAGAGTTCCAACCAATCACATAGATAGCTTCGATCCTCCCAATCTTAAACTTGAAGAAAAGTTCGTATTTAGGTCCATGTTACAACAATAATAGTGGATTTTTCCCTAAAATCCCTGTTACAACATCTACCCAACTTCATCAATAGATGTGTCCTCTCTTCCCCTTTAACTCTACCCACAACCCCAACTATGGAGTCTCCTTCTTCAGTAGGATTCCACCTACACTGCAAGATAATCCTACTCTCATACCACTTTATGCAGAGGGACCTCATTCCCCTACAAATATTTCTTTTTCAATTCAAACACACAAATCCAAGGAACAATAGGCCCTAAAAAGAAATCACACACATCAATTTAAAAACCATAGTTCAAACATACAAAATTCACACATGAAAAACATAGAACTCTTGAACTCATATTTTGGGCTCAAAAGGCCTTCTCTTAACTCTCAAATAGTTCACCAATTTGCATTGAAGTCTCAAAGAGATTTATCCTCCAAAAATTACAAGTGTGTTCAAAGTAACTTCAAATTCCTTAATTATCAAATTACAAGCATGTTGTTCTAAGTCTCAACCATGCATTTACATCAAAAGTTTCTCAATGATTTCTAAAGCTAAATATTTTACATGTAGAATGTTGCAAAATTCATGCGGTTTAACCTTCTTTCAATTCTTCTCTAACCATCATTCTTCTTCTTATGTTCTCCTTTTCTCTGATTCTTCAACCATCTTCTATTGTTGTTTGTTATTCTTATTTCTAACATTTACGTCTTCTATTTCTTGTTCATTTTCCCTATGCACGTCCTCTTATTTTCTTCTATGAGAGATCCCTTCTTCTCACGGCCTCTCTCCTTCTCCTCTCTACCGCCTTCTCCTTCTTCAAACGGACCTACCTTCTTAATTTTACCAACCCAAAATAAAACAAGGTGGTCAATAATAAATTACCATACCTTCTTTATTTTACCTCTATTTTACCTCTATGGCAGACATTACATAAATAAAATGCATTTAATAATTTACTTTGAATCTTTAATGACTCATTAGTAAATTTAGCATGGGCTCTACATAAAAACATTACTACACCTCTTGAATTTATTTAAGAACTAAAAATACACCAAAACCATGGGTGCATCCTTATATAAGAATTTGATTAGCAAGTAGGCTAATAAAATTTGGACGTCAAATTGATGACCAATGACCCAAATGAAAATTGATCCATTCAATTATGAGATTCCCATGAGACGATGGAGGTTTAGTGGACAACACCAGAAATAAAGAACCGTGAATTGATGCAGTTGTGGATGGATTTAGATCGATGGCTAGAATGGAATTCAACTTGTTCCCAAAATGTTCATCACCCAAATTTGAAATGCCATAATGCAATATCGATGGTTCTTAAGGAAAATAATGGATGACATGGATCAATTCGGGGTTTTTCATATGTCTATACTCCAATTTTACTTTGGATCACCAAAATAGATGGGTCATAAAATATATAATTCAAATCCTTCAATGTTTTATTTTTCCTCTATAACATATTCTTTTCACAATGAGCACTATAATGGATCACCAAAATAGATGGGTCATAAAATATATAATTCAAATCCTTCAATGTTTTATTTTTCCTCCATAACATATTCTTTTCACAATGAGCACTATAATGGAACAATCAATTAATGACTTCATCATTCACACCTAATTTTCAAAGTCTAGAAAAACAATAACATTCATTAGCTTTCTAAGACATCATAAACATAACATAAAACCAATTATAAGAGAAATGAAATATATTCCTTAAAAGATAAGGCATACTCAACATATTCTTCAAAATACAAAATTCCTGAAGATCACACTCGAACTATATGAGGAATTGAAATGTTGGTGAAAGTTGAAAGCAGGTGCTTGATTCTTTGACACAAAGAATTCAGAGGTAAATTATGAAAGTTGTAAATTCCATTGGCCCATTGAACAATAAGTGTGAATCTCCAAACATCTCTATAGCAGAAATACAATTCATCACTGCAAATTAGAACAAACACCATAAGGCCATCAATTATGCTTCAAAATTCAACCCAACACCACATCTCATCCATAGCTTAAAAATATGTTCTTCATTAATTTTTGGGATCAGTCCACATTCACAAGAACTAACTTGAATAGTAATATTTAATTCTACCATGTTATTTAAATAATTGTTTTGTTTTTTAAATTGTATTGAAATTGACAAATTCCATATCATAAATTGAAATTGGTTTCAATTTAAACCAATTTCATTATACAATTAATAAAAAGAGGTAAATTAATAATTTTAATTATTTAACTAAAATTTTTTAATTTAAAATCACTTTATATATGATCCTTTCTTCATTAAGAAAAAATCAAATTATAAATTTTATTAATAATTAAAACCATAAATTAATTATATAAGTGTTTTAATTCATCAACACAATAATTTTAAAAAGTTACTTTTATAAAAATGATAAATAACATCACAATTTATATCCATTTAATGAATTGTTTGGGCTTTTCTTCATAATGTTTCTTTAGTTTTAATGTTATATTTTTAAAATACGATATGCATTTTACTTATTATTCATATATATCATTTTAACTTCAATTTTTATGTAATTTTAAATTTGCATTTAATTTTTTTTGAAATATTAATGTAAAATAACTAAAATAATTAAAAATAATGTAATCATCACACAAATATTTATCTTTATATTATTTTAAATAATTAAATAAATAAATTTATCTCTTAATAAAATCTTACACAAATAAGTTTTATAAGTTTTAGTATGTTGTAAGAGGCTTCTTCTCTAGAATGCTAGATAGTAAAGATAATGAAAAAAATGATAAGTAAACTTATAGAGATTGATAATGATTGCTACTTAAATTAATTTTGGTTTGTAGAACTTTTAGGAGATAAAAAAATAATTAATTTACTTTAAATTAATTTTGCTTTGTAAAACTATGAAAAAGATAACAAATTATTTTCTTTGTTTTAGATTTTTTTTTTCTTAATGATGATGATGATTAAAAAGCTTAGAGCATTTTTAAGTGGTCATAGTTTTTTCATTTAAAACATTCATAAATCTTTATTTTGATGAATTACAAAATTGATGTTCTTATTAAAAGATCTTAGAAAGTTTTTAGATGACCATATTTTTTACATTTATAACATTTAGATAGTCCAAAGCTGGTCTTAGAAAAAGTTTATCATTATCATTATCAATAATATTTTTTCTATTAATAATATTATTAACTAGTTAATTTATAAAATAAAATAAAACAAATAAAAATTTTATTTTTATTTTCAAAATATTATAAAATTAAAAATTAAAAAGAAATCATAAATCAAAACAATTTGATTTATAATAAAAGTTAAAAAATAAATAAAATTATTCTAGCCTTTTTTAATTCAATTTTAATTTTTATATAACTAAAAAAGTATTTTACTTAAACCAATATTAATTTAAAAAATCGGTTTCTGTTACGATGAAAGTTAGAATGTTTTTTTGGCTTCAGAATAAGGAATTTTGTCAAGCTTGATAAGCAGACTGTTAGCTTAAGGAGATGTAGACCTTCAAGACATATTGCCTATTTTTCAAGGTTCTTGAATGGGACTCTATGCTGTAACCGTGCCAGTCAGTGTCTCAATGTTTTCTTAATATAAAACATATTTTTTTTTCTTGAAAAGAAAATATTTAAAAAGTAATAATATATAATATGTTTATATCATTTAATAAAAAATATAGAAATTAATAATTTTTTTTTTAAATAATAATATATAATATATTTATATCATTTAATAAAAAATATAAAAATTAACATACTATAAAAATAAAATAGTTAACGAAATAAATTTACACAAGTTTCATTAAAATAAAATAGCCATCATTAATACATGGTTGCTTAAAACAATGTAAACCCATTCATTCCGTAGTTTACACAATCATTCGCTAAGTTTTTATTGGCAGGTGCAGGATGGAATATTGGCTGCTCCAAAGAAAGGAGACCATTAGAGTGGAGTATTAAATTGAATGGGCAAGAAAGGAGATCATTAACATTAAGCAATGTATATTAGGTAAATAAAAATAGGTCACATATATACATATATCTGGTATTCCAGAGACATTAAACAAATACACAAAATAGAAAAGATCGATTATTATTATACTAACGCAACAATGGACGGTGTTCTTCAACAGATTTTTATCGTAGGTATTCTTTGTTCACCACTAATGTGAAAATGGTGCTGGAGTCTGCTTGGCTATTAACCTTCTGTGAACGTTCAATTAAACGATTATTAACAGTTTGTTTTCTAATTGTAAACAATCAGATATCCGCACTGTGGAACTCAGGAAGTAAAATGAACTGCTAAGTGAGATATCTCGACCGATCATCAATTGAAATCTAATAAAAAGAACACTGAGATCTCTAATCAAAGTTAAGTAAAAGAGCACTCAAAACTCTAAAAGTCTATCATAGAATGAGGATGGGCATGATAAATAAATCAACGAATTTACATATATATAAAATTATATGATTCATATATGAATCCAGGATACAAACATTTATATGTTTCATAATTCATAGTCCTCATATATCATTAGGACTATATAATCCGTTTTTTCATAAAAAGCTATGCATATCGATAATATTCCAGGAACAAGAACTTACAAAGGCCAGAAGAACTAAAAACTAGATACATTTTTAACTCCATTATCAAAACATTAAAAGATCCGTAATGTCATCCACTTTCCATTCTCCTTCAAAACAATCCAGATGATGATCATCAAATCCCGCATTTGTTGGTATATCTGGGAAATCTGAATCAAATAATTCCAATCGCAAGCATCCGTCTGAATTTTCCAATTCTGAACTACGCCCTGTACTGATCTCTCCGTCTTTTGAAAAAACATCCATCAACCATTCATTTTCCAATTCTGAACCACACCCTGTACTGTCTGCGCTGTTTTCACTGCTCTCTCCTCCGTCTTTTGCAAATAAATCCATCAACCATTCATTTTCTTCACCCAGGTCGTTTGATCGCGCAGGAAAAATACTATCCATCTCCGAATGTAACACCAGGTCTTCTCCGCCTAACAAATTCGTACTGCTGCCTTCTGCATTATGCTCTTCTTGTTGTTGTTTTCCACTAGCCACTACTGTTCCATTCACAGCTTTTTCTGCAATGTATTCTGACATCAACAAACCATACTCTGAATCCATTTCCTGGGATACCTCCAACGGCTCCATTGGCTCGACAATATTTAACGGTGGAATATCATTCACACAGTGGCTAAACCCTGGATTTGGGACCATCACATCTTCACTAAAATTCTCCAAAAAAGTAAAAGGAACGAGCTCAGCTCCTGATTGACTATCATAAGGACGGAAACAAGTTCTGTCATAAATATCTGAGGATCGGCCACCATCATGTGCAGACCACATTCCCTGGCATTCATTGCTTTCTGAATTGGTATTGCTGCATGGATTCCCAAAACTAAGACAACATAAATTGCTTCCACAAAAACGTGTTCCTGCCATATCTTTTCTTAGCATCCAACAACAATTTGATGGTTGTGTATGTAATCCATTTGAAGAATTTCCAACACCATATTGATTAGCTGAACTCATGTACAGAGAGGGATCAACAGCAAAGTTGCTTGGGCACCTATTACGCGAAATTCCCGCTTTTGACGGAGAGAGTGAGGAAGTGTTATAGAGCTTTCCTCCGAGAGTGAAATATTTTTTGCACCTTACACAGATATATCTAGGCTGCAATTTCTTGCAGCGTCTCTTGTTATTCAGAAACCTAAACCTACAATACTCCCACGACTTACACCGAGGACATATGGCCTTCATCTGCCTGAAAATCTCCTCCATGTTTTGCTATAACGGCTGCTTGTAATGCAAAATTATTTGCAAAGATGAAAAGGATAGAGCCCCTGATGCTCTCTCTCTCTATATATACAAACAAGCCACTGTGACTTTCTTCACTTTTTATTAGCTTTTTTTTTCTTTCTATTTTGGTTTGTGAAAAAGCAACTGCTATTTTCCGGTCTCCCCAGTTTATAAACCGTGTGATTCGCCTGGATCATTCATCTTCAGGTGGTCACTGTAAATCGTGGTAATTTCTTTCGCCGTCTATCTGCAAACCTTCTGCCGATGGATCGTGGGCAATTAACATCGTGATGTCATTATCGTTAACATGAACAATGCGGTAAGGGATGGCAGGATGCCTCTTAGTGATGTCATTGTCATTTACCATATTTATCCATCATGTCATTGTCATTTACCATATTTATCCATCAACAACGTGTCAGTGGATAATCTCGGATGACTTGATCCTTTTAAAATGAAATATAGGTGTAAAAAAATCTCAATTAGTATCCTATAAAATTTGGAAGCAACCCAACAGCTAGCGAACTTGCATTGAGAAAGTTATCATGGTCTGGACTCTAGTAGAGAGATAGCGTTAAAGCATGTAGCAAAGAGTCGTTTGTGTCCCGTTCTTTCTTCAAGGTCCTAACTTTCCATATTTAGAGTGTTTTTTTTCAAACTTACTATTTTAAAGACATGAAAAGCAAAAGCTAAATAGCGTTTATCCCTTTCCTTATGAGAGTTTAGAGCCTCTACACATGTGAAAATTCAGCCAAAGAAATAATCATCATATGTACGATGGTTTTTTTTTTCCGATTATTAATTCTATTGTTGAATGGCTTCAACAATAAAATATATTGGTGATTACCTCTCCGTCAAGACCACAAATGAAAAATATGATGGCACTTTGGGTATTTAAAGCTGAGAAATAAACTCTAAACAGCCGCGAGTATCGAGTTTGTAAGTTCCTATGTTCGTAGGATGTTAAAAAAATGTTAAAATAGTTGAGAAACAAGATTATAGAGAAGGAAGTTTATATATATATATAAAAGTTCCTCAAAATAGTTGAGAAACAAGATTATACATAAGGAAGTTATTTGGCTAGTAAATTATATATATATATAGAGTAAAACAATAAAAATTAATAATTTAATAAATTTAAAGAAATAATAAATCTTAAAAATCATTTCTTTCGTAAAAAAATATGTATATATTCAAACTTCATAAAAAAACACAGATATATTCGAATTTTTTCATTTAAGTTAAAATACTTGTGTAGTTAAATTAATAAAATCAACTTAACGCAAGGATGTCAATGTTTTAGTTAGGTGGCTATTTACTTAGGATGATTTTTCTTTTAGTTCTCGATGTTAAGGCTCAAATTTAAGTTTTTTCTCAATTTCTTTTATTAGAGAGCATTAAGGTCACAGACAATTTAAGGTTTGATTTAGATATGTGTTGTTTTGACAAAAGAAAAAAATTAAACTTATGGATTTTGATATTGACATTGATTTATTCCCACAAATATTGTGTGTTTTTTTCTATTTTTAATTATAATCAAAATCGATTTCTTATATAAATAATAATAAGCATCAATGTACAGTTTGAGTGGGCCTAATGGTTAAGAAGATGTGTTGCCTCCTTATAGCTTACTCGTTTGAATACGGAAGCGCATAAGGTATGTACACCTCGATAAACTAAGCAGTCAAATTGTTGCATAAAAAAAATCCCTTGTCCCATAAACAATAAGGTCTTTCCCTTTTTAATAGTGATAGCCCATCATTCCCAACCAACCCAGGAGGTTTCGATTCCCTTGTTTAGCCCCAGCCATTCAATATGCATTTACGCATAACCCAATTCAACTGCATTACCCATTACCCTTTTCCACTACTACCCTTTAAACTTGCCCTGCTTGATTTGACATGATGATGCTCCAATGCTACCTGTACGTGTTTGTTTAAATGCTTGATTTGACACGATGATGCTCCAATGCTACCTATACATCTTTGTTTAAATGCTAGGACTCAATGTCGGGACTCAATACTGGTGGTGATCCCAAGAGTTGATGCAGTCAATACCAGGAGTAGTCGATTTATTATTTTAGGTTTCGGAACCAATGGAGCATGTATTCTTATTGGATGTCATCTTTGTCTTTTTTGGACATTCAATCTTGTTATTATTATATATATTTTTAATTGAAAACCAGTTACTAGTGTTTTCTTGCTTCTTTTATTTGTTTAAACTAGTTGCAGGACCTTACTCTATAATGGTATATTATTCAGCGAGTTGTGCAGTATTGGGCTACAGTAAACCTACTTATTTAATTACGCTTTCAAAATATGATCGAACACATATGGGACAAGAATCAATAGAAATATGACCCCCCTTGTTCCTTATCTTACACCCTTCTTTATTTTATCTAACTTTCATGTTTCCAGCTCAGATATCACTCTTGACCGACCTGTCAGTGGAGATTATGAGGTAGGAGATTCCAGATCTCTGCTTCACCATCGTAACAACAACCGGGAATTTTGTTCTTGTGATAGGAAACTATGTAAATGCTTACTATAATTGTCAAGTCCTAGGCCATGTAGAGACTCTCTAACATAAGTGGAATACTTAAATACTCTCTTTCCCTACTATGCACCCCAATAATGTATCTGACTGCTTATCATATTTGCAGTCCTTCTTTCTTAGTTGCAATTCCATTCTAATTCCAAAAGTGAGATAAGAACTCCAATCTTTCAACCTATGCCTTCTTTTTAACAACCTAGTTAGCTTCCTTCTAGCTTCTTATTCCTTATCTACTCTTACTCAGATTGAACGACTTCTTCCCACTCTGACTCGCATGGAGATGTTGAACTTTTCCCATTTCTTGAAATGGTAGGTGTTACACTAGAAGCTATCTCTATTAGTTGAGTGATGGAGTCGGCTATTTAAAAACATTAATCCATATAAAAGTATTTAGGATGGACTAAAGTTAATTACTTTAGGTATCCTCCCATCAATTGCTTGCTGTGTCATTTCAAAATATTCTCCACGAATTAGATTGGGATGAGGTTATGTTAATCAGGATAGATGGAATAAGGTTATATATTTATACTAAACAGAATATATTCGTCTTGAAATCTTGTTCCATTAATCATTAGTCAATTATGATTGATTTATTTTATTTACATAATTAATAAATATTTTTATATAATCTTTTTTTATGAAGAAATTGTTTTTGAAAATGATTGAATTAATTTTATAACATATTTTTATTTTTATTATTATAGGAAGAAAAATTGTTAATTTTAATAATTAGTTAATATTTCAAATTTTTATTTTAAGAAAAGGAGTTACAAATTTTATTAATTAATTATTTTTATTTTCTTATTGTTAAATATTTATTACACATTTATAAATATAAAATATTCATTATTATAGTAACTATTTAAAAATAAAATTAAGAGCATATTTATATTATGAAATACATATTTATTAATAAAAATTATTTATATAAATTTTTTTTTTATATTTAGAATAATTTTTTAATGTTTTTTTTTATAAAAGAGGTTATTAATATTTTAAGTCATATAGAAACTTAAAAGTCCTTTAATATTATCTTTCTCAAATATAATATGTATTGAGTTATTGAAAATACTAAGTTAATATGTTATTTAGCAAAATATGTTTGTAAGTTTTGTTAGCCATAATGTTTTTACTTATTTTGTAAGTTTTAGACCTCAGACATTTTAATTTTAAGAAGAATGTATTTTTTTGTCCAAATATAAATAGAAATACCTTTTTTTGAAAAAAAAATTATTATTCAGCAACTTTTGTAATATCTAATAAACTACATTAGTCTACATTAATAACTATCATCATATATATAATAATTTGATTTGTAAATTTATGATTAATACAAAAAAGTTATTTTATAATAATTCTTTTAAAAAAGACTTAAAACCTAAAAAGTTAAATTAATATAAATATATTTTAAGCTGAAATTTATTTGACATCTTAAATTTGTTAATATGTAAATTTTATATGATTTAATATAAAATAATTAATGTATTTTTTAGAATTGAAGTTCTTTATGTATAATTTTTTATCATTCACTATAAAGAAATTAATATAATACATAAAATTAAATATAATTTATTAATAAAAAAACGTCACATACTAAACAATTAAGAAATATATTAAAGTACTATCTACTCATATGTATGTAACTATTATCTAAACTGAAATACCTAAAAAATACAGACTCTTTAATTTTTGAAAAATAAAATTCAAATATTGCAATATTCACATATGAAGTAATTAAGAAATGTATTAGAGTAATGTCTAGTATAGGTAGAGGATTAACACTATGATATAAAAGGCATAAGACCACGATGGAAATTGCTTCAACAATAACCACAAGTAAATATTATCTAAGTTCAAACAACTAAAAATATTAACTCTTCATCTTTTTAAAAGTTAAAATCCAAGTATTACAATATCAGCATACTAAACCATTAAGAAATATATTAAAATTTTAGAGAGAGAAAATTCAATCTCTTACACTCGTACACATATTTTCACAAAACATGATGAAGGATATAGTAATATAAAATACATACCAATATGTAGATATTAAACACCAAAACATTTGTGAAATTGAAATGTATATGAATACATTAATCACCAAAACCATTTTCTATAGTACATTCTAAGGACAAACTTAAAACATAAAAGATCGAATAAAATGATTCAAATATCTATTTTCATAACAACATATGAAGCAGTCACGAGATCTGCAGCCCGGATATGTATCCCAATGCTCTTCTATAGAACTCATGATTCCCTATTAGAGAACATAGCTACCAACATTCTATTGCTTCATAGGATTTAAAGAAATTATCTATTCAATGAGAATTAACATAAACAATCAATTCATACTCGGATAGAGCTTAGAATGCTACATTCATTCGATTAAAATTTTGAACTTGTATAATGTAAGATAGATCTAGGGGGTATTAGTCTCCCCTGCTTTACATTATACTCACTTGGCCAGCACTTCGCTATCGCTTCCGCTCCATATATTCCTTGCCTTTGCATCTCTCTTACTAGGGCATGAATTCGTTTCCTCCTTTCTCCAATGTCTGGATCCCAATTTCCCAATCAACCAACAAATTTCTCCTTCTCCTTGGCAATCAATTCCTTTTAAACTCGTTATTTAATCCCTTCGATTTTAGTTAGGGAGACACATAGTTTGAAATTTCAACTTCCTAGGTCATTTAGAAAAACAACTCATCTTCCCCTTGCATATGACCCACTATTGTTGATGAATTCCATATAGAACATGTGGATTCACATCCTACATTAGTTCATGTGAATACTCCCGTAGTAGTGGATCTACAACTTCTATAGAAAGGATCTACAGCATGGTTCTCCAGCAAGCTTATTTCATCCTACAACAACTAAAAAAAATCAAAATGTTTTGGGTGATGATGATTTCCTAAGGAAAAGGATGCTCCTGCATCAAACAACCTTGGTAAGAAAACTTTGAACATCCTGCTCAAAGGATTAGCAAAATTTTCCCCTACATTTCTTCTTCCTATTTTTCCACACTCTATCAAATGGTGTCCTCCACCTTAAGTTATACCCTCTCATTTTCTAGGATTCTATAGATTTATACGACACTAAAACATGATATCCTCCTTTACTAAAGTACTCAAACTCAACAAACTTATATGCTTCCATTTCTCTTACTCCAACAAATATTACCACTATAAAAGTCCTCGGTTTACACAGCCAAATTGATCTCTTTTGCATGCCAAACCAAATATCACTTATGGTTGGCAATTTTCCATGCCCAAAAAGGCTCACAATATGCAGAAATACATGCCCAAGAGGGTTTACTACCTACAAAAACCCATGACCAACAGGGCATACTATCTCCCCATCCTCCCGTTGTATTGCAACCTAGCACTGTAATGGATCAAACTCTACACTACTGCTGTAGTTAAGTGGATTGCATAGTTACCCGCAATAAATCATATAGATTAAACAAGTAATTATATAGATATGAACAAAATATAAGTAATGGTGGCAGAGCCAACAAGTCTTTCTATTACTCAAAATCAAAGTACTTGATACAATGTCTCAGTGCCTCCCTGTATCCGACTCTCCAGCCTATATATAGTGTTTACAGACAGTTACATAATGACCTGTCGGTTCACTAACAAACGTGACTAACTGACTCGACATGTAGTGGTCAACACGCTAGTTAGACATGTTCTACGAAGTGGTAAAATGGAGGACCTAGTTGGGTGGCCGACCTAGGCTCCTCCAACATATCCCCCACAACCAAATTGTTATTTGTCCCAAAGAAATTAGAAAGTAACTAGAGTTGGATGAACATATGAGCTTCACTACGGTTTGTCTCGTATACTAAGTGTAGACAGTTGATGAATATGAGTTGGTACCGACTACTACCTTGGCTAGAAATGGGTCGTCAAGTCAGGGACCATGTTCATGCAGGTATAATAAGTTGACAACATGATCTAGTACTGAAAAACATTAGACGACTGATGCAAGCCTGCAGTCGACGACAGCAGCAACGCCTGTTGTTTTAGAGAAGAAAGCGCCCAAGAAAATAGTTACTTGGACTGTTAATGTTTTGATGTTCGCTTCAGCTTTCACACCAATTGGTTATTGAAACAAGAGTGACATAGATGCTATTGGGGCCAAGGAAAATAATGACAAATCCTAGTCTTGGGGCTTCGAGACTGCTCGAAATTCCCAAATATCATGGAGTGGAGAGGAGTTGTCGGGAAACAAATGTTGAAATGCTCATATATCATGAGAAGAGTTGGGGAGTGACCATAAGACTCAAGTATTTCTGATAGAACAACAAAGGAAAGGGAACAGAGGCTGTAAAGAAGAATGCCATGGCTTCCCGAAGAATTTAGTGTGCTGCAATATGGTTTATGGGTATCCTATATATAGTGAGTGGCCAGTGAATTGGTTGATTGGTTGGGTTCGAATGGATGGAGAATGATAATTATCAAAGTATTGAGAGATGGTGGTCATAGACATCATATGTAGCGACTGCAGATTTGTTGGCATACTCGTACGTATATCAATCTGACCGATGCTTTGAGAATGGAGTGTATGCTAACATGGTAGTGGTTTATATGAGGAAACTCTAAAATTTCGGTGATCCTGATGGATCTAACAGTAAATGATGGTTTCTATCACTCATGTGAAGAAAATAATATCATCATGCTTCATTCGACATTATGTCTTGTCACGAACAATTGATTAGTGATGATGGTGAATCATTTGATGTATTGTTGGTCGGATTTGTGTTGGTTCGGCCATGCATCTTTGTTCAAGATTTTCTTGTCGTTATGCTCCACTTTGTCTATAATTAAATTCTTTATTTTTCTCCCCCCACCCTTTTTTTCATGCTTTGTAACATTTTAGTCGGGCGTCATTGACAAGTTTGGGGAATACGCTCCCTTGTAGTGTTTTCAGGCGAATTGCTTCATTAGTGTGGATTTCTTCAATAACATAGGGGCCTAGCCATGCAATGTGTATATTCTTAGGTTTCCCTTTGATTCTATTGTCATAAAGTAGGGCTATATCACCAACTGATATATTTTTGTTCTTTATATTTCAGTCGTGCCAAGCTTTCTATTGTTGTTTTTGGATTTCTTGATGGTGGATTGCTATCTGTCGTTGTTCTTCAAGTTTCGATAGTTGGGAGTACCTTTATTTTCTCTCTTGTTCTATATCAATATGTAGTACTTATGCAATCGCCGGTGCTTGTTTTCGAAAATGTAGAGGAATGACTGCTTCTTATCCATATACGAGGTTAAATTGTGTTTGACTTGTCGATCTTTTGTATGTTGTTCTATATGCCCATAGTACTGCAGGTATATTGTCATCCCAGTCATCCTTGTCGAGATTGCACATTTTATTCAATCTTGTAGTTAGCGTTTTATTTGATGCTTCTATTGCTCCATTAGAATGGGGGTGATATGTTGTACTGCTTCTATGCTCAATCAAAAATTATTTCATGAGTATGACAATTGTTTTGTTAACAACGTGGGTCCCCTGGTAACTAATCAAGGTGAGTGGACAACCAAATCTTGTAATAATGTTCTCATAGATGAATTTGGCAGCTATTCTCGACAGGTTCTGCTTCTACCCATTTAGTAACATACTCTATCGCAGTAATGATATATATTGCTCATGTTCGTCAACTAGGAGATGTAAATGGACCTATGAAGTCGATTTCCAAAATTTCAAAATTTAAGTTCGGATTTACTGATATTAATGGCATTTGAGTACTTGGAAATGGTTAGACAAGTCGCTGACATCTCTCACATTTAGTCACAAATTATCGACAATCTTTGTGGATTGTTGACCACCATAATCCTGACTGCTCAATTTTTTTAGCTGTCGTGTCAGCTTGAAAATGTCCGCCGGCTGGTCCATTATGTGCTTCATTAATTATAATGTTTCGTTTATGGTCGAAAACACATCATTGTAGTGCATCATCTAATCCTAGTTTATAGAGAAATCCATTTATTATAGTATATGGTGCATCTTTCATTGCAAAAATATTCTTTTGCTTTTCATGCATTCCTTCTGGAGCTTGTCCTTCTTCTAGGTACTGAGAAATATATGCTAAGACGAATGGAACAACTTCAATTCTAAATAAGTGAGCATCACGTAAATCATCCTCAATTCCAATTGGTTCTTCTCCTATGTCTATTCTTGACAAGTGGTCGGGTCTAACATTTGATTTACCTGGTCAAACTATAACTTCAAACTCAAATTCTTGAAATAATAGTAGCCATCGACATATTCTTCATTGGTTGAGGGGTTTGTTGACCAAGTATTTCAAGGCCTGATGATTTGTATAAAAAACAAAAGGATTGGCGAGTAGATAATGTCGGTATTTCTGGAGTACAAATACCATACCCAGTGCTTCTCTCTCAGTTGTTGAATAGCTCCTTTCTACCTTATTTAATTTTCTGCTATTGTTAGGTTAATCCTTTCCATCATCTCTAGGTTGGGTGAGGGTTTCAACGACTACTATCCTAGATGCATCAATATGTACATGAAATTTGATCGACTAGTTTGAAAATCTTAAGATGGGAGCTTCGACTAGTTTTCTTTCTAATATGTCGAACAATGTAGTGCATTCGTCTGTCCACTAATAGTCTTGATATTCTTTCAAAAATTATTCTAATGGATATGTCATGTAGGATTAGTGACGAATAAGATTTCTGTAGTACCCTATATTCCCTAGCAACACTCTGACTTGTTTGGATTTAATTGGCGGTTTCAAGTCGAGGATGACTTTAATGTTTGCAAAGTCGACTTGTATGCCTTCATTACATATGACATGCCCAAGTAGGATTCCTATTGGGGTGACTAATATGCATTTATTGATATTCAATGATAGTTGAATCTGATGACATCTTTATAACATAAGTCTTAGCCATTTGCAATGATCTCTTAACATAGAATAAATTTTCCAATAGTCAAAATATACAGCCAATATAGTTTTGTAGATATATTCTTGGAAATATTTGAAAAATATTATGGAGAACATAGTTGGTGCATTCTTCAATCCAAATGGCATTACTTTATATGCAAATGATATGAATTCACATACAAATGTGGTTTTTCTAATCTTGTTTGGAAATAGGTACTTGATTATACCCAGAGAAGCCATCTGTGAACGAATAACATCCCTGCCCCACAAATTCATTAATAATTTCATCAGCAAAAGGTGTCGGAAATGGATCTGTAAGTGTAACCTTGTTGAGTTCTCTGAAGTCGACACAAATGTGAAGTCATCTAGAGTCATTCCTTTTAGGGTGGACAACCATTGGGATTTCCCACTCTGATTGATCAATGGGATATATAATTCATGCGGAAAGCATGTTGTCTATTTCTTTCTTGACTATATCTCTGTATTTATGCGTTAGCTTGTAGGGTCACTTCTTGACCGGTTTTGCATCTAGTTTGATGTCGATCTTCATTTCTCCCATTTCTTGCACATGTCCTTTCAAATATTTATAATCTCATGCAAAGACGTCTTGGAATTCTTTTAATAAGTTTGTAATCTGTTGTTTGTTCTTCATTCAAATAATCTCCTCTCTTAGCCATTTTGGGTCGGTCGTCATTAAATATATCTACTTCTTTGATCTTAATATGTGTGACCATCCATTTAGGTGCTCTAGTTTCATTGATCTGTCGCTTACCTTCTTTGAATTGTGTAAATGTTGGGGGGTAATTTGCTTCTCTCATCCTTTCAGGATCAATTTTTTCTAAAGATTCAACATTAAAGACTGATGTGATCACTTTTGATGTATTTGGATGTTCTCATTTCCGTTGGAAGCTTTTCCCTTCTGGTTTTTCTGTTTCCATTTGTATTCTTGTCAAGTGTTGCAGTTTGTTCAATTTGATATTGTTACATGCAACAACTTGTCAGTCAAGTCATGGATGATTTCTGATGATATTTGGCTATTTGTTGGATGTAGGAAATTTTTCAATAAATTATTTGCGTCTATTAGTAGATCGTTTTGTGGGGAAAACATAAAATCTTTGATGAAATTTTCTCTTAATTATTTCCAAATGAATGTTTCTCCTCTTGCTTCCTCCATTTTATACCATTTGTTTGGTAAATCGTCAAGTGTACTTGGGAAGAGGTGAGGCCAGGTTCTTTCATCTTGGTAGCCCAATATTTTTTATTCTTTCCCACAATTGTATATATGCTTTTCAGGATTTTGAACTTTTGTGAAGATCGGAATATTTGCTTCTGTCGTGAGTTTTCTTCCTCTTAATATTTAAACAAAGTATGTCGATGCATGGTATTCCAAGTCTGGAGTCTCGATTAATGTGTATGCCACCATCTTCCAGCTTGACATGTGAAGGTTTTGGCTAAAATATGAATTCAACCTTGTTCTCCTGTATTCTTTGATACTTTCTTGACATGGAATGCAGCTGATTCATGTTATTTGTATCTCAACGGGGGAATACTCGATGACTTGTTTCTTACTAACGCAAGCGTCGGATATTCTCTAATTTTTCTTTCGAAAATATTCGGAATAATGGAGATAAAAAAATAGTGTTGGATTTTCTTCTTGGGGATAACCTCAATCGTCCGACATTCTCGTGCCTATAATTCATAATTCTCTATTTTCCTGTCGTAGAGTTCATCATCTGAATTATAACCAACTGATGTAGGGTTTTCGAGGTGGATCTCTCCTTGTGTGTTAGGTTCAGTATAGTCTGCATTGTTTGTTACTTGATATAACTGTCGAATGTCGGCTTCATCATCAATAGGCTCTATCCAAGGTCGTCCTTATGAAGGGTGAATGGGCACAATCACTTTCTTCCCATTTCCTTTAAGTTTTATTTTATCTTTATCAAGAGATATTGAAGCTTTCATCTTCCTTCCCCATTTTCGGCCAACTAAGGCAGGAAAGGAACTGGAGCCTTCTTTTGGGTCGATAATTTCAAAGTCAACTTGCAGTGTGGTTATGCCCATGATGTATATTTCGACATTTTTCCATACCCGAATTGGTTCGATCAATCCTTGGTCGGCTAGTTTGAGATAGATTCCTGACTCATGTAGTTGTGGTTTACCAAGATGTTCCCAAGTGTCTCTAGTCATGATATTTGCTTGTGATTCAAAGTTGAGGACGACTTGTCGAACAAAGTATCCTTCAATTTTTAAGTCGACAAGTGGGTCTGCATAATTTTTATCTCTCTGATTTAGTCGACAGAGATTTCTGGTGTGTTTTCCTTCGACATATTTACTTTTAATAGTGTGTAATAGGTCTAGAAATTTTGTGACAACTTCTTCCATGGTTATTAAAATGAGAATTTTATTGATATGGATTTGTCAAAATTCATGATTGTCTTCTTATGATGCTAACTCTTGAAATATTTTTGTAGCATTATTATATAAGTGCTTTTGTGCAATTGGATTAGCATAGTCATATTTACATTTTATTTTGCTAATTTGTGGATTATCATCACCAATTTTAGTTCCTTGACGAGTTACAATATGAATATTCTTAGTTTTAAAATTATCAGACTTTGGAACACTAGAAAAGATGTTAACGTTCTTTTTATTAGTAATTTTTTCAAGTATGGTGGGGAAATCCTCCAAGAAGAGATCACCCACCCCACACTTGGTACAAAATTTCAAATCTGTCTGATCTTTGTAGGGACAGTCTACAAACAGATGGTATTCACTCAAACATGTAAAGCATTGTAGTAATTGACGTGGTCGAGGATCTCAATTTTTGGTGTTTCATCCAGGACCTTGAAATCCTCCTCATCGATGGATGTTCTTATTTCTTCTATCATGTCGTCGGTCGTCATTCTTGTTGTTTCTATTGTTCCTCTGGTCAAAAACATTGGTTTGATAGACTGCGTGGTAATTTTGTTTGTTCTTTAGATTTAAGATACATTCTGCTGTGGAATGAGATTTGACTTCGCATATGGTGCACCATCGAGCTTGGCAGTTTTTCATGTTGTAGGGACAATCTTTTGTTGGGTGCGAGTCATGTTCCTAGAAGATGTCACATAAACATTTCATTTACACTCAAACATGACATCTTGTCGGCGGTCATCTTGTCGGCAGTAATCTTTTGTATGACCGACTATTGAACACTTTGTTTACCAAATATCATCTCCTCGCAAACTAATTTCGCGAATAGATTTTTGCATATTTTCCAGCTGTTCTTCAATGCGGTGGTCGACAGGTGCCATAGGGTAGTCATCATCCATGTCTATATGCAATGCTTTTGTCAAAACATCTTCATATGTATTAAAACCAGTGAAACTCATGTGCACTCTAATTTTCTATATAAGTCCAGCCATGAACCATTGGACCAATAAAGATTCTTCATTGTCATGCTCGATCTGGCTCAGCGGGTCTTTAAAAACTTTATCATAGTCCCTTATAGTCTCTGTTGGTTCCTGAGTTGTCATATTTCATTTCTTGGCAGAAAGATATTTTGCATCTCGTGTCTTGAAGAAAGACATAAATTGTTGTTTGATCTGAGCTTTTGATGTAGTGGGAATCCTTTCTTTAAACGTGATGTACCATGTGAGTCCTTGTTTTCGAAGGGCACCCGCAAACTGTTCCATTTGTTTGTCTTAATTAGAAATAGTATTAGATTCCCATATTGATTCGCAAATGAACCAATGTATTGGTGGGTCTTCATCACCTTCATAGAAGGGGAGGTGTATCGTTATGTGTGCCATATTCATTGCAACTTTGAATTCTAATCTCAAATGTGGTGACGGTGGATTGTCTCCAACGACAGAATTTCTTGTACACATGCTTTCGACAAGTACTAGTTCTCAATGTGCACTCACAGGAGTTAATGCACGTTATTCACTTTCAACAACAATATGAATGGCTCCGGTCGGTTCTTCATCGGTTGTCGGGTACCAACTTTCTTCGACAACTTCTATCCAAACCCAGGTAAAGTTATTTTCTATCTGGGTTTTACTTCCTTTCGGAGATCTTGAATTACTCAACGAATCACTTAATGCTGTAAGTGGCTGGGGGGGTCCTTCCTCACGTTCTGAATAAAGTAGATGAAAACTTCGGTTGGAGAAATCGGGCTGAAAAGCAACCCAATTTCATTCTTGCATTCGATGAATCAATAATATGTCGACCTCATCACCTCCATCCTTCCATCAAGTACAAATTCCATTTTGGCCAGCGTGAATTCCTAAGTCCTCTTCAACAATTTCTTGTACTTGGTCACTTTGAGATAGATATAATGGGGAATGCATAGTGATAGATTTGGGTATACTCACCTGGAGAGCACGCCCATGCTCCATCCATAGATCTTCATCCATCGGTTACAAGTCTTCATCAACGCCCTTGGTTTGTCGAGCTCGACTCGACTCTAGAGTTATTCCTTCTGCATCTGTCACTATAACCGACTTTCATTTTTTCTGGAGCATAATACCTTTCTCCCTTAACTCCTTGTGCCTCTTCCTCCTCTTTTCACGTTCAATATTATGTATATATGGAGTGCTTTTTTGGATTACTGATCTATCTTTGTCGATTTTTTGGTATTTTTCATTGCTTTCCATCTTGTGTTTCCTTCCATCGACCATTATTCATCTATTCTATCAGATTGTGGCCAACTAACCCCCCATTTCCGGACTGAAGTTCTCTCGAGAACTCGAGTGGTGTAGCAGTTCATTTGATGAGGAAGTGTTCCCACTCTCGCTTTGTCACGAATTTTTCCCATTATTTTTTCTTTTCTTCCCAGTTCGTGTTTCAGAAAAGTGGTAACAATAATGGTTGAGGATCGACAATATGTGCTTCTCCCTTGTTGATCAAGAATTTAAACATAAGCATCGGTAGAGAGAAAATAAATTTCTCGGTCAAGTCGTTGTAGAAACTAGGCTTCACGTTATCAACAAAAACATATTCCTCGATCATGTACTCTTCATAGAATTCGTCAACAATTTTTTCGAACCATTCAGGTAAATTTGTGCGGCCTCCTCTGTTTAGTTTTGTTAGCAATTGTTGATCTCTTTCATCTGCCAGATTTTTCATCCAGAAGCTTCTTCAATGCGAATGGCATGGACTCAACGAATTTTTCATGTGTTTCAGAGAAAAAATTCTCCCTTGCTTGAGCGATAGTCAACTTCTTTCGTCTACCATAATTTTGCAAATAGTTTTCTATTTTTCTCTCCCACCATTCCTTTTTCTCATGTTTTATTCCATTTAATCATGCTCATTATCATGCTATGCATGTATCACCGGCAATGGAACCAATGTTGTAGTTAAGTGGATTGCATAGTTACCAGCGATACATGATATAGATTAAACAAACAATTATATAGATATGAAAAAAGATAAATAATGGTGGAAGAGCCAAGAATTATTTCTATTACTCAGAACCAAAGTACAATACAATGTCTCACTGTCACCCTGTATCCAGCTCTCCAGCCTATATATATAGTTTACATAAAGTTACATAACAACCTATCGGTTCACTAACCGACATGACTAACTAACTCGACATGTAGTTGTTGACACGACGGTTCAACATGTTCTATGAAGTTGTCAAAGGAAGGACCTAGTCGGGTGGCCGACTTAGGATCCTCCAACAACTACCGTTCTAGAATGCAACATTACCATCAACATAATAAAGACAAACATTACCACAAAAATATCTATAAAAAATGCTTGCAAAATCAAACTCCATGTTTCGTTGAAATTGCATGAACTTAAATTTTCCATCCTCTATTCTTACCTCTGCTCCATAGGTACTCCTCTGCAATTATACACATAAACATTCTCATTCTAGTATGTCTTTAAACTCTTGGATAATTTCTTCATTATCTTTCACCACAAAAAGAAAAGTGACATGATCTATATGTCCCACCACTTCATTCCTCAAAAACACCACTCCTACAATAGTTCCAATCATTAGGTTCATTATACTCTCAACAAACTATAATTGAGCTTGTGAATCAATGATTATCCCTTCAGGAGATTCCCCTTCATGACGGGTATTCTCATATTTTGCATGCTCTTCTATTCTGGTAGCATGTTGTTCCTCTTTGGATTTATCCCAACCTATTAATAATATTTGCTTCAAGCATTCATCATCCCTGAATATTTCATCCTTCTAGTTTTCTATAGCCTTCATTATCCTTGTAATTGAATTAGAAAACATGTTATAAAACTCCTCCAACATCACATCTACTATTGCATCTTCATATGGAACTTCTGCAACATGCCCATATTCTTTTTGTGGCATGATTTCAAGCACATGCTCACACATAGAAACTTTGGTATTTCTCTCTTGCATTAAATGAATGTACTCATCCGCATCATAGCTGGAAATTCATCGACGTTGATGCAACTTCGACACGACTTCAACTCGACAAGTGATCCCCAACACATTAGCTCCGACAGGTTTCAAACTCGACACAACTCTGACAAGTCTCGACTTCAACACACCTCGACACATTCACACCTTCGACATCTTCATCAACCTCACAGTTTGTGACATCGACAAGCAGCGTCGACATGTAACCAACGACTGTTGAACTTCGACAGACTGTCTCTATGTCTTCTAGTCGACTGTAACGATTGAACTGTTGAACCGTTCTAACTTCTTCTTTGTAACTGAACGTAACAAGAAGGAACCCAAGCATCTCAGAAATCTATATAAGCATGTATAATATTGTAACATACATCAATCAATAAACAAATCTTATCATGTCTTACACTTGGTTTACAGTAATAGAAGACAGTTCGCATTCCTGAATATTATCTGTGCGTATTTGTGTTTATCTGTGTAGTGTAATCCTTCTTTGCTCATTCTGCTTATTCTTAATTGCTTCCACCATAACAGAGCTGACTCATTCAGTCGAACTGTTGTCCCCCTTGTGTTTCCTAGACATGACATGGATCATTGGTATTAGAGCAGGCTCAAATCAGAGCATTCATTTTCGTGCTTAAGTTCGGCGTATACACTTCTCTTGAAGTTACCTGAATTATGCCGATATAAACTCGCTCGCAATCTCAACAATACAACAAGACGCTACCTCGAAAGATGGTAGAAGAAATAGACAATAGACATGCAACAGACGAGACAGCAAAGCTTATTGAGCAAGCTCTTGCTTGACAACGGACTGAAATGCTCACCTAGTTCAATGAGATTCTCATGCAATTCACTTCGACATCAGGAGAATATTAAATGAGAACTCAATATGATAAAATCATCCCCTTCAAAGTGCAAATGAATTTGGATATAGCGAATCTTGAAGGTAAGATTGATGCGGAATCCGTCGAAAATTTGGTACTACAATTGGAATCCTATTACGTTGTAAATCAACTCTCAGAAGCTTACAAGATCATCATTGCATCCTTAAAGATGTCAACCTCCATGCACTGCTAGTTAGTTTTTCAAAAATTTCAATCTAATCTAGGATCCTAACTGAGAGAATAACATGTACAACATATCTACATCATATCTACAGCATATCAATCATGGACACAATAATGCAAGCACACGAGAGACACAGAGTTTCACCGAGGAAAACCAAGAAGGTGAAAAACCCCACAACTTCCTCATAGATAGATAGAGCAATGATACAACCCAGGTACAAGAGATAGTCTTCTCCTAGCAGTAGCTTCTCCTCCTCTACAATTGTGCCACTCTCCAATGCAAGTATGAGTGAGAAAGTGAGTGATGAAATAGAGTGCCTCCCGCACTCTATTTATACTTGACTTGACGTGCCTAATAACCTTTACTAGGTCGGCCTTAACTTAACCACATAACATAATGCTGATAGGACCGACCCCCAATAGGGTGGTCTAATAACCCTTTGACCCACATGACTTATACAGGGTCGACCCCACCAAGGTGGTCTAATAACCCATCAAGTATAAATTACAACACTTACAATATAAATGATGACACTTCCGTATAGAGGAATAATAACATCTCTATAGGAATACAATATACATATAGGAAATACATTCCGAAGTTACAAATACATCAACACTCCCTCTTAACTAGGAAGGTATTTCTCGACACAGGTCTTCTAGCACAAGTCTTCTTCTATGGATCATCGTCACAGTACATCGACATCGAATCATCGTTGTCATCACTGCTGCTGCTATCTCAATCAATCTTTGAGCTTCTCATCATAGGAAGTTCTACAGAGCCAGTCCTTTTTCATACTGGATGTAGGCCCACCACCTGTAGGTCTTCATCACTCGCCATATTGTGGAATCCTCAGGACTTATTACGTGCATCACAAAACCTCGAAAGAGCATCCTAGGCCTTTTACGAGCACATAGTTGAACCTATTGGATCTCCCAGGATCTTTTACATGTGACTGTCACAAAACCTTAAAAGAGTGTCTTGCAAAGGAAGATCTCTAAATAGCATCTGAGGCCTTTTTCATCCTGTCCAAATCTCCAGGACTTATTACATGTGACCCCTATCACAAAACCTTAATAGAGTGTCTTGACAAGCAAGATCTCTAAAGAGCATCTGAGGCCTTTTTCATCCTGTCCAGATCTCTAGGACTTATTACATGTGGTCTCCACAAAACCTTAAAAGAGTGTCTTGCCAAGCAAGATATCTAAAGAGCATTTGAGGCCTTTTTAATCCTGTCTAGATCTCCAGGACTTATTACATGTGGTCTAGCAAAACCTTAAAAGAGTGTCTTGCCAAGCAAGATATTTAAAGAGCATCTGAGGCCTTTTTCACCCTGTCCAGATCTCTAGGATTTATTACATGCTACCCTTGCACAACCTATCCACGGCCACAGAGTATCAACCTGATACTCACCATACATCGTCCTGATGTACATGATCATCCTGATCATCATCACTGCATCGTCCTGATGCATGTCATTTGGAGCAACATCCGGAAGCTCGTCATCTATAATCCACGGGGGCTTCACTAGAAGGTAATATAATACCACGTTCATTCATATTGCGGTATTAAATATTCATGAAAACCTAAAAATTATATTACTTATATATTAAGGGGCAAAGGGTTTTTTTTATTTAATGTAACAATAAAAAAATACTTTGGGGTCTTTTTTATATGGGCAGGCTGACAAATATCCGCTAAATGGAGATGGCGAGATCACGACCGGATGAGAAATTGGGTTGATGCAAGGCTCGGGATTACCAGTACACAGGGAAATCGCATCTTGAGGCATGCTTGAGGCCAGGGGTTTCATGGTGAAGTGGGTTTCGAGTCGATCATAGTCAAGAGACAGTGGTCATTGACAACCACTTGTTACCAATATCACTGAGCCAGTTGTTACCAATAGCCTTGGGAGGCTCTAAGCCTCTAGGGCCTGTTACAAGTCCTCGATAGGCCTTGGGGGATTGAATACCCAACCACTCATGCATATTACAGGACTTGGGAGGTTTAGTCAGCCTCCTAGAGCTTGTTACAGGCCCCGAGGGCTTGGATAACTAGCCCACAACAAGCTTAGTCAGCGATTTGGGAACTAGAACATGCAATCTAGATGTTGTACTATGTGCATTGGCTCTAGTGACATACAAGAAGTGATCTCCTATCTCTTCATTAGACCATTAGATGTTGCAAATCATAATGATATGTGGTTGAGTAATTGCATTGTGGGTGAAGTAATGTGCATCCACAATATACATAGAAAGAAGCAAGGTGCATTGTAGAATGCATGTGGGGTCATAAGAGGGGTATCATATCAATATACTAGGTAGAAATATAAAGGGGTATAAAAAATGTTAATGAAAAAATTGATACATACAATATCTAGTGAAAATAAGGGTTTTTTTAAATTGAGAAGGCATATTGGGAGGGGGTTAAAAAAACCGATTTTGGAAGGTATTTTCCAATATTTAGTGAAATTAGGGGTATTGATTCATATGCCACAAATGAACGTGCTATGATAGCATTTTATTGAGTGAATCCCCCGTGCTATGATCATCCTGATCATACAATGCATCCACCTGATGCATACCAAGTATCTACCTGATACATATCATCATACATGATCCACTTGATCATACAATGTATCCACCTGATACATACACAGATACATGATCCACCTGATCATACAATGTATCCACCTGATATATATCAACATACATGATATACCTGATCATACAATCGTATCCACCTGATACATATACAGATACATGGTCCAAGCATCCAACATGATGCATATACATATACATGATCCAACTGATCATAACAAGCATCCAACATGGTGCATATACATATACATGATCCAACTGATCATAACAAGCATCAAACATGATGCATATACAGAGCAGTAACTGGAGCATTGTCGTGATGCTCATCATCCCACGCTTACATCCACAGCCATGGGAATGATCCTCCTCTCACCATGCTTGGAATGGCTCTTGCAAATGTGTCCATCACTTCTTCCTCGAAGTGTCGTCAATCTGAAAAACACCAAGCCTCTCTCTGAAGTACTCGAACTTCACTCTGGCTAGTGGTTTCATCAACACATCCGCAACCTGCTCATCCGTCGCAACATACAAGAGCTTCACTGCTCCTCTCTACACCATATCCCTGATATAGTGATATTTGATCTCATATTCTTATTTGATCAAAGGGCTTTTCTGGTTAGTCATATCATCAATCAAGGTAAGAGGCATAATATGCATAAACCCTTGATTACTTACATTTCTAACTTCATGAATAATCATTATAGACCTTACAACAGTATAAGATCCTAACACAAGGTAGGATTCTAACTTGATATAGGAAAAACATACCTGGTTATCATATTTGCTAGTTATGTCTAGTAATGTCTTCTTGTTCTCTTCAATGACTTGTGCTAGTAACCTGCATATCTCATAGGTTAAGCATTGTAGAACCAAATTATACATACCTCGTAAGTAGATCTTCTATGTGATCCATGACAATGGATGAATCTTTGTCTTCATGTCACCATGGTCATATGTTCTTGAACTAGAACATGATTTGTCTTTCTTGATGTACCTTTCATGTTAGCAGACAACATCAACGTCATACAACACCACAATGCATTAGTACAATCATAAGTGTCAAAACCCTAATCAATGAATATCTGCATTCATAATTTTATTAAGGTGATACAACAAGTCTAAAGTTAATCAAGATTGTACTAGCCTTAATGAAGAAAAACATACCATAGACTTAATCATGAACAAATCTTGAAACATACCTGGATAAGTCATACCTATCGAGATTGCTTGTAATCTTCTTATGTAAGGCCTTAGCCTCAACTCCCTCTGAAACATGAACTTCTTCACTTATGCAGGTGACTAATCCATTCTCTTCTAGGATTAACCCAATCCACTTTGATTTGTAGAAACTGGATCTCGAGTTAGATTAGGGTTTGTTAGAGAAACCCTAAAAATTCAAACTTTGAGTTTCAAACTTCTGAAAGGATAGAAAGATGTGCCTTTCTGAGCTGGTCAAGCTGGTATACTCAGAATTTGAAAACTGCAAAGTTTCACCCCTCAAAATTGCCTTTTAGATTTTGGGATTCACTAAGGAGGACCCTGAATTAGGGTTTGAGTTTCCTGGAGCTTCACCCAACCAAATAATTTGATCCAAAGCTCTAAACTTTGATTTTTCCAAGGAGCTTCTAGCTATGGTCACAGATTTTAAAAATTCCCATTTTTGTAGAAGCCCTAATTTTTCACTTTTCCGATCAAAGTCCCGAACTAGGGTTTGATCGATACCGACCTTCGACCCAACCAAAATTTTTTATCTTGGTCTCTAAATTTCTATTTTGATGAGTAGCATTCCGCCATGGTCTCCGATTACAAAAATACCAACTTTCTTTGAAACCGTAATTCCCGGAGCCATGAATGAAGGTGCTCAAAATCCAATTCTGTTTTGACAAAAATATGCACCTGATTGTTTCTGGTGTAACTCTGAAATTACAAATCCACAGGGTCTAAAACTTCGACTTGTGGTAGCCTGACCTGTCATATTTCCAACCCCATAGGTCTTACCTCAATTGTATTCTCTAAGATAGAGTTATGCCAAGTGTCGCAACGTGACCTGTTTATGGGATAAAACATGAGAGTGAACTTGTACGGCATGCCACATCTCACTGGTTCAACTTCAGCCTCTGAAAGCCTTCCCTAAGAAATTACAGTCCGTTCCCTACTTGTAAATTTTTACGAAATTTCATTTCGAGCTTCCGAGCCCATGTTGTGACCTTTTTTCCTAGGTCAACTGTTTATGACTAAGATTTGGAAGAGGCAGAAACCCTAGATTGTACAGATCATAACACACAAATTACAACGAATTAGAAGTTGTGCTTTGGAGACAAGGTACATGGGGATCTTATCTTCGACTTGTAAGAGTTTCAAATCCTGAAATCTCACCGAAATGTATTTATAGAAAAGTGCTATGATGACTAGTTTTTGCTATATCAAGCCCTAGCTTTGCAAGTGCAACAAGTGTCATAAATGCCATACCATGCCTTCTTTCAGGCTAGCTATGATACCATGTTAGTTTCTCAAAAATTTAAATTTGATCTAGGATCTTAACTGAGAGAATAGCATGTACAACATATCTACATCATATCTACAGCATATCAATCATGGACATAATAATGCAGGCACACAAGAGACACAGAGTTTCACCAGGGAAAATCAAGAAGGTGAAAAACCCTGCAACTTCCTCAGAGATAGATAGAGCAATGATACAACCCAAGTACAAGAGATAGACTTCTCCTAGAAGCATCTTCTCCTCCTCCACAATTGCACCACTCTCCAATGCGAGTATGAGTGAGAAAGTGAATGATGAAATAGAGTGCCTCCCGCACTCTATTTATACTTGACTTGACTTTCCTAATAACCTTTACTAGGTCGGCCTTAACTTAACCACATAACATAATGCTGACAGGACTGACCCCCAATAAGGTGGTCTAATAACCCTTTGACCCACATGACTTATATAGGGCCAACCCCACCAAGGTGGTCTAATAACCCATCAACTATAAGTTACGACACTTGCAATATAAATGATGACACTTCCGTATAGAGGAATAATAACATCTCTATAGGAATACAAACACTTTCGTATAGAGGAATAATAACATCTCTATAGGAATACAAACACTTCCATATAGAGGAATAATAACATCTCTACAGGAATACAATATACATATAGGAAATACATTCTGAAGTTACAAATACATCAACACTTAAATATGTCAACCTCCATGCAATGCTGGTGGGAGAACCTCTCGACAAAGATGGAAAAAGGCAGAGACCCCATCGACACATGGGATAAATTCGTTGAACACATACGGAAGGAATTTTACCCACCTAAATACCTCAAGCAACAGTATAAGAAGTGGCAGTAGCTAAGGAAATGAAAATACCAATCAGTACAGAGTTACATCAACAAGTTCTACTGAATTATGGCTAGACTTGGCGTCTAAGAAGAAGAGAAATTGCTTGTTCTAAAGTACGTTAGCGGATTGTCCCGGTACATTCAGCAAGAGATGGAATTTATGACTGTCAATACGCTTGCGGATGCTTTCCACTATGCTAGCAAAATGGAAACCAAGCAGAAAGGAAAAGCGCACTTTGCGATAAAGCTAACATCAGAATGACCACTCGACAAGAAGGCACTAGCTGACTTCAATAAGTCGAAATATTTTTAGCCAACACCGCCAAATCCAGACCATGGTAAGAAGCCTTTTCACAAGGGGAACATAGCAAACAACCACCGACCAGAAAATGGTGCGATTACCACCACTCATCTTGGCATGATATGTCTAAATGCAAAGCTTGGAAGACATTTTTGGAAAAAGTGTCGATCTTCGATGCGTTTGACAAAATGGTGGAAGAATCTGATCTAGACGCAACGACCCTTTTGACCTCCACCACTCCAACAGCCTCAACTATTGTCGACGAGGAGGAATGAGAATTCCTGTTCCATACACAGATATGGGTCCAAAGCAACCCATTGCATCTGAATATGGACAATGGGAGCCGGAAGAACTTCATTTATGAAGATCTTGTGAAGAAACTAGGTATTTTTACCACTCTGCATCCTTAGCCTTACAAAATTGGTTGGATGAAGGATGGACAAGAACTTTGGATAACTCAACAATGCAAGATTTCCTACTTCATAAAACATTTTGAAGACGAAGCACGCTGCAACGTGGAACCACTCTCTGTAGCTGACGTCCTGTTTGGGAAACCTTACCTCTAGGATATACATGGAAGTTATCGGTCACGGCCTCAAAAGGTTATTGTTCGAATCCAAAATCGATTGTTCAGCATACCAGAGCATCAACCTACACTAACGGTTGCACTGATATCTTCCGAATAGACAAAGAAGCTCATCAATCATGCTCAGAAGTTCACATTAATCATAGTCAAGCCGCAACATTCTAATAAGACTGCAACAACGATTTGAGTCACCAACCAATGCATCTCTTGACAGAAGTAGCAATTCGATCATATTTTTGATGAGTACTAGAACCTCTTTCAAGCTCCAAACAGAGTACCTCAACATTGTCATGTAAAACACTCCATTGAACTTGTTCCTGGTTCTTCTTTTCCTAATGCATCTGTTTACAAAAGATCCATTCTCGAAAATGAAGAGATTCGCAAACAGATCCAAGAATTAATCGACAAAGGTCATATCCGACCCAGCTCCTCTCCTTGTGGAAGTCCCCTCGTCTTAGTTTTGAAGAAAGACGGGACTTGGTGCATGTGAATCGACTACAGAGCTCTCAACAAAATATCAGTGAAGAATCAGTACCCTCTGTCACGGATAGACGAGATCATAGACTGTCTAAAAGGTGCTAAATTATTTACTAAGCTTGACCTCAAGTCGGGATACCATCAGATTCCAATCGAGCCCTCAGATGTGTGGAAAACTACTTTCAAAACCAAGGAAGGATTGTTTGAATGGTTAGTCATGCCTTTTGGCTTAACCAATGCAGCTACGACCTTCATGCGACATATGGATAACCTTCTTTGACCTTTCATCGAAAAATTGGTTATTGTCTACCTCAACGATATATTGATTTTCAATCGATCATGGGAAGAACATGTCGGACATCTTCGATAAGTCCGCGACAGTCTCCAGCAACATCGGCTTTATCTGAACATGGACAAGTGATATTTTGTGATGACCAACATCAAATATTTGGGGTATGTAATTGACTCTGCAGGAATTCATGCGACCCAGAAAAAGTACAGATCCTCAAATATTGGCCCATTCCTAGAAGCATTCAAGAACTAAGAAGTTTTCTTGGTTTGGTGAATTTCTATCGACGAATCATACTCGGCTTCAGTCACATAACCTCTCCCTTGAATCAGTTGACGAATGGAAACGGGAAATCTGTCATTCAGTGGACAACAACACAACAAGCAGCTTTTGAACAACTCAACACAAGCTTTGCACTGCACCAGTACTTGTGTTACCTGATTTGCATCATCCCTTTGAGATTGAGACAGATGCATTAGACTATGCCTTAGGCGCAGTGATCACTTAATCTAGTCACCCAGTCGCTTTTCATTCTGAGAGTTTTAACGACACAGTTAGAAGATACTCAACGTATGAAAAAGAGCTGTGTGCCATTGTGTAATCTCTCAAATAATGGAAGCATTACATCCTTCACAAGGAAATGGTCATTCTCACTAATGACAAGCCTCTACAATTCACTCTGACACAATCAAAGTTGCAGACAAACTGACAACTCAAGTGTATTAATTGCCTACAACAATTCCAGTTGGTGATTACGTATCAGAAAGGTAAAGCTAACACTGCCGCCGATTGCCTCAGTCGACCACCCATTACTCTCCTTTTGACAGTGATGAGTATGTAGGGATACGCCACGACCAATTGACCATAGTTGTATGAGGACTACAACTTCTCAGCATTCTACTGATAATTATAGACTAACAAGTCGTCGACCTCAGACTTCGACTATTTCGTGAAAGACACCTTGCTATATAAGCTTGGACAACTTTGTGTACCGACCAGTGAGCACCGATAAAGGCTCATTTGGGAAGTGCACTACATCAAGACTGTAGGGCACTTTGGAGTAGCAAAGACACTTGCTACTCTGCAGAAGTATTTCTTTTGGCCTACACTTAAATCCGACGTCAACAAGTACATCCTATCATGCGTGGTTTGTGCCATTGCTAAGCCACCTAATCGACGACAGGGATTGTATACACCTGAGCCAGTTCCTAGTCGACCATGGGAATCTATTTCTATGGACTACTTGACGGGTTATCCTACTAACAAACATCAACATGACACGATATTAGTAGTAGTCCACCGATTTTCCAAGATGGCCATTCTCATACCTTGTAAGAAGACCATGATAGTGAAGCAGAATGCTCAGCTCTTCTTTGCACATGTTTGGAAACACTTTGGTTTACCCACAACCATTATTTCCGACCAAGATTCCAGATTCATCAGCATCTTTTGGAAGACACTCTGGCAATTGCTAGACACATGACTCTCATTGTCAACATCTTTCCATCCTCACACTGACAGACAAATAGAAGTTGTGAATCGCTTGGTAATACAATTGCTTTGCATGTACAATCACCAGCATCGACGCACATGGGATGAAAGTCTTCCATACATCTAGCACAACTACATTTGTACTCAACACAACTCTACAAGAAAGATTCCATTTGAATTCTGTTACGGATTTCATCCCTCAGCGCCTATCGACTTGATCAGCTCCTCGACACAGCCGAGTGACACTGACTACAGTCAGCGAGAAGTTGATAAAGCAGTCAAGTTCAAAGATCAAATATGCTACATCCAGAAGCAAGCACATGAAACGTTGCACAGAGAAAGCGAGAAAGCTAAGGCCCGAAATGACAAGCATCGTATTCCTCATTCATTCCAAGTTGGGGATAAGGTCTAGTTACATCTCAAGAAGGATAGCTTCACAGGCCCATTAAAAAATATCAAGCCTTTGCATTATGGTCCATACAATATTCTTCAACAGATTGGCAAGAATGCTTTCCAGCTCGACATTCCTGCATGCCTGGGTCTGCATCCAGTATTCAATGTGGATCTACTTCGACCATACCATGCACCCTTGTTGGAACAGAACAACTTGTAGACAATAGAACCCAAAGACATCCATCCAGATGTTCAGGAGACTCTTCCTTGTGACACCATTGTGGGACGATGAGTACGTCATACAAGGATGGACACAATTCCCTTGTTTTCGGTTGCCAAGGCCGGCCAGATCCCATCTCAAGGAAAGTGGTACTCTGTTATTGAATTAACCGACAAGTTTCCTCACCTTCACGAGCAAACAATGGGGTCTTGTGTTTCTTAAGGAAGGAGGTCTGATCCGCATCGCAGTTGGAAAGTCATCGATGTTGATGCAACTTCGACAAGTTTCAACTTCAAATCGACAAGTTATCTACGATATATTAGCTCTGTCAGGTTCTGAACTTGACACAACTCTTGCAAGTCTCGACTTCGACACACCTCGACACAATCGCACCTTTGACATGTTCAACAACCTCACAGTTCGCGCCATCGACAAGCAGCGTCGACATGCGACCAGTGACTGTCGAACTTTGACAAACTGTCTCTCTGTCTTCCAGTCGACTGTAATGTTTGAACTGTTGAACCATTCTAACTTCTTCTTTGTAACTGAACGTAACATGTAGGCACCCAAGCATCTCAAAAACTGATATAAGCATGTATAATATTTTAACATACATCAATCAATAGACAAATATTATCATGTCTTAGACTTGTTTTACAGTAATAGAAGAGAGTTCGCATTCTTGCACATTGTCTGTGCGTATTTGTGTTTATCTGTGCAGTGTAATCCTTCCTTGGTCATTCTGCTTATTCTTAATTGCTTCCAGCATAACAGGGTTGACTCATTCAGTTGAACTGTTGTCCCCCTCGTGCTTCCTGGACATGACACAGATCATGTACCCTTCCTCCAAATCAACTTAGAGATTCCACCCATTACATCCTGCAAGTAAAAGATCCCTTACCTTCTCCTTACCTTCTCCTTTCCTTCATTAGACCTCATTTAAGTAACCATTGCACAAAATTTCTCCCGAAGATGAGGCTCTTTAGCCACACCTTCTTCCAATACATGCTTTGCACACAATTTCCCATTATGTACAAACGTCATAAACAAAAACTCAACGATATGTAATACACTTACTATTTCAATCCAAAAAATGTCATAAAGGTCATATGCTTCGTGGCTAATGCTTGTTTCTTGTTTACTAACTCATTCATCTATAACATGGTGTTCATTAATATATTCATCATTTAAAATAAAGTTAACAGTATATTTATATTAAAAAAAACATATTCATTAATCATGAATTAATATAGTACATAAAATTAAATATAATGGATTAATATGCAATTTTTTACTAGAAATTAATATAGTACCTAAAATTAAATATAATTTATTAATATGCAATGTTTTACTGGATTTTTATAATATATAGGTTTAAATTATAAAAAATAAAATAAATTTAATTTCTAATCACATTAAATTTAAAATAAATATAAAAATATTTAATTAAAAATAAATATAAAGTGATTTAATTATTACCGTAAACAAAATGATGGCAAGCGAGGGGTGGCATATGGAAACGCAATATAACCCTTTTCCCCACAAAACATGGTAATTCCGTAATCATTTCCGAAGTTTCCATTGCAAGGGGAAGCTCCCCTAGAGAAGGAGATACATTGAGGTTATTAAATTCAATGGGGTGATCCCTAAAATTATTTAATGCATACTAAATTTAAAGAACCTAAAAAAAACCTATAAATAAATTAGGCCACTTGAATCTGGAATTCCATAGACATTAAACCATTAATAGAAGATTTTGGCGCAGGTCTAAACATAATACTTTAATAGAACTATTATTATACAGAGGCAACGACTTGTTATGTAAATCCTCCGTTTTATTTGTTCACCAAAAACATCAAAGTGGTGCTAGGAGATCTATGCAGAAGCCTTTAGACCTGCAATAGGCCCTCAAATATAATCACAGTAAATCGTGGTAATTTGCTTCACCATCTATAATCGTGCAAACCTTGAGCATAGAACATTAACAAAATGATGGCATTGTCACTCACATGAACAATGCGTTAATGGATGGCACCGGATGTCTCATGCTTTCTAAAAGAAAATTTGTATTTAAATATAATATAAAAAAGGGATTCCTTAATTTAATATATATAGATATAAAAAAGCTAACTTAATATTGATATAGATATAAAAAAAGCTTACTTAATATGAATATATAGCTATTAAAAAGCTTATTTTATATAGAAAATTATCATGGTAGAGTAGAGATATCAATAAGTTGTTAACTAATGAGGAAATGCATAAAACATAGCACAATAAATAAGAGAAAAACATTCTATGTGGACAAAAGGTTAGGATAGTATTTAGTTTGTGCATAGGATTAAGAGTATATGATATTAGAAAGTATATGATGTCAATGGAAATGGCATCAAGAATTATTACAAGATAAATAGATTTTTTTATCAATATTATTTAGGTTGAAATAACTAAAATATATTAATTTTTTTTTTTTAAATAAAATATAAATATTGCAATATTCACATACTAAATAATTAATAAATTTATTAGAATAATATTTGGTTTATATAGAGGGCTAAAACTATTGTGACGTATTGTTAATTTTTTTTTTTCCTTTAAATAATATGGCATACTAGAAAGTCTTGTTATCCATATAAAGTTAACATGCTGGTGCTAAGTTGAAAGGAAAACTTTTGCTAGAAAAATTTTACTGGTTCTAAGCTTTCCCTTTATTCGTTTCACTTGAACCAGATTATTAACCCATAAAGTCCCCCTTATGCAGTTGCATTACCAATTATGAAGAATTCATTAGATCTATAGTTTTTTCTTATCCTATCAGTATAACAGTCTGTCTACTTACCCATTTATCCAAGTTGTATAATAGAAGAAAAACTATTTATAAGAAGTAAACATTCCATTATGTATTATAGTCTATATAAAACTATAACCATATCCCTTAGCATAAAGTATCTATGAAATGGTTTACAACTCTGCATAACTAAGTTTTTAAGTAGGATATCGTGACTGTATTACCCTGCCCTGATGGCTCTGCCATTTTATTTAGTAATATTCCACAAGATTCTGGGTTTTCTATTTGTTTTTAAATACAATGGCTTATTTGAATAATGTGTATAAATCATGTAATTATGCCTTCTTCGATTATTATTGCTAACCCATTTGAGTAGGGTATAGAGTAACTGATTTCTATATGTAATTATGCCTTCTTCGATTATTATTGCTAACCCATTTGAGTAGTGTATAGAGTAACTGATTTCTATATGTAATTATGCCTTCTTCGATTATTATTGCTAACCCGTTTGAGTAGGGTATAGTGTAACTGATTTCTATATGCATAAAGGTTAATATTAATATCCATATATACATAATTAAAATAAGGAAAAACCTGGATCGTATAATGGAAAAGAAAATAATAGGCTCTATGAAAAATATCCACATTTTTTTATCTCTACTACACCTAAACACAAATCCCTGTGTCGGGTCTTTAAGAAAAAAATAATAATAACCAATGGTCTATTATCTTCTCTGAATTATTATCAACAAAATAACTTAAACTAAATGAAAACCACGATTAAAATTTTCCAGAATGTAAATAAGAACGAGAAAAAGTTAAAAGGAGGTGCTTCCATTGCACCTTTACCTGAGCACTAACGTAATTCTAGAGTATATGCTCCCTCTTGTCTATAATGCATAGAGGTTCTACCAGAAATTCACCTTCTCGTTCCACCTGTATCAGATTTCAGTCAATAGTATGAGTAGCATCATGTATATATAATTTTTTAAAGAGATATATGAAAAACATTATGTATGTATATAATTTTTTAAAAGAGATAAATGAAAAAATTTATGTACTCTCATTGTGGCAGGAAGTGCAAGTTGATAGGCAACCAGTCATATTCTTGCTAGCGCTTTGAAAGGCCCACAATACCTTGGAGCTAATTTCAAACTTTTTCCCAACTTAATAGAACTTTTCTTGGTTTCAACTTTTAAATAAACATGATCAACAATATTGAATTATTTGGGAACTCGTTTTATATCAGCGTAGCTTTTTTGCCGATCTTGTGCTACCTTAAGATTTTGTTGAACTTGTTTTGTAGTTTGTTCCATTTACTCTAACATATCACGTCCTAAAACCATTCTATGAACAATTCTATCAACAAGATTTCCCCATGATATAGGTGTGTTGCGTTTCCTACCATACAGTATTTCAAAAGGGCTCATCTTTGTTGAGGCTCAGTAGCCATTATTATATGTAAACTCTACCAAATGAAAATACTACTCCCATTCAATGGGATGGGATTATCCATGACATACTTTCTTAACATGTCCTCCAATACTTGATTGGTTATTTAGTCCATCCATCCATTTAGGGATTATATGCAGTACTGAAATTCAACTGTGTATCAAGACCCTTGAATAAAATTTTCCAAAAATTGTCTGTAAACTTAGCATCTCTATAAAAAATAACTTTAGGAATGCCATGCAACTGAAAATTTTCATTCATAAAAATATTTGCTATGTTAACAACATTATAAGTTGAATTAAAATTAATAAAATGGGCATCCTTACTCAATTTATCCACAACCACCATAATAGAATCATGTTGTTTAACATTCTTAGGAAAACCTGTTATAAAATCCATACATATAACTTCTCATTTCCATTCTGGAATAGGAAGAGGTTGAAGTAAAACTACAGGATGTTGGTGTTCTATTTTTACTTGTTGACACTAAATATATTTGGCTAAATATTCTATTGTTTCACCTTTCATATTTGTCCAATATAATTCTTTCATTAGCATAGTAATCATGTGATGCCCAAAATATGGCTTTTTATGTAATTTAGATAGTATCAGTTGCTTAATGTTTTCTAAATTTGGAATATATACTCTATTCTTAAAAAAATTAGATCATCATTTCCAATCTTAAAATCTGATAATCCTTTTTCTATCTTATTATCTTGTAATTTTTCGATTATTTTTTTATAATCGATATCATTTTCAGTTGCATCTTCAATTCTGATCTGCAAATCTGATTTACGACTGCTCACATAAATTATAAATATCATATTTTCATGCCTGCTTAAGGCATCTACAACCTTGTTTTCTTTTCCTTTTATATGCTTGATTTCCAGATCATATTCAATTAAAAATGTTAGCCACCTAGCCTAACATGCATTTAAATTTTGTTCATCAAATAAGTATTTCATACTTATGTTATCCGACATTAATAAGAATTACTTTCCAATAAGATAATGCCTCCATACTTTTAATGCATGCATTATAGCTACTAACTCTAAGTCATTAGTTGCGTAATTTTATTCATTATCTTTTAACTTCCTTTACTCATAGCTAATTACATGATTATCTTGTAGTAACACTCCACCTTTAAATCTTCCATACAAGCATTAGTGCATACAACAAAATCTTTGTAAGGATCAACTATTTTAAAATAGGTGTTGTTGTAAGAAGGTGTTTAATTTTCTCAAAACTTACTTGACATTTAATAGACCAAATAAATTTAGTTCCTTTCTTTTGCAGTGATGTTATGGGGTAAGATATTTTTGAAAACCCTTCGATAAAACACCTATATTAACCTCTTATTCCCATGAAAGATCGGATGTACGAAACATCTTTAGGAATGGGCCATTCCATAATAGCCTTGCTTTTGTCAGGATCAACTGCTATTCCCTCTTTAAATATTGCTTGACCTAATTAATGGATCTTCTCTTGATAAAAATCACATTTACTAATTTTTCATAATCGTTGTTGTTCTCTTAAAGTTTGTAATATGGTTTTTAAATGTTCTTTGTGTTCTTCCTCATTCTTAGAATAAGTAAGGATGTTGTAAATAAAGACCAAAACAAATTTGTCTAAGTATTTTCTAAAAATAATATTCATTAAATGCATGAATGAGGCTTGGGAATTAGTCAACCCAAAGAGCATGATTACAAACTCATAATTCCCATACCATGTCCAAAATGAATTTTTATAAATATTCTCATCTTTAATTCCTACTTGGTGGTATCTGGATCGTAAATCAATCTTGGAGAATATTGTTGCTCCTGATACTTGGTCAAAGAGCTCGTCAATACAAGGTAACGAATACCTATTCTTAACTATCATTTTATTTAGTTATCTATAATCTATACATAGCCTTAAAGTCCCATCCTTCTTTCTTAGAAATAAAACCGATGCTCCCCACGAAGACACACTAAGCCTTATATATTTCTTTTCAAGAAGTTTTTTTTAAACTGCATTCTTAATTCAGTTCATTCAATGGTATTCATTCTATACATATCTTTAGATGCTGGTACCGAACCAGGCATTAGTTCAATAGTAAAATCGATATCCCTTTTTGGAGGTAACCTCGGAATTTCTTCCATAAATATGTCCTTATATTCTTGTAATAACATGAAATATTCTATGTTAATTTTATTCTTTTTATACTCATCATTAATTATATGAACAAATGTAATGTCCCAAATTTGAAATTTCCCACAATTTGGCCAATTTTTGAATCTTGGACTAGTGAATCCCTAAACTGTCCCAAATGGTACCGAATTTTGTATGGAGATAATTAGAAATATATAGGACACACTAACAACTTTCATACATACAAACAACTTATATACTCATCCATGGTCTAGAAATTGTGCAGGAATAAGTTTCAGAACAAGACTAGTTAAATTGATAAGTGGAGATCCCCCCTCGGTCTGCCATTAGATGCTCTTCCAAACACTGTACAACCTTCACTAATTCTTGGTATGAGACTTGAATTTGTTATAGGACATTAGGAACAATATATTTTCAGCATTATCTTTGGTTTTAGGTTCAAATAGGCTTCCTAATGAACAACAACTTCTAGAGTCTAGTTTTTGAGGTGAAATTGGTCGGCAAGGAGTCTTGAATTTCTTCATAAACCATAATAACAGTTCAGAGGTATGAAACCATAATTTGGGACATCAATATAAATTCATATGCATCTCACAACATTATAACTAACTTGGCAAGCTATGATATAAAACAGGTACAATATCATTCCAAAATCATTATGCAAATGCTATGGGGAAAATGGCTCGAATCTCTTGCTTGAATGTAAATATCACTTGAAATACATAATATTTCGAGCTGAGGTTTCCATGATATGATTATTACAGAGATATATAGCAGCTAAAATGTCCATGAAGTTTAAATAACATTCCTTTAATAACTATATGCAGCTGCAATTGCGCTATGCAAAAGTTATGGGGAAAATGGTTCGAATCTCCTCCTTGAATGTAAATATCACTTGAAATACATAATGTTTCGATCTATGGCTCTCATGATGTGATTATTACATAGATATATAGAATTGAAAATGGCCATGAAGTCGAAATAATAGTCCTTCACTAACTATATGCAACAACAAGGGTGCCCTTGCACATTTACATGACATTGAGAGAAAAATAGTAGAATAGGCATAGAGAAGAATGAGAGAAGATAAACTCAAATTCATTTGGGTTCTGAACCTAAATCAAAAAATATTCATGAATCTCTCTTGATATGTCTAAATGGCCAATCCATCAACCAACTAGGATGGGAAACTTGCACCCTCGAACTTGGTTCTAAGGTAAGAAGGATAAGCATCCACCTTGCAAGGACAAGCTAAGCTGTCCATTTTTTTCCAAATGAGAAATGATCAAAATATAGTTTCTTTCTTTCTTCTTGTCTTTTATTAACCTCCCAAGGCCTCCTAATCTCAAATTCCCTCCAAGAGACTCATCCCAACTTGAATTAGGGAGAGATTCCCATGAATGCCACTTGTCCAACTTTTCCTAGCTCTCTTCTTCCATGAATTCAAATGGGGGAATATTGGTTGCCATAATTCCCCTTGTGCTCCCTATTGGAGGCTATTTTTGGCCCTGACATGTCATATATGTCATATGTCAACAATCAGGTCTGAACTTTGTCATAAGTGTCATAGAATATTCATCATTGTTGTCATAGGAGTTAGGGAATCTAGCTCCAAGTGTCACAATTCTTCTAAGATGCATCTTCCTCTTCCATGGGAGTTACTCTTCCACTCCAATCGACCTTACATGATTCATGCCATGAATAATACCTATTCAACTCCCTCAAGTATGTTACCCTTCATATTGAACTCAAATTGGTGAGAGAATGATGCCAAGTGTAGTGGGGAATCTTGCCACATGTGGGTCCCACAACCTCTTATGTGCCATCATGATCCAATGCCACCTTATTTTCTTTTTATTATTATTTAATTGACCCATTTAATGTGAATTTGTAATTCTAAGGTCATTTTGGGTCTTGTAGCTCCTTTATTCCAACTTTTAATGCTTCCACCCCCAACCTAGGGAACTAGTAATTTTCCTCCATGATAGTTCATTTGGATGAGAATATTACAAACTTTGAATTGGTAATTTTCTCTTAATGTGACCCACCTTGTCCATTTGGATATAATTTTACATTATTAATAACTTGGACATCATGCTTGGTAATTATTTTACTCTTAGCAACAATTTGACAAACTATCATGAGTATGGCCAAGTGACTTAGGCCATTCTGACTCAATGCCAAATTTGGGGACATGACAAATCCTCCCCTCCCAATATTTCTTGTCCTCGAGAAATTGCAAACATGGATGTTGATTAACCTGCTTCATTTTCAGAACTTTGCTCCCAATACTTTCTTTCCAAAACTTTGAGTAGGGTGCTCGCACGAAGTTGGTTCCACTTTTTAGTGCCACTATAGAAATAAAAAACGCACCTCCGAAACGGAAATCCATAACGCATATGCGTTATTGTGGCTAGGTTCAAACAAACCCGAGCCGAAAACTGAGGCTAAGATTAGTTAGCCCATATCGCATATGCGATAAATCGGACATGCGTTTTTTAATAGTTACAAATTGCAAGGGCGATATATCCCACTTTCATTGTATTGCAAGTGCAATATATCCCACTTGCATTATAACGAAACTGCGATTTTGATCATGTGGATCATCTTAAATTTTATTTTCTTTCACAATGATCATCTTAAATTTTATTTTGTAGTGGGCATGGTAATATCAATGCTCTATCTAAACTTAGTAACCCACCTTTCTTCTACATCCTTATGGCTCCTCAACTCATCCTACTCTCTAATCACTATAACTAGCCTTTTTGTAAGAGAGTCCCATCATGACAACTTTACATGGTCACCCTATGTTCCTCGATGATAGGTGATTATAAAATTGGATTTATTAGTAAAATGTATAATGTTCTCTAGTTAAATTGTCCTTCCCCTCGTACCTTAGGAAAGTCCGTCCGGGTCGTTTATGAATAAAAGGGTTTCGTATAATAAATTAACTCTTTTATAATGCTTAGGAGGGGATTCTCATTGCATGTAAGAAAATGATTCTATTATTACTCAGATTAAGATATGCTAGCTCTAGTCAGTAAGGAGCAGGTTATAAAATATAGAGTTAATTACTTATAAAGCAGGCTCTATTAGAAAGTATAAGCATTACCAATGCTGTATTCAGGAAGTAGTACTATGCTGCACGTCATATCAATAAATGGAAAGAGCTGAGCAAGAATCATGATCTGTAATGGTATATGTACTCCCAATTCCTCTCATTCCTCTACAAGGATTGAATCCCTCCATATCTCTTCCATATTTCAAAGTTGTAGTCAAACTACGGTTCAATTCATATGGTCTTCTTATTTCACCATCATTTGTGTTTATTGTTTTTTTTCTCCGTTTGTTTAATGATTAGAGTTTCATTTATTGTACTAATTTTTTTGTCCCTATGCATATAATTTTACTTGCAAAGGCATAGTTAGAGAGATTCAATTGATTTATGAGAGAAGGGACCATATACAAACTTTGTTTGTTCTCTAGATGTGAATACTAGAGATGATTTGAAGCATTAATTTTCTTGTCTTATATCCATTTTTATTTGAGATGTTATCCTTCTGTTTAAGGCACCATAGATCTCTTCTACAACTAATGTCACATGTACAATTTGTGCACTAAATTGATTTCTTGTTTCGATATCTTCTCCTCTAATTTTTTTTCTTCCTTTGATGTCTTCTATCATACCCTTCTCCATATAACTCCCTCATTGCTTATCCAACCACACCATGTCACCCATCCATGCACCCACTATATCAACTAAAGTTATTAAAATGGAGGCTAATATCTCTTATTATAGATCATAAAAATAAGCAACCCACTTCCTCTCTTCTACCATTACCTTTTCTCCCTTCAAACCTATTTGCCCCTATCCTACAAAGATATAAAATTAGACATTTGAAAAAAACTATTCTCTATCTTTATCTCATTACTCACATGATCTCTTTATGAAAATATATTTGATGACTACAAATATGATAATTCAATTACAAATAAACTCCATGGAGATAAAATAACACATTTTGGTAATGATGTTTTCTAATCAATACTTATAATGAACATTACTAATTTATAATACACATCCCAAGGTATTTTGAGTTCTTTTATTCGATGAAACTTTATTTTGATTAATTATGTATTCTACACAAGCATACGATAATTAACATGAAGGAGAAGAGAATTCCTCGAATTACTCTATATCTAGTATAATTTTATATGAGGATGTTGATTGTTTGGTAAACCATTGGAAGATAAAAGTGGCTCCATAAATTTATAGTATATAAATACCATTAATAGCAAAGAAGAAATTGTAACACAAAATCCCAGAGGGTTAGCTCAAATGGTTGAGTGTTGTAATCGTAAGCAAAAGAAATCCCTAGGTGGCTATGCAGGGCCTCACTTGATTTCCAGGCTCAAATGGTGCAAACATGATTATCGCTCCCCTAAGGCAAGACATAGCTCATGAAAATGTTGTAATTATCACTCCCTAGTAGGCTTGCAAGGAGTGACAAAGCTGTAATTGTCCCTCCCTAGTCAAGGAGAAAGGGGTGAAAATCCTTATACATTGGCAAAATTCAAGGTCCAAATGATGGGATTTTGACATACTAATTAAGTATTTGTAGAATTCAATGTTCCCTTGTCTCCCTCATCTTTGGTCCAATGAAATCCCTAATCATTTATTCATTCATACATAGAGGATTAATAGTCCAAGGAAATCCCCAATCATTTATTCATTCATATAAAAAGGATTAATAGAGTTAAAAAACACAGTTGCGATATATCGCAAGTGCGATATATCTTACTATTGGTATATCACACTTGCAATATATCGCAAGTGCGATTTCTAATGCAAAAAATATATATATATAAAATAGAGTGACCGCGGCCTCATTTTCTTTCATATATATCTTAAAGGATTAATAGAGTTACAAAACGCACTTGCAATATATCGTAGGTGCAATTTATAATGCAAGAAAAAAAACAAAAGAATTTAAAACGGAGTGGCCGCACGACCTCATTTTCATTCATATTATATATTTAGGATTAATAGAGTTAAATAATGCACTTGCGATATATCACAAGTGCGATTTGCAATGCAAAAAAAAATAAAAAACAAAACACAGTTAAAAAATGCAATTTCATTTATATTTAGGATTTAAAAACGCAATTTCATTTATAAAGTTAAAAAACGCACTTGCGATATATCACATGTGCGATTTGGAATGCAAAAAAAAAAGAAATATAAATCACAATGCCCGCGGCCTCATTTTCCCAATTTACACAGTGAAGGACCGGCAATATCGGGAAGGCGAAAAAACGCACCTGTCGATTTGCATTTGAGAGAAGGAGGAGGCAAGCCATTTCACAATTCGACAAAAATGGAAGGTGGGTGGCAAGAAATTTACTAGTTTGTTAATTTGTTTTGAATTTTTAGTTATTGTGTTTGTTAATTTAAACTAGTTTTTGTTTTTTTTTTAAACCAATTTAATAAAATTTGTTACATGTATTAAAAAACAAACAATGAAATTGATTAATTAAATTTTGAAATAGAATTGTTTTGTTCTTAACAGAGAGCAGAAACCCAGACACAAACCCAAACCCAAACCAAAATCAAGACACAAACCCAAACCCAAACCAAAATCCAGACACAAACCCACCAATGGAGGAGGAACACGACCGTAATTCTCATATTTTGGCTAGTTTGGGTTCACTGAGATGCCTTAGCTCACTCTTTAGGGGGGGCAACCACTTAAGACAATCTTTAGCGGAGGCCTTAGAGTCCATAATAAATACAATTGCCAATGCCCAGGGAGCACTGTACAACATTAGCTCGTACAGAGATTCCCAGAGGCAATACTATTCCACTGGGTTTAGCTACAACGATGTAAAAAAATTAAAAATAACCAAAGACCAATTGTTTTCCTTATTCTGGGACCCCAACACCGAATTGGTTCCACCCACCAGTCGACCTCACATTTCCATAGACTGGTGTGTGGAACCAAATATTAAAGTCAATTGGATGGATCGCTGGTACATGGTCTTCGATGAAGACCCTCACGGGAATAGAGACATCCCGTTTTATTTCCTTAGGAAGCTGTATGCATAATTTATCCTGGGGAAACATGTTAACTATTTTGACATTTTAGAGTTCCAGGGTGTGGGTCATGGGATGCCCCAAGATAGAGAAGCGGCTAGGACCGATCCTAACCGTGTGTGACGCCCTCCACACACACCAAACCCCCCTCGGTTATATCCTCCAGCTGGTCCAGTTCTTGATGATACGTAGGAGTCCTTATTAGATTTGGATGATAGATTTCTTCGGCATGGGACTTCCATCCAAGGCAGTGTAGGCCAAGGGATTGTCACTTCCGAGGATGGCCCATTTGGGGTTGGACCATCTCACAGTCAGGATCCACCTTTTAGGTCCCCAGACCAAACCATAGCTACACATCACACCGGTGATGTGGAGTCTTCAGAGCATCGGGTTATTCCACACCCTTGCACATCATGTCGAAGCATATGCTATGGGCCTGCTTCAGAGTTTCGAGGCGATGGATTACTCCGATATGTAAGTAACATTCATTCTTTACATAGTATATAAATTTTGTTTTATATCACAGTTTTCAATTGTTTAGTAATTTATTTCTATTTGAATAATTATCTGACAATTTACGTGAACAAATATACAGCTGGTGTCCAATGACACCCCAAATTCATGTAATTCGACCATTGATGCTGATGCCATTGATGCAGCGGTCAATGATGCATATGATTTTGGTGCTTCACCATTAGCTGTAAGAACTTTGTTTTTAATTTGTCATCGAGTAATTTACATATTTATAATTTAGAGACTGCAACATTAAATACATCTTAAACTCGATACAATATGTTTTATGCAGGGTGGGCACGATGAGTTTGTGGAATCTTAGGTCAGTCCCTCCCATGCAGAGGAAGATTCCTAGACTTAGGTATTATTTTCATTACATGCTTTTAATTATATGCTTTTAATGATTTGAAACATGTATATGCGTTTAACTATTTAAAGAAATTTTCTAATTGTATCTGTATGTTTTGTTACGTAGCCTGGTTATGGTCAGGTTTTTTTTTACCGTCTAGTAGGGCCAAAGTTTAGTATTCCACCCACCGGTGACCCTCTTCCTCCCCCCCAGGTATGTGTACATGTCTCGCTTTCTTTGAAAAAACCATTTTCCGTCCATGTAGTATATATATGTAGTCTTCTTAGATCTTTGTATTTGCTGACATTGACATATATATGTTACTTTATGCAGGCATCTAGTGATTCAATGGTGCTTGAAGAGCACCAAATTGACGTTTTTGGTGACCCACCTCTCCCCCCCCCATGTACGTGTATGTGGAGCTCTTTCTTTGAAAAGGTCATTGTACGTCCATACATAGTACATATATATACAATCTCATTTTATTTGTATTTGCTGACATTGGTCCATATGTTACTTTATGCAGGCATCTAGTGATGCAGTGGTGCTTGAAGAGCACTAAATCGACGTTGTTGGTGACCCACCTCTCCCCCCCCAGGTAGATGTATGTGGAGCTCTTTCTTTGAAAAGGTCATTGTATGTCCATACATAGTACATATATATATACAGTCTCATTTTCTTTGCATTTGCTGACATTGGTCCATATGTTACTTTATGTAGGCATCTAGTGATGCAGTGGTGCTTGAAGAGCACCAAATCGACGTTGTTGGTGACCCACCTCTCTGCCCCCCCAGGTACGTGTGTACATGTCTCTCTTTCTTTGAAAAGGTCCTTTTACGTCCTTGTAAGGTCATGTATTATATATGTCTTGTTTTCTTTGTATTTGCTGACATTGACATTGACCATGTATGTTACTTTATGCAGGCATCCACTGAGCTAGTGGTGCCTGAAGAGCCCCCAATTGGGGCCATTGATGAACCTGCATGCCCCCCCACCCAAGTACATGCAGTTTCAGTGTCGAGGACTTACACACGCATGGTAAGTAAAAATGTTATATTTTCTTGGAATTTGAACAAATGTACATCATGTGGTATTTATTTTTATAGCTTGGTAAACTAACTTGTAACAAATTTTGGTTTGTGTGCAGTCTCCGATATTGAGAATGCATCCTCCTACGGATCGTTGGGGAACGCCATCAAGCAACCACAAAAGAAAGATAGACTTCTCATTAGCCACTGACATTGGCAGTGAAAATGGGGATAAATAGAAATCATGTATAAGGGGGGTACATATAGAATCCATGTATAGGGGGAATACATGTACATGTACCGTTTTGTTTGTATGTACACACAGATGTACAGTATGATCCACAATTTTGTATTATGGCCATGGCATGCCATTTTTCAAAACATTATATACATGTACATCTATAATATAAAGCAATGTTCAAATTTACCTATATATGGTTGACTTGATATGGGATGGAGACATGTGTATTATATGCCTTCCAGATATATGCTTGAATATGTTTTTAGGTTTATGGCTTTGTGTTTGTTGGAGAAGAGTTGGCATTGCAAACTAACCCATCCTTACTTTTCATAACCCCCTTCCTCTCCTAAACCTTCTTCACCTCCTAAACTTGTTTATCTTAACAATCATACTACAACTAACCCATCCTTACTATTGATGATACATTCCTAGTCCCACTCAACTCTAGCACTCATTTTTACTCACAACTATTAAATCAAATACCAAGTAGCCACTCTAGTCATTAGAAATGGAATCCAAAAGAACCTCATCTCTTAGACCTTTTTTAATCGTGCTTACAACTTCCTACTACCCCACAGGATTCACCTTATCAACTAGGTTGGGTCCAATAATACAACCATTGTCTTCTAATAAACAAATTTTTATTTGAGGCTTCTTGAGGAAATATTTAGAGCGGTCATCATCATTTGTAAGGGTGTTGTTGTGCCTTGTCCTATTCGCTCTCATGCTGGGAATATTGCTGCTATCTTAACAGTCATTTTCTGGACCCTAATTTCAGTTCTGATATATGCTATGTATTTGTGCTATTCTCATTAATAAAAGATTCCAGTCTTCTACTTCATTTTCAGATTCTCATTAAGTCTTCCAAAAACTTGAACATGGCACACACTGCAAAACCAATTCCAAATATTTTAAGCAAGCAGTATTAACTATATAGACAATATAAAATAAAGAAGAGAATCCAATGCATTTTGAGTTAGTCACTTCTCAGAAACGGCCAATCCAACACTCTAATTTCAATAGAGATTTACATTAAAAAAAATAATATGGATCTCAAAGGCACATCAAGCCTAGCAAATTCAATTGCTCATATCAATTCCTAACTATCATGAAATGACAAGACACACAATCCTTTAACTTGATTACTCACCATATATAATATAACCCATCCATTTCTTGCTTCTGAACTCTACCCAGCAGTTCAATCTGCAATATTCCCCCAATGCCCAAAAATGGCCTTGGAAGTTTGAATGTTTGCAAGCTATCCTCCTGAAATACGACAAAACTCGCATCTCAACATATAAACTGAGACAAAAAAGTTCATAAGCAGATTAAAAGTGGAAATATATTAGTCATGATATTGCTGCTTCCACAAATGAGATAACTGGAAACTATTTCACAACTAATTTTAATAATCCTATCCAATCAGAATTGCAAGACTAAAAATATTTTGAATAGAAAATGAATCAAAATTCTCCAGTTCAACTTAAAAGGTTGAATTTGGGCACCTTATTGTCATGTGCTTCCCATTAATATAAAAACATTAAATATATTGATTTAAAAGAGCAAGCAAAACAAGACCCCCAGAAGAAGGAAGAACCTCAATTCAATCTAATGATCATGTACAACACAATAACATGTATTTATATTACATAATTGTTTCAAAAATATGTACCCAAAAGAGGATAGATCTTCAGCTTAAGATCTAACCCATATTAATTTTACATGTTAAAATAACATCATTACCTTTTGCTTTTCACACATGCTTATAATTTTAAACATGTAGGAGCGATAACGCTCAAATAAATGTTTGTAACAAAGGTCACATTAAATGTTAGTGAGCCAACATTAAACTAACTTTTAATTTTAATAGCAGGTCAGTTTTGTGGAGTCCGGTGAAACACTAACTACCATATGCAAGAACAAAAGTGTATGCAAGACATCATTTAAAATTATTCCACTTTAAGAGGCCAGCACTAAGAAAGGAAAAATACATGTTTGGGCTCCAAGCAGAGCATGTGAAATGGAAGCAAGAAATGTATAGCCAGAACATCACAGCCATAATCCACCAGATGCTTGTGGAAGGTTTTTCAGAAGGCTGGATGACAAGACTTATTTTCCCCATCTTTCAAGGAGGATAAAAAGAGAACCCAGAAAACTATAGAACCATCGTGATCACCTGAATATTTTCCAATCTCATTGGGGGGTCATGGAAAGAAAAATAAGCAATTGAGTGGAAGAGCAAAAATGGGCCATGGGCCAAGCATGATTTAGAATGAAGCTCTCAACAATTGATCATTGCCTAAAATTAGCCCATGGGTTAAACTTCACCCCTAAGGTTTTTCCTAGGGCATATATAGAACAAAAACACATTCCTTGTAGTCAATGTCTTCCCCTTGGACACATTCATTTATACCACGAGGCATGGAATACACATTGGCACTTTATTCTAACTTAGCTCTGTAGTGTGTATTATCCCTAGTTTTATGTCTACAACCTCATGTTTCACATTTGGTTTAACCACGGATAATCATGGATGGTCTACATAACCTACATCGTTGGAGGAAAGCGAGGATGTTTTATAGATAAATTGATAGGAAATGATAAGGAACATTAACATACTCTACAAGCCCATACACACTACCAGTAGCCAATGGCATGCAATCTTGCCGCTCCATTTGTTATTTCGCTCCCGGACAGAAAGTCACGAAGTGTCCCTGAACGACATTTTCATGCAACTTGCAACTTGACATAACTCGGCAACCGGAGGTCGGATCGATGAACCATCGATTTCGTTTCTCTCCTGGCATGCGATTACCTCTAGGTAGCCTCCCCTCGGTGTTTCCATGGCCCAGTGACTTCATTGTGTATTCATTTTGTAAACTAGGGTTTTGCTCAGTTTCCATCAATGCAATCTACTTTGCAAAACACTCCCCTGAGCCAGTGTTGGCAGCGGTCCCACGTCGGCATTTCCCATACACACTACCAGGAGCCAACGGCATGCAATCTTGCCGCTCCATTTGTTATTTCGCTCCCGGATAGAAAGTCACTGAGTGTCCCTAAATGACATTTTCATGTGACTTGCAACTCAACATAACTCGGAAACCAGAGGTCGGATCGACGAACCATCGATTCCGTTCCTCTACTAGCATGCGATTACCTCTAGGTAGCATCTCCTCCGTGTTTCCATGGCCCAGTGACTTCATTGTGCATTCATTTCGTAAACTAGGGTTTTGCTCAGTTTCCATCAATGCAATCTCGCATTGTTGGGTCAACTCCGCAAAACATGTTGCAGCATTAAGAAAACACTATGTGTCTAGAGATGACAGGCTATATTATTCTTGTACCAACGTATAATCCAACAAGAATATTCCTAAGCTACACTTACAAATTACAAACCAACTAGGGTTTCATGAACTAGACACTACATAATACTAAGATGCCATATACATGAATTTCACATGCATGCATGACTAAGATGTAGAAACAAAATGAGGTATTGAAAGAAGTTAGAAGAGAACTATCATACTTGTTGATAATTGCTAGTATTAAGGTTTATTGGTCATATGTAAAAATTGGCATAAATATTCATAAACTTGACATACAAGAGAACTTTTGGAATATGAAGATGATGAAGATAAACTTGACTTGAGAGCATGTTATTTTCCGATTTGTATTTGGTGGTGTCTAAAGACACTGGTTGTTCTTGGCGCCTCCAATGTGCCATAAATAGTGTTTGTATCCTAGGCACAGGAAAGGCTAAACATTAGTACTCTCGTAAGAAAATAAGGAAAATGTGCAAACATTATTTATAGATAACTTACCTGAGGTTGTAGGATCGTGTTTATAACTTGTCCAGTAACACTTGACAGTGCATTCACTTGAGTAGGCCATCTGGATCATCTCTGCTGCCGATGGTGTCCATCAATCTCTCATGCTCTAAATGAGGTAGCAAATATTGTACATGTGACTTTTTTTTTTCAAAATTGTGTGCAGCTTGATGTTTATACCAACTACCAGGTTGGTGAAGTGGTATACAATAGCTCCTAGTTTATAATCCTAATATGCATACCCACCCTTCCTTTTTTGTTGTCCTTCTAGTGTCAGGTACTCCCCTTTTATAACCATCGAGCCAGTTGGGTATTCAATATTTTCATCATCTGTAATAGGTTCGAGAAGGGTTTGTTTCCCCTCTAAGCAACATTCCAACCAATAGTCAGAACCCAATTCATTATTTTTTGGGGCAACCACTACATATATCTGACCTGTGAAAGGAAATCGAAAAAGCTTAAAAATACATAAATATTAAAAATGGTCTTGCATGTAACATAAATAAAATTTATTTCAATGTAAGGGCTTGTATTGATTTAGGTACTACTAATTTACTTTTTTGTACCTGCTTGTATGAGATCCGATATGTGATCATAGTCTATAGAAATATATGTTTGATCATCTTCCAAATGGTCTATTTCATTAACCCCCTTGAAATCAGTGCCAAGTGTCACTCGATCCCATGTATTAACTATATCTGTATACTCGCAATCATCCCATTCATCTATGCTACAGGAACTGCAAAAGCAAGCCTTCAATCTTGTCCAAATTTGTAGGGCCGAGTTGTATGAGTTTCTAATTGAATGAAAACCTCGAGTTCCATGCACTGTGTTCACCCGATGTGTTTGGGATCGGTCCACATCTGTCACCTCCCAGAATATTCTCCACACTAGGTGTTTCCTTGTTGCTTGTTCTCCCATCACAGATGCACACCATTCAACTATAGATGAAGCGTCTTGAAGGTGAGCACCTGTAAACTTCATCTCTTCCCTTCGAAGGGCAGTTTTTATGCATGCACCAACACCATCGTGCTCTCCTTTTCCATGACCTATTTCAAAGTAGTTCCATGTATGTGGCACCTTGTATTTAATGTGCAACAAACACAACCATTGAAATATGTCATGTCCCAAATTTGGAATTGCGTCACAATGGCCTAATCACATTAGCCATATTCATTAGAGTTTGTAAAATTCTATGTTAAGGGTCAAATAATTGCCAAGGAGGAAAATTACTAGTTTCCTAGGTTTGGGGTGGAAGATTTGGGATTTGGAATAAGGGGGATAATAAATGATGTTTAGACATTAGAAGGGTTCAAGTATTTAATAAATAGAGTGAATAAAGAAATTCAAGAGAAATCCTAGGTGACAAATGGTTTTGGAGACATATGGAGGATGTGGGACCCACACTAGCTTGCTTTTTCATAATACATGGTATCTCTCTTTTGCAAATTCGAATTAATGGGAATGTGAACACTCTTGGGTGAGTTGGTAAGTAATAACACATGTCATTGAGCATATTAGGTCGAATTGGGAAGGATTGGTAACCTCCATGGAAGATAAAGAGTCAAAGTGGAAGTTTGTGGACACTTGGGCTAGATTCCCTAGCCCCTATGACACAAATGATGGAGCATCTATGAAAACTATGAAAAATTGCAGACCTGACCTCTAACATCTGACCACTATGACATGTCAGCCCCAAAAATAGTCTCAACGAAGGAGAATTTGGGAGTTGGAGAAGCCAAAGAGACTCAAAATCGAATTTGGGAGAAGATGCAAGGTTGGAACTAGGAGACAAGTGGCAAATGTGGAATATTTCCTAAATGGAAATCTATTGAATCTATTGAGAGGATTTCGACCCTTAGAAGGATAATGTTGGTTATAAAATGTAGAAATGAAGTATGAGAATAGCTTTTGATCATTTGTAGAATTTGCAATTGCATTTGTGAAGAGGGAGAGCTAGTGGATGACTAGTTTCTTGCCTTAGCCAATTTCGAGGGTGAAAGATTCCCATCCAAGTTACTAATTGGAAAGGCCATTCAGACCTTTCATTTGGAGCTTTAATGGATTCTTTATTTGAAGGTGTAATCTATAGGGCATCTCATGGTTTCTTCTATTGCAGCTCACTCCTTCAACCATTTCCAGTTTTGATGGCATATTCTTGATCCTTGAGGGAGGGCGTTTTTGGTGAGCTATTGTACTCTTTGGGGAAGATTTTAATGCCCCATTTATTTTTTAATATGAATTAAATACTCTTTTCTTCATCTCCAAAAATTTCCAAGTTGAAATTCCAAGTACAAATGTATAAATCCCATTTTCAATGGAAGAACAATGCCATTTCCCCACTACCTTGTTGTGAACCAATGTATTGATGATGATTTCGAATGAATGGATGATTCTCTGATATATTTGTGATAAATATACTTCCATGGATGTCTTATACAAGTTTCATGTACTGTACTTGAGCATTTGAAGCATTTTTACTCAGTTTAGTTGTATTGGGAGATGAAATAGTGCCATTTCCCCAAGGGTCGAATTGGGGATTTTTGTAGTTGAATGGGAGAGGGTGAGAACAGTTCTAATAATATATTAATGGTGCATATGAGACTTTAATAAAATAATTAACACATTACATACCTCTGTTCATAAATTTGAGTGGGTTTGGAGGCATTTGGGAAGCCATTTTCAGTACTTACCCCAGGGGGATTTGAACCCCAAATCACTAGTAAAATTGCATAATTGGTCCAGAATATAAAGAGAGTTTGCAGAGGTCTTTTGGTGGACATATGTCATCCATAAACATCATATTCAAGTTATAATATCATTCATACACCTTTATTGAATATGTGAAGGCATTTGGAGTCAATTTGAGACCTAGAGGCCAATACTAGTCAAAGGAAAATCACTAGTAAAGTTACCTACATTGATCAGAATTGAAAGAGGATTTGCAGAAGTATTTTAAAGGTCCAAAGACATCCATAAAACCCATATTTATGTTCTAATATCATTCATATACCTTCTCAGAATATTTGGGATCATTTGGGGCAAATTTGGGACCTAGAGATCAAAACTAGTCAAAGGTCGAACTAGGGAAAAAAAGTGGAAAATTGGGCATTTTAATAAATTTTGAAAAAGGGATATTACAGTGGTATCAGAGCATGATCTTGGCACCTGATGTGGTCTAATATTCATGAGGACAAGAATTCAGGTACCACCATTAGATATTGAAACCAAAAGTGCTTTTGTTGAAGAGGAAAAAAAAAAAGTAAGAAAAGAAGAGCAATTTTTTTGAGGAAACTATGACTAGGGATGAAAAGGGAGCCTCATATGATGGTGAGGAGCATATAAAAATTATGAAAAAAATATTTGAAGATATGACCAAGCAACTTAAGGAAGGATTCAAATTGTTTTCTATCGAACTTGTGGAAAAAATTATTGATTTTAAGAAAACCAAGGGGCAAAATGCATCAGCTTGCTTGAAGGAGCAAAAAGAAGAGACATCACAAGATCATGAAGAAGATTCTATTGAAAATATGGAAGAACATTTCGAGACACCTTCTAGCTTAGACATCAACCAAAGAGAATCTACTGATGGATGCTTAAACTATGAAGGAGTACCTACTGATGGGTGCTCACACCTCTATGTTGGTGACATAGAGATCACTTTTGAAAGTGTTGCTGCAAGCCCAAGTTCCATTAAGCATGATAATGAATACCTTGCAGCAGGTGAAGAAGAACCAAGATCAACTTCCCCATCACCCCTTGAGCTTCATGAAGTTGGTCCAAGAAAAAATGAAGAAGATGAGGAGGTTCATTTGCAAGAGCCTCATTTTCTTGAAGGGTCCTTAAAGATGAATGAAAAGAAGATCCAAGAGTCCCTCAGCATTCTCCATGACACTCAAGCATTGGTGTCAAATTCTTGTTGGAGAGCTACTTCATTGGAGGAAACATCCTTCCTTGAAGACATGGAGAAGATTCAAAGAGCAATGTGCCAAATCAAAGGTAATTTCATGTCTTTGCTTTTTGATAGAAACCATTTGTTTGAGCTTAATGAGATGTTACATGATGCATACCTGAAGAATAATGAGGATAATCATAAGCTCACAATTCAAAATGAGCAACTTCTTGAAAAGTTTCAAGATACTTGTTTTTCCTCCTATGTTTCAGATTGTCAAATGGTAGATTGTTTGGAGGATTCTCATGACATGGTGGATCATGAGAAATGTGGAAATTTGAATGTGCTTAATGTGTTTGAAGATGAACTTGAAGATATCCAAACACTTGATGTGGTGGAAGAGGAACTTGAATTGTCTCTTGATGAAGGTTATGCAATTTTTAAAGAAGAGCATGATTCCTCTACATTGGAACCAATCTATGACAAAGGTTTCACACTTTTGAAGGAGCTGCATGATACTACCCATATGGATCCTTCCCTGATGAAAATTCTACACTTTTTTATCATTTGGGTAAGTTAGTTCATTATCCTACATCCTACAATTCCATGTTTTGCAGCATTAGTCTCAATGAAGTATGGGTGAAAGGGTTCTTTTTGATGGTGCCACATGAGGAGTATGGAACTGCTAGATTTAACTTTTATGATGACATGGTTGGAGCACATTTGTATTCACATTTGCAGCAGCATCCTTTGTTACTTTATGATGATGCACATCTACACGAATGCACCTATGATATGCATTTGAGTCACTTGAATACTCATGGTTTTTCTTTCTCAACACTTGATTCATTTGATGTTGGAGGAACTTCATCCAACACTTGGGTGAATAGATTTATGATTGGAGAACATTTTTGTTGCAAGACACATACTTTGTTATATCTTTATGACTCTGACATTCGGGGATGTATGGGTGAGACTTCTTTGAGTCATTTGAAGTCTCCTTGTTTTTTCTACTCATTATTTGGATCAGATTTTAGTGGAGATTCTTCATTCACTTCTTGGATGAAAAAATACATGGTTGAATATTTTGATGCATAACACATCCTTTTGGAGCAGCATTATAGGACATGGGATCCTTACCTATGTCATTGGAGCAGATTTGATTGGTCACTTGAAGCTTGTATGCACTTGGAAAATCATGGTCTACTTGCTTGGAGGTACACACACTTTCATGATTCTTTGATGAAGCACCTCCTTGATATACATTTTCATTATGTAGTTATGTACTTTGATGATATATATTTTGTACTCATGATGTTTGGAAGAATGCATAGAAGAAAATGGGATCCAGGAATCATCTTATCTGATTGTATGGGTTGGAGAGCACTCTTCATTGTTGGGGTGCAATACAAGCAATGGGACCCTGGAATAATTTTTATCTCATTGGTTTCAATTTTTTGGGGGAAACAAGAAGTATGGGAGATGGATTTCCCACTTAATAAAATGATTTTTATCAGAGTAGTGCAGCAGCAAGCATGGTGGTTCCTCTCTAAAATCTTCATGGAAACTCAAGGACTCAAGGTTTGGCAATTCAATGGCAACTTCAAAGAATTATACAGAAAGCAGGTTCTTCAACACCCATGTTTGAAATTGCTTGAGGACAAGCAATACTGGGGAGGGAGGATTTGTCATGTCCCAAATTTGGAATTGCGTCACAATGGCCTAATCACATTAGCCATATTCATTAGAGTTTGTAAAATTCTATGTTAAGGGTCAAATAATTGCCAAGGAGGAAAATGACTAGTTTCCTAGGTTTGGGGTGGAAGATTTGGGATTAGGAATAAGGGGGATAATAAATGATGTTTAGAAATTAGAAGGGTTCAAGTATTTAATAAATAGAGTGAATAAATAAATTCAAGAGAAATCCTAGGTGACAAATGGTTTTGGAGACATATGGAGGATGTGGGACCCACACTAGCTTGATTTTTCATAATACATGGTATCTCTCTTTTGCAAATTCGAATTAATGGGAATGTGAACACTCTTGGGTGAGTTGGTAAGTAATAACACATTTCATTGAGCATCTTAGGTCGAATTGGGAAGGATTGGTAACCTCCATGGAAGATAAAGAGTCAAAGTGGAAGTTTGTGGACACTTGGGCTAGATTCCCTAGCCCCCATGACACCAATGATGGAGCATCTATGACAACTATGACAAATTGCAGACTTGACCTCTGACATCTTACCACTATGACATGTCAGCCCCAAAAATAGGCTCAACGAAGGTGAATGTGGGATTTGAAGAAGCCAAAGAGACTCAAAATTGAATTTGGGAGAAGATGGAAGGTTGGAACTAGGAGACAAGTGGCAAATGTGGAATATTTCCTAAATGAAAATCTATTGAATCTATTGAGAGGATTTCGACCCTTAGAAGGATAATGTTGGTTATAAAATGTAGAAATGAAGTATGAGAATAGATTTTGATCATTTGTAGAATTTTCAATTGCATTTGTGAAGAGGGAGAGCTAGTGGATGACTAGTTTCTTGCCTTAGCCAATTTCAAGGGTGAAAGATTCCCATCCAAGTTGGTAATTGGAAAGGCCATTCAGAACTTTCATTTGGAGCTTTAATGGAGTCTTTATTTGCAGGTGTAAGCTATAGGGCAGCTCATGGTTTCTTCTATTGCAGCTCACACCTTCAACCATTTCCAGTGTTGATGGCATATTCTTGATCCTTGAGGGAGGGCGTTTTTGGTGAGATATTGTACTCTTTGGGGAAGATTTTAATGCCCCATTTCTTTTTTAATATGAATTAAATAATCTGTTCTTCATCTCCAAAAAGTTTCAGGTCGAAATTCCAAGTAGAAATGTATAAATCTCATTTTCAATGGAAGAACAATGCCATTTCCCCACTACCTTGTTGTGAACCAATGTATTGATGATGATTTCGAATGAATGGATGATTCTCTGATATATTTGTGATAAATATACTTCCATGGATGTCTTCTACAAGTTTCATGTACTGTACTTGAGCATTTGAAGCATTTTTACTCAGTTTAGTTGTATTGGGAGATGAAATAGTGCCATTTCCCCAAGGGTCGAATTGGGGATTTTTGTAGTTGAATGGGAGAGGGTGAGAACAGTTGTAATAATATATTAATGGTGCATATGAGACTTTAATAAAATAACTAACACATTACATACCTCTGTTCATAAATTTGAGTGGTTTTGGAGGCATTTGGGAAGCCATTTTCAGTACTTACCCCAGGGGGATTTGAACCCCAAATCACTAGTAAAATTGCATAGTTGGTCCAGAATATAAAGAGAGTTTGCAGAGGTCTTTTGGTGGACATATGTCATCCATAAAGATCATATTCAAGTTGTAATATCATTCATACACCTTTCTTGAAGATTTGAAGGCATTTGGAGTCAATTTGAGACCTACAGGCCAATACTAGTCAAAGGAAAATCACTAGTAAAGTTACCTACATTGATCAGAATTGAAAGAGGATTTGTAGAAGTATTTTAAAGGTCCAAAGGAATCCCTGAAACACATATTTATGTTCTAATATCATTAATATACCTTCTCATAAGATTTGGGATCATTTGGGGCAAATTTGGGACCTAGAGATCAAAACTAGTCAAAGGTCGAACTAGGGAAAAAAAGTGGAAAATTGGGCATTTTAATAAATTTTGAAAAAGGGATATTACAAAATACATGTGCATTCTTGAATTGTCCAGCACAACCATCTGACCAAATCAAATGACGATAAAATGGTATATCCATAGCTATCACATGATCATAGAACAACTGAAAGCAATGTTGCATGTAATGGATGTCATGGGTCCGGTCGTCACTGATGTAAATGTGACTCTCTTTCAATATCACCTGTTTCTCTGCATTGCTATCTGGCCCATGTCGATAAGTGATATGGACCATTATGCTCACCTGCTCTGAGTGATAGTATTGACTTTGTATTTCATTTTGTGGTTGTAGGGTGTAATTTTCTGCAAAGTCAACCACTGATAGTATTGTTCCAAGAGGGAAGGTGTCCTGGCATATTCTAAATTGCTCATCTTGCCACCATGCCATATCGACATGCTGAATGTACTGTTGGATCTTTCCACGGAACTCTAGAATAAAATCACATACTTGCACCTGGTGGAAAAAAATAAGCAATGTTATAAAACAACATAAAAATATTTACATGAATATTAAAATATACATCAATATTTAAAACAATGTTATAAAACAACATATAAACAATGTACACTCAGTTAAATGAACATGTTTCATGTAGATTGTCGCCTGTGAAGTCACCAATTTAATCTTCTTGCTTTCTTTCCCATCACGTAGCTGATATGTCTCATACTGAAAGTTCTACTTCTCGACAATTGCATTACCAAATGCTTGATCTTCACTCTCATAGATGCAATCGGACCATAAAGATAGCCCACCGCAATTGTTGCAAGAACCCTCTACACATTGTTTTAAGTAATGGGTCTTCCCATCTTGCCTCAGACACATTATGCTATGGATGAAATCTCTAGATGACATTGGCGGTACTGTACTTGATCATTCCTGCACATGGTTAGGGTGCAAAAAACGACGTATATGTGCAAATGTATGATAATATAGATCAAACTCTATGTGGTATCTACAACAACAAGTGTTCTGGATTCTATTTATTCTAACATACCAAGGCTTGCATTTTTCAAAAGATCTTTGCCCGAGCCTTAGCTCTACATGGGAAACTTTAAACATCTCGAACAGTTGAGTTTGTGTCATGTCAAGGTAATGTTTAACATGCCCTTCATTGTTCATGGAACCCCTACAGCTTTTTAACACATCCTTTGTGTTAGAAGAAGGCCTAGTGTTATCGTGCCAAAAAGTGTGCACTAGTCCCTTCACTGCTTCAACCAACTTGATGTCTTTGCAACCTACCACTAAATTCCCATAATGTATCCATTTGTCCCTCTACATCAAGTTTGTCTCTTCTTACTAAATATTTTTTAAGAGTCTTTGGATGTAAAGGGACAATTTCTGATGTGCATTTAAGTAAACGACGTTGTCTTGTGGATCTAGATACAATTGATTTAGCCAATACGCAGCGAGCCACATTACAGTCTTTTGAACGAGTTTTTTTACCAATTGATGTGAATGCAGTAGCAAGAGATTTAACAATGTGATTACTTGATTCGGTATTCTTCAATGTTCTTATGCCTAACGTTTTTCTAACATTTTCCATACTTCTAGATTTAATCAAAGCTAAAAACAATTGAAATTTATCGGCTTCAGATTTGGTTCAAAATATTGTTTCATTATTTGAGAACAATGAGGAATGATTGTGCGTTTAGCCACCTTACCTTCCATGGAAGTCCATTCGCTCTCATCCACTTGTATGTGTTTAGGAGTTCTCTTTCATTTTGATGCGAGATTTCTTGTCGTTTGAAATGCTGGAGAGACGTTTACATCCACTGCAGGCTAACATCTTCGATTAGGAGATTGAACCACCTACCATGGTTGTTGCAGAGTCTTGTCAGGAACATAATGATTGAGCTCTACAGAGGGTTGTCCGGTTAATAATGGAGCAAAATTTTCATCTTGATTATAACCACCTTGCATTAAAGTTGCAATATCTTCCTCAGCCTCTTCGCCAGGTATCTGTTCAGCGGGAATGGGAAGTATTTGGTCATCCAATGAATGCCGACGATTTCTTGAATGTTCCCTCTTCTTTTCTTTCTTAATTTCAGCTTCTTCGGGTGTAAGCATCTTCCTCCCTGACTTCCGAACTCTATTACGTGGATTCCCCATTGAAATCCACCCAAAATTGTACAAAACCTATGGATCTGTGTAATAAATGATTAAATTTTAGGTTGAACAGTACACTCTGCGCGGGTTTCAGAAGAATTATGTCTTTTCTTGTACAGTAAAAATGGCCCATGGCACGCAACCCAAGATTATTTATTTAACAAATATCGCATATGCGATATAACGCATCTCTGTTTTAACGCATATGCGTTATATTGCATATGTGATATGAACTATATGCTTTTTACGATTTTTATGCTTTTTATGCTTTTATGAACTATATGCATATATATGCTTTGTTAAAAACTTGATCACTAAATCGCATATGCGATATATCGCATATGCATTATATCGCATATGCGATATATCGCATATGCGATTTAGTGCATATCAACTATTGAAACCTCATTTAACCATGAACCATGAAAACATCATTTAATCCCTAGAAGATTGGATTTATCCTTGGACCATGGTACAGTGTCTTCAGAACTATGTTTTTTCTGGAAATATTCGTAATGGTTCCTATATGACCATGGTCAACGCCTCGAGAACAGTCTTCAATGCATAAAATAGTCTAATGGCACATATATCCCATATTAAGGATAAATATCCCCTTTAAAGGGCATGTGTAGTGGTTTAAGATTTGTTTCTGTTACACTTTTGTCCCATTACCATGGGTAATACCCTGAGACCCATCCTTAGTGCATAAAACCTCATAATGACACCCAGATCCCACTAAAGGCCAAATATTCCATCTATAGTGCATGTGTGTTGATTTAGAGACTCATTGGACCATCTTTTCTTCCATGACTATGGTCAATGTCCAGAGACCCATCCCTACCATCCAAAACCCTATAATGTCACCCTTATTTCCTTATAATACAATTTAGACAAGCCAAAGATTCCATCCAGGTGATCTATGGAGTGGCTCATGCCCCAACATTACATTGATTAAAAGCTAAAAGAGGTGTGGGGAGAGTCAAAGGAAGGAGACGAAGTTGTAAAGGGAATCATGGGAGGGAGGGGGAGAGAGAGAGAGAGAGAGAGAGAGAGAGAGAGAGAGAGAGAATTATGGATGGAGGGATGGTTAGAGGGTGAGAGAGTGGGATAATAACAATGAGAGAGTAGGGATTTAGGGAAATGAAGGATGGTCAAGGATGGTTACACCGAGGGATAGAGATGAGAGATTGTGTGTGTGTGTGTGTGTGAGAGTGAGAGAGAGAGAGAGGGAGAGATCATGGATATTAAGGAAAGGAGAGAAAGATGGAGAGATGAAGGAGGGATGAAGGCTTGAAGGTGGAGAGAGGAGGTAGGGGGAGAAAGTGAGGGATGGAGTGAGTGATAGGATGGAACACATGGAGGGAGGGAGGGGAAACAAAGGAATTGTTTTAGAGGGTGTGTGGATGTGTGTGAGAGAGAAGGGGGTGGAGAAAGAGAAAAGGAATTATAGGGGGAGAGAGAAGGGTGTGGAGAGAGGAGGTAGGGGGAGAAAGTGAGGTATGGAGTGAGTGAGAGGATCAATCATCAAGATTTCTAGTTAAATCATTTGTTGAAAATTTTCTAGTTAAATGATTTGTTGTTTTTGAATCAATAGTGTAATGTGATTAAACTATTAAAGATCATATAGAAACAAATCACATTAAAATGTCATGTGTACACCCACATTTCATCCCAAATTCAAAATATTTGTTACAATACCAACCTTCCTAACATTTTAACTCATCAAAACTATGGTGATTTATGAATGTTTCTCTTAAAAGTTTCGAGCACAGAAATATAATTCTAAAGAAAACCAAGTGACTCCTTATCTTTTTAAAGGTTTGATAGATCAAAATTGGTCTCAATGGACGTTAATAACAACCATAATCATCATCAACTCAAGTAGAGCATTATTAAGTTATATAATAAATTTGTCATTAAATAAAAAACCCTACTTGAAGTCATTTAACTACACTAATATCAAAGAAAGTTTGATTAACAAAATAAGTGCAAAGATATGTTGGTTCTCATCAATAACATCAATCAATAGATGCATAGTGAACCCATTTGTCATGTTAAACAATGTTATATTAACCACGATGGGATGCTATATTACATTTCAAAAGAATAATCTTTATGCCACTCTTTTATCTAATAATCTTTATTCTCTATTTACTCTTTTGTACTAAACCAAAACGCATATCTGTTATATCGCATATGCGATATGAATCGCATATGCGTTATAACACATATGCGATTAGAACAAGTCTAAACCGCATATCCATTATATCGCATATGCGTTAATTTAAAATTTAAAAACTAGGCAGGAACAAGGCTTGGGATGATGTTCGGAAATAGCTTCGGACTGCCGAACCTATTGGCTAGAACAAAAAAACTAGGGCCATTGCCTGTATTTTTGAACTCTATCAATATGCTCATTTTCAATGGCGTGTTTTGCTATGAAAAGCTTAATATTTTTTTATAAAAATATAGAATATTGTACAGCACAATCTGACAATTCTGAATATGTAATTTTTTCATAAAAATGTATGTTTTATTTATTTATTATTAATTTTCTAAATGACACACGTCAGTTTTCGAAAATACATACATCGATTCGTTTTTATATAACTTTTGACTGGCTTGACCATTTCCCAAGAAAACTATATGGTGCACTAGAGGAGACTGAGCTCTACAATCTCATATATAGAAATCAATGATTTCATTAAATTTTGCCCCTAAAGTGTTGCACCCGCACATAACGTTTTAATTTCAAGGTTTTATGACTTCAATAATTAATAATAAAAAAAATAATTCATGAAATTTTTTGAAAAAATAGTGTTGCACTAGACCCATATGTCCTTTATATGTCTGCAAGATTTTATCCAAAAGGATGTAAGATGCATCAAAATAATCAGTCGTGTGTTCTTTCATCCGAGAAGTGAATGAAGAACCTCCACTAAAATATAAACCAATTAGGGAGCAAAGAAAACAATGAGCCTTCAAGGGGCTCATAGAAGTACCATTTGTGCATCCATGGATATGTGTATTATCAAGAAATAACAAAGTATGTTGCTTCTAATAAAAATATGCTCCAATCATACATCTCTTCACCCATGTATTGGATGAAGTTCCTCCAACATCAATTGAACTAAGCAAGGAGCAAGGAAAATCATGAGTCTTCAAGTGAATCAAGTGAACATCATACGTGCATCCATGTAGATATGTATCATCATAAGGTAAAAAAAGATGCTGCTACAAATGTAAATAATAAGCTGCTCTAGTCATGTCATCATCAAAAGGAGAGATAGGAGTTTCATACTCCTGATGTGGAACCATTAGAAAGAAACCTTTCACCCAATTTTCATTCCCAATTGAATGTGGCTGGAAAAGAAGTAGGGGGTGAAGAATTGTGAACCAACCTTAACTATTTTCAACTCTTACCCATCGAAATCTTTAATTCATCTTCTCCATAATTGGATGGTACAACTATTGTGGGATCATGTGCCTCCTCCAATGCTCTGCAACTCTCTCCATGAGGCAACTCATAATCCCTCTGAACAAAGACAAGTGCTTGTCTTCCTTCTTGTTTGAGTGTATCCTCTTCAAGCACCTACATATCAAAATGTACCTCATGTTCCACTATCACATGAGGTTCCTCCTTTGTAACATAAATTATTTCATTCATTGAATGATTGTCTGATATGTAGGAGGGTGTAAAGGACCTTTGCAACTTCTCTTGAAGTTGCTCAATATGCACCATAGATTTTTCGAGTGTATTTTGGGTGGAATCCAACTCATTTGAGATCTTGTCATTCTCTTTTGAATCCTTCAAGGTTATTCCATGATACAAACCAACAAGCTCAATTAAATAATCTCTATCAGAAAAAGAAATCAAAAAATTACCTTTGGTGTCCAACATTGCCTTCTGGATTTTCTCCATGTCTTTAAGGGAAGATTTCTCCTCCACACACCAACAAAAATTTGAAACCAATGTATGTGTGTCATGGAGAGTTTTCAAGGCCTCTTGAATCTTATTTTAATCCATTTTCAAGGACCCTTCAATAAAATGAGGCTCTTGCAAATGAACCTCCTCATCATCTTCCTTCTTTCTTGGACTAACTTCATGAAGCTTAAGTTGTGGTGGGGAAATTGATCTTGGTTCTTCTTCAACTGCTACAAGGTCTTCATTTTCATGCTTAATGGAAATTGGGATTACAACAACACTTTCAAAAGTGATCTCTATGTCACCAACATATAGGTGTGAGCATCCATCAGTAGGTGCTCCTTCATAGTTCAAGCATACATCAGTAGGTGCTCCTTCATAGTTCAAGAATCCATCAGTATATGCTCTTTGATTCAAGTCTAAAGTAGAACGTGTCTTAGAGTGACATTCAATATTTTCAATTGAGTATTCTTCATGCTCATGTGATGTCTCTTCATATTTTTCAAAGTCACTTGGGAGTGAATTTCGATCCTCTTCATGTAATGCTTATTCTACTTCCCCACCTTCAGAACTAGGTTGCTCATGGGTCACCTCATTTCGCTTCTCCTTTTCACTCAAACATATATGAGTTGCTCTATAAGGTAGTTTGCAAGAAGGGCATAGACCTTTCTTCACTAACTCCACATCTTCATTTTTGGGCCTATTTTCAAACACCCAATTAGAAAAGTATTCAAAAGGAATGGCCTTTTGTGTATCTCCCTTACACACATCAAGATATGCCTGATATTGTTGGGGCAAGGTTTTACATGTTTCTCTCAACATTTGTAATTCATTCATAGAATTATCCTTTGTTTGCTAAACAAATACATATTCATCATACCTAGGGTCATAATAATAACCTTCATTCCTTATGAAATTTTAATAAGTCCAACATGATGGCACCTCTTCCTCATACCATTCACATTCTTCTTCATATTCCTCACAATCATCTTCATACTGCTCATAAGCATTGTACTCATAGGAGTCATCATAATAGTAAGACATGGTTGCAAATTATTATTCAATGTATGATATTAATGCACAGGTGCAAGGACCATGTTCTGATACCACTGTAATGTTCCATCAAGAAAAAATCCTTGGATTCACCTTGTTTTGACTCTAGGGTTTTATTTACAACTGGTTCCAAACACCTCCGAACGATTTCGAATTTAGGGAGGAAGGTCTTGACAGTGAATATGAAATATTAACAAACCTATCATACATCCAAACAACTGATATACTCATCCATGGTCTGCAATTTTCATGGGAATAAGTTTCAGAACAAGACTAGTTAATTTGAGAAGTGGAGATCCCCCCTAGGTCTTCCATTAGATGCTCTTCCAAACATTGTATGACATTCACTAATTATTGATCTGAGACTTGGATCTATTAGAGGAAATTAGGAACAATATATGTGTAGCATTATATTTGGTTTTAGGGTCGAATAAGCATCATAATGAACAACAACTTCTAGAGTCTAGTTTTTGAGGTGAAATTGGTGGGCAAGGAGTCTCGAATTTCTTCATAAACCATAGTAATATTTCAGAGGTCCACACACATCATTTGGGACATCAAGTTAAATTCAAATGCATCTCATATCATGATAAATAACTCAGGAAACTCTGATATAAAATAGGTACAATATCATTCCAAAATCACTATACAAATGCTATGGGGAAAATGGCTCGAATCTCTTCCTTGAATGTAAATATCACTTGAAATACATAATGTTTCAAGTTGTGTTTCTCATTATATGATTATTATAGAGATATATAGAATTTGACATGTCCATGAAGTCGAAATAGCATTCCTTCAATAACTATATATGCAACAACAAGTGAGCTATGCAAAAGCTATGGGGAAAATGGTTCGAATATTCTCCTTGAATGTAAATATCACTTGAAATATATAATTTTTCAAGCTATGGATCTCATGATATGATTATTACAGAGATATATAGCATCTAAAATGTCCATAAAATCGAAATAATAGTCCTTCACAAACTACATGCAACAACAAGTGTTCCCTTGCACATTTTCATGACATTGAGAGAAAAATAGTAGAATAGGAATAGAGAAGAATGAGAGAAAATGAACTCAAAATCAGTTGGGGTATAAACCTGCATCAAAACATATCCATGAATCTCTATTGAGAGGTCGGAATGGCCTCTCCATCAACCAACTAGGATGGGAATATTGCACCCTCGAAATTGGTTCTAAGGAAAGAATGATAAGCATCCACCTTGCAAGGACAAGCTAAGCTATCCAATTTTTTCCAAATGAAAAATGATCAAAATCTAGTCTTCTTATTTATTGTTGTCTTTTATTAACCTCTTAAGGCCTCCTTAGCTCAAATTACCTCCAAGAGACTCATCCCAACTTGAATTAGGGAGAGATTCCCATGAATGCCATTTGTCCAACTTTTCCTAGCTCGCCTCTTCCATCAATTCGAATGGGGGAATCTTGGCTGCCATAATTCCCCTTATGTGCCCTTTTGGAATCTTTTTTTATCCCTAGAATGTCATATATGTCAGATGTCAGCAATCAGGTCTGAACTTTCTCATAAGTGTCATAGAATCTTCATCATTGTTGTCATAGGAGTTAGGGAATATAGCTCCAAGTGTCACAATTCTTCTAAGATGCCTCTTCCTCTTCCATCGGAGTTACTCTTCCACTCCAATTCGACCTTACATGATTCATACCATGAATAATACCTATTCAACTCCCCCAAGTATGTTATCCTTCATATTGAACTCGAATTGGTGAGAGAATGATGCCAAGTGTATTGGGGAATCTTGCCACATGTGGGTCCCACAACCTCTTATGTGCCCTCATGATCCAATGCCACCTTATTTTCTTTTTATTATTATTTAATTGACCCATTTAATGTGAATTTGTAAGTATAAGGCCACTTTGGGTCTTGTAGCTCCTTTATTCCAACTTTTAATGCTTCAACCCCCAACCTAGGGAACTAGTAATTTTCCTCGATGATAGTTCATTTGGATGGGAATATTACAAACTTTGAATTGATATTTTTCTCTGAATGTGACCCACCTTGTCCATTTGGATCTAATTTTACATTATTACTAACTTGGACATCATGCTTGGCAATTATTTGACCCTTAGCACCAATTTGAAAAGCTATCATGAGTATGGCCAAGTGACTTAGGCCATTGTGACCCAATGCAAAATTTGGGGACATGACAACAACAAACAATTTATAGCCTTTTCTTGCACACGTTTTCAGTTGTAGGGATGAAATTTCAGGTATTGTGACATCTCTAGGGATTCCTTTTATAAGACAAGTATTGTTCATTTCATCAACACATGTAAAAGTCTTATTATAACAATCTAGAATGACTTTGTGTTTTTCTATCCAGTTCATACCAATCAAAATATCGCAAGATCCTAATGGTAAAATATCTAACCTTTTTGAATTTTGAAAATATTTCATGAACAATTTACAATTCTCAATGTAACTTGCTACTTTTCTTATCATACCAGTAGCCAATTGAACTAACCATGATTTGTCAAAATTTTCCTTTTTCAACTTCATAAATTCTACCAATGTAGGTGATATATAACTCAGATTAGCTACGGGATCTATTAAAATAGAAATAGGTTTTTCAACTTATCCTCGATATCCACCATGTAAGATTGATGACCCGCTTGTCTGTTGTCCAATGCTACATTGATTCTTAGGATATTCTTGGCTATATACACCACAGTTGTAGCTCCTTAGGTGGTCTAGATGGTTTTGTTGTCCTTCTTCTATGGGAAGTCCCTGTAAAAATGATTTTCCCCACATCCCCAACACATTAAAGGTTCTCTTACATTATTTTCAATCTTTTCATATCCTACGGTTTTCTCCTTTTTATCAAACTGATAAGGTTGTTTTCTCTTAAAAGTGTTTCCTTGATAAATTTTTTATTCTCCTTTGAAATTTTGTAAAACCTTTCCTTCTTGGATCATTGTTTTGTTTGCTTTGACAAGGTTTAGAGTGTTCATTTTTATTTTGAAACTGTTTAAAAGATCATTTTGCTTTGCGCATGACCTCATCCAAAGTCTTTGGATTGCCAAACTCAATCCTATCCTTATAGTAAGTAGGCAAACAACTTAGAAGACATTGTACTTTTGGTTTTTCTTTGGTTATGTAAGGCATATATCTTAATAATGCCAAGAATTTACTGCAAGAATCATTCATATTCATTTCACCTAGCTTTAGCTAGTAAAACTCTTTTGCTTTTCCTTCATAGTATTGTTCAAATAAATACCATTTTTTGAAATATTTCTTAAACAATTTCCAGCTTATCTTCCATTTACTAATGCTTTTCACTCTCTTAAGGTCTTTCCACCATATATATGCTTTACTAGTTAAGTTATAAATAACCATTTTTTCTTTTAAATTCGCAGAGTAATCGTAAATTTGAAAATACTTATGCATTCTAAATACCCAAGCTTAAGCTTCTTCTTCAGTTTTGACTTCCACATCAAACGTAGTGGGTTTATTTTTCTTGATTTTTCCAATAATTTCATTTTTATATTTCCTCTTTTTCTTTTTCCTATGTTGACCACCATCACTGGCACTACTGGAACCTCCTAAATTTGATTCTTTACTAGGAAATCTATTAATTTTAGAATCATATTCATATGAGGAGGTTGTATAGTTTCTTATTTTTCTTTTTGAGGTTTTAATCTTTTTATTACTGGAAGTATGCCTGTTATGCTTATTAGCTTCATTTTATGATAGTCTCTTCAGTAACGAATCATTTAACTCTTCTTGCATTCTTAAAATGTGCTTGTTATCAATTTTAAATTTATGAAAATCTTCTTGTGATGTTCTTATCTTCTGCATGATTTCAGACTATCCCCCTCTGCTTTCGTTCAAGTCAACCCAAATATTTGTTTCCAGACTTTCTTCTCCATTTGGTTCTAGCCCTTCATTAGGGGTTACTTCCGCCATTTACCTACAACATAAAATATATTTTTTTTTTCTTATTTGTAAGAAGAAAATTTCAGTAATCAATTTGTTAGCTTCTCAACTTTTTAAAAATTGTGTGTTGAGCCCAAAATATGCCAGTGTTGAAACCCGCTAGCTATGATACCATATGTGATGTACGTCATTTTTATTTTTATTTTGTAACAGATAATAAGCATAGTACAAAGTATTGCTGTCCATATCAAGTTACCATGATGGTGCTAAGTCGAAATGAGAACTTTTGATAAGCTAAAGTACCAATATTAATATATGATTAAAAATTATAGAAGGTGGATTGTTTACAACAATATACCTTGTCCATCCGCTACGGTATTATTAAAATTTTGTTACACACCCGCTTAGCTTTGGTAGGGAGAAAAGAATCACTGACATAATAGTCATATTTATATACAAGGGATGTTACTCTTAGACTAAAATATTAAATGCCTTAAGTTGAGGTAAGTGATGAAGGAAGGGATTAACCATATTTCCCTTGATCAAACTAAATAGGTTGCTAATGTAAGGAAGATTAATCTTAGTTAATTAAGTTATACAACAATAATTAAGTCCTTGAGAATATAAATCTCTACCCTAGTGGATTCATTTCTAGCTCAGGGGTGGCCTCTCATTGACAGAAATATACACCGGACAGAGTGCCAAATGGTTGGGAGGTAAATTGCAGTCAAAACTTTAGTCGCTCGAGTCTAATCGACCACATAAGCATTCTTCAATGTTGTATTGTTAGATGTCAATAATATGAATGTATATTGTCATGGATTCTCCTTAGATGTAAACATGGTGGTATATTTATCATAACGATAATTGGTGTTTATGTTTTTATATTGTATTTAGATTGACACATGAGATTGGTAATAATAATAATGTATTCTATTTGATAAAATATGTATATAGTATGTCTGGATGGTTGTTGTATTGAATCTATGTGTTACACTTTTATAAATGGAAATCCACATAGAAGAAATATACATAGATAAATGTAGTACATTGAGATGATGACTATTATGTTGAAAGTTGGGTGATAGCAAAAAGGTTACCATGTAAAAATATTAGACTATGTTGATTAATGCTATATAAAATATAGAAATTGACTTGCATGGTAAGAATAGAAAGATGCATGGAAGACTAATAAGTTATAAAGATATCCACGATGAATGATTTATTTTGTGAAGTAACGAACTATGTAAATGTTGCGCCTATGCTTTCCTGAGGGTTGAATTGGAAGGTAATTACCTTCTCTTTCCTCATGTGATTAATTGTGGTTAAAGGAATAGAAGCATCAAGTTGGGTTGTATATTCATATAATATAGGAATTAAGTATGTTTTATATTGAGCGAGATTATTGATTATGGTGAATACCAAGTTGAATAAATCTATATGCATAAATGGTAATATCTAATTATGATTAGTGGTATTAATAGATTGACGTATTTGTTTGTTGGGTATTCAAAAGGAAAAATTTTACAACCCATTTCCTCAAAACAACAATGAGGATTTCAGGTGAATTACAAAGTGGTATCAGAGTTGACATTGCAGCACTCGGGCCTATATGGGCTTAACATGAAGTAAGAAAATATGAAGTTTGTTGAACTAACAATTTGATTTTTTGTTTTATGCGCAAAGGAGGAATGGATTCAGTGAATTAAACCTTCAATTTATCCAAGAGGTAACCAATGGGATAGATTAAATGCTATGATGAAATGGTTCGGTTCATTGCTCAAAACAATCGATTGGATTGAAAACTATGAGTTTACAAGTAGTACTTTCGTTTTGCTTTAATTTTTTTTGAAGCATTATGTTTATCTAGTGAATAATGGAGTTTGGGTTAAAATATACTTAGAAAGAAGTATAAAATGTTGATCTAGAACTGTTTTGATATATACAATTATAGACACAGGTTTCTAGCTGTTAAGACCCCAGACATCATATTTTATAATGAAAACACAAGATAAAACATTTGAATTGTTGAATAAAATAGCCATTATAAATTGGCACTAGGGAAAATATTGTAAATTTATCAAGGGATAAGCTACTACACTCCATGAGAAAACATAGTTTATGAAAAAGAACAATAAATGTTGATGTACTAACATTGCAGGATTTTGTCCATGGTTTATGACTAATGAAAATAATAATCAAAATGAGATGTTGATTATAATTCATCTTTTATTGATACTAGAGTTAAATCACTTGGGAATGAGTGACAACTTTGTACTCTATGTGTTTTGATTATAGGATTGTATGGAGACTAAAACCAATGCTTAGAGAAGGATTTCTTAAAATTTTGACCGTGAAAAGTTGCACTAACAAGTCATTGTGGCAGATCATAAATATCTGCGGGACTTGTTGAAAACAAGAGAATTATAAATGATTGTGCATAAAATATGGTGATTTTATTGCAAGGGTTTGAATAAAGGTCAAACTTAGAGACTAATTTATAGTGATAGTTAAATTAGTAAAGCATATGAAATGTTTATGAGTAATAGTTGATCAAGAAATAGGTGAACCTATTGATAAATGAATGATGTAATGTTGAGACTAACTATTCTATCTGTGAAGTTGTAATAGATTCAAAGGACTTGGAGATGGCAATGAAGCCATAATAAGAACCAAGTTTATGTATTGCAAGTAGTCATATATTGTGAATAACAAAAAATGTGGACCAAAAATAATATGATCATTATCAATGAGTTATTGAATTGGGAAAGACAATATCAAAAAGGAAAAACATGAAGTGGCGAAATTGATGATCCAACTCTACTATGCTAAAATAAAATTCATGGACTCAAGAAAGGGAGCTTGAGTGGAAGAAAGAAAGAGATGATGATCATCAATGGAAATAACTAGGTGCAAAAAATTAAAATAACATCTGGAAGACAGGACGTTGTTTGATGTTTTTTGATATGGAAAAATTTTGATTGGCAATCAAAAGAGAAGTAATCTTAAAAGCTTAAAGCTCATAAGACCATGTATATATTGGTGACATATATCAAGGGTGAGTTTTTTTTCCAGCAAAGTGTCGTTGAAGTCCCAAAAACTCAAAGGAGAGTGTTTTGTTTAGCAAAGTGCCATTGAAGTCTTTCATCTCCATGATATGGAAATAGGACATAGGGTGAGAACTTCCAAGTAAATGGGCTATTATCTTCCCTAATGTTTTCCAAATAATACTCATATGTAATGCAAAAATCATCCAAGGACGAGGACGAATGTCAAATTCGATATTGTTTGCTTGAAAACATTTGATATAATATTTCTAATTTGTGAAAGAAGGGTATTTTTATCGCAAGTCAAAAGCTAGCTAAGAGTCTAAGAGTACGAAGTGAAGGATATCCTCCAAAAGATAAGTAAATTCTTTTTTATTTATGCATTCTTTCGATTTATATTGGAAAATAATAATGGATTATGTGGCCTTATGGTGATAAGAGCACAAATTTCAATGAAAAAGATTGGAAAATTTTCCATGAATAGCAACAATGGTGTGTTACAAAAGGACTTATTGCTTACATTATGAATTAAATTTGAAAAATAATGGTATGTTTATACTTGGAAGATTGTGTAAGGTCGTGTAAAAGTGTAGGTTAATAAAGGAAGGTGAACAATCATGGCATGTAGGAGGTACAGAAGCTCAAAGACGACTAAAGGTCGAAGATAAAGAGATAAATGAATACCAACACTGAGGATGGTGTTGTTCTTAACAGGGGAAGGATGTAACATCCCTCTCTTTAACCCTATTCTTTTGTAACTGAAAATGTAATTTTGTACTTGTTTCTAGTGAGGAGCTCAAGGTAAAGGCCCCACCAGTAAAACTTGTAGGTGTTTCTATTTATTTCCTAAGTTGTAATCGTTGATTATAGAACTAGGATACTAAAGGTGTTAAGGAAACTAAACGATGAGGAAAAACAATCCAGTAGGGGAGGGAGGTTGAATGGATAGGAATCCATGGGAATCTAGGGTTTTGATGGCAGATGTCATCTTGGTGCCCATAAGCACTTAGTAACTAATTGCATGATTTACCTAAGGTCATAAGTATCGTCTTAAAAATGTTAATCCTAAGCAAAGAAACTATTGGTTGAAATCTTGTAGCGAACTCTTATGAGCTATCCATTAGGTTAAAAGCAAAAATTTTACTAGATGATTCTCAGTAAAACCAAGCAATCATCTTAGATATGATTACTACCTTAGTTCTGACAAATGATGCCAGGTACAAAGAATGTTAAAATTTTGAAATAGGAACATACCCTAAGGTTTGTTTCCTTCTTCACCTTGTATAGGGAAGGAGGAATATTTACTTTGTATAGTTGTCATCAAGAATTATTTGTACAATACGTGTGTTGTATAAATACCAAGATATATTTGTATGTTCATAATTTAAATACAAATATATATATATATACACACATGAGAGTGCTTTTTTTTTGTAATTGATGCAAATTCTATTAAGCTAAAAGAAGTAAAAATACAGAGGAAATTACATACTGAGGTGGTCTTATCAGATGCCAACCTTGAAAAACAACATTTCCAAGGCCATACAGACCCAAAAAGATAAAAAAAACCCTAAGTCCAGGGTGCGAGTTCAAATCCATGAAGGCTATGGATGAGCTAATAGTCTGAAACTTAACAAAAAATAGGAAACTAAAATTAAACCACGAAGAAACCTTCTTAACCAGCTGCAGAGGGAGCTTTGGCATCAGAAGGGATTTCTTTGAGGATGGGTAACTGTAGCAGTGTCGTCCTCCTCAATTCGAGCAGGTGGCGGGGTGCTTTTCATAGGTGGTAGGGAGTCCTTTGCTGAAGTCTGGGTGTCACGCACATGACACTTGATGGGCAGGGGAGATGTCTTCCTCATCGCAGAGATGTCGTTGTCAGGTTCATTACCTATGCGCTTTGCCAAAATTGGCCCTAGAGTGGAGGGGATGGGAAAGGACACACGACCAGGTTCCTTGTCTTTCTGCCAGCTACCACGAGGCTGGAACAAATTGAAACCAGCTGATATGTTACAAGCGTTTCCAGGAGAAGAAGCTCGAATTCTAGGTGGAGTGGCCTTACCAAGAGAAGATGGTAGAATGCCAGGTGGAGTGGCCTTTGTAGGAGAGGTGGTTAGATTGCCAAGTGTAATGGCCCTGGAGCTCAAAGTGTTGGCCAAAGTTCCCAAGGCAAGAGAGGTGGCCAAATTACCGAATCCTTGAGTAGTGCCAAGGCCATGGGACATAGGAAAATTGCATTAGTTTATGGCCACAGTGGGCATGGCCAAAGAACTAGGTACGCTGCTACTAGGGTGAAGGTCACAGTGAAGGTGCTGAGCGGGAGCGTAGAAGTCCAAGGCAAATGTTCTTTCCAAGTTGCTCAGAATAGCTTCCATATTGGGCACGGAGGCACTCAGAGACTGAGTGGCATGCACGGAAAAGGTCCAATTTGACAGCATATCCTCCATTAGATCTCCTAACATGTTTTTTGTAAGCCATTAGGGGTCTCATGGCTACTTCTGGTCCCTGTGAGAGAGAGTATCAGCAATGAGGTGAGCTTCCCAATTGTCTATCAGAAGACAGACAGGGATGGAGATTTTAGGCTTGTAGGCTTTCCTGCTCTGGTTGGTATCAAGAGTGTCCTTAGTCTTGCTGCTCTTGGAGCCTTTCGACCTGCCCATGGTGAGGGAGTTACAAATCCTATCGAACTAGAGCTTGGGGGACACTGGCACTAGAAGAAGAGAAGCCAGGAGCCGAGCGATGAAAACACGAATGAGTAGGGAAAGGAGCCAAGGAAAGATTTTGAAGGAAAGTCGCTGAGGCCAGGTAGCTGGTTGGAATGGCTTCACACACCTGGGCGCCATGAGGAAAGTGCAGGACAGGAAGAGTGAGGCGACATCAAAGGTCGAGAAGTTTAATTCTCCTAGTGACTTGACGTCGCTTCGAAGTCATGTCGACCACTCTGTCTAGCTTCAGCGCCTCCATTTGGGAGAGACTCACTGCTGACCTCAGCATTGCCACTTGGGATGGGTGTCGTGATGTGGTCAGTCCTGGTGACATGTCCCCTAGAGTCACTCACACCCATTGGAGCCCTCTTGTATCCATCTGTATCACCCGCATCCGAGGATATACATGAGAGTGTTAACAACTTAAGTATAAATATAATTGAAACTATAATATGTATATGGTTTCTAGAAGTTGTGTAGAGAAAAGACCATTACTATATAAATACAAGGTAAATAGGCATACATAGTTATACAGTTTAGATTGGGTAGATTCCTTGTTAGACAAGTGTTTATGGAAGTCGCTTAAAAAAAAAGAAGTGGTTAGGTTGTCATGAGAGAAAGAGGGGCGCCAATACCCTTATACGAGAGCCGAGCCTTAATAATTCGGGAGAATTGTGCATGATTAGGTTGTTAAACCTAAATCGAGGGAGACAACCATTATCGGTTGTGACAACTGTCATCTTTCGTTTTAAAACACTAGTACATTGGGTGGATTTTTCCACGAAAAAATTTCCACCTTTGGAACATTCGTGGAAAAATAGAATGACATTTAAGATGTCTTTTTTAATTTTTTTATCATGGTGGAAATACCGTGGCAATATCGACGTTTTTTTACTTTTAGATGCACTTTCGTCTCTATATCGATGACCTATGGCTACCTTTGTAGACCCGCCAAACCAATGCCAGTTTCAAGTACGGTTCTTGCCTTTTTACACGCGGGTCAACTCATGCATTTTCGTCGATATAGAGACGATCTTCTATATGTAAATACATACTTTAAGACAATTTTCGACATATTTGCTATAGTAATTGCGACAAGGTTCCTGGTGATTGATTGAGCCCAGATTTTGAACTTACGACAAATTTCGTGGTGATTGTTTGAGCTGGGATATTCTACATTGCTCTGATTTTGAACTTACAGGGTTGGTATTTTTATATTTTTTTGTCTATATGTTAAGAAAAAAAAATTCAGAATTTTTTTTAACATGCATGTTTGAACGAATTTTTTTTTTTTTTTTAATTTAGCTTTGCTACATATATTTCGTGTGATTAATTAGTTGTACTTGCATGTTTTTATAGGATTTTCATATGATGATTATATATTAATTACTATTAAACCTCTTCTTTTTTCTATAGTTCTATTAAACCCAAACCCAAAATCAAAATTGAAAACCACCTCAACAGTATCCAAGAACTTCCAGTTATGCTTGTGATTGCCTTGGATTCTTCAACACTTGAACTGTGAGCTTCAACTATGTCACATGGTTCTACCGCCCTTGTTCTTTGTTTTCTCTTGTATGTTTTTCCAATAATTTAATCCATATAATCAGATACCAACAACAAGTGTTTCCTAAATACATTCTTTATCAACCATATCCAAAACTAGAGAGAGTCATACTCAACAATCATCTGGTAAATTTATAAACGCCAAGCATGCATCAAGGAAAACTTTCATTTGGACCATTTGGGCCACCTAGCTGTGTTCCAATGCCCAAAATATCAAGGTTTTCTTGTGAGTAAATCAAAGGTCATTGCACAACACTTGTTGGCATCAATGAAAACTTCAGTCTTCGTGTTTTTCTTTATAGAAATTGGTATATAATATATTGTATTTAGAAATATACTTATATCTAATGTATTTGACAAGTTATGGTGTAGGTAAGACAATTACTCGCACTACAAGGATTTGTCACTATGAATGAAAATTCAGGGCAGCTTGCTCAGTTTAGAGCGGCATTAGAGGCAAGGGGAGATGGAAAATTTTATTGCCCTTGCTCTAATTGCAGAGGCTTGCAAAGAAGAAGACTTTTAATAACAACAATTGAAATACATTGTAGGGAGAAGGGGCATGCCGAAGGGGGTTATGAATATCGTCCCTTGGTAAGAGGTTATTCAATTTTTAATGTATTCTTTGTAATTTTTCCAAGTGTCAAATCAGCCATTTGGAAGGCTAAGAGGCCAATTGGAAATTCCCGCAAGGACGTGTCCTTGTGCTAATAAAATTAATCAGGTGGCATCGACTTGTTCCTTGATGAACTGGATATCTATCCATAGGATCATACTTGCCTCTGGAGTTCACACATGTGGTAGACAAGCTTGCCAAAATGAGAAGAAGTTTGTTTTGATGTCCAAATAAGGTTTGAAGAGGCATTTGGAAATGCTCGCCAAAGAGTATCCTTGTGCTAATAAATTATCCAGATGGGATGGACATGTTCCCTAGAGATATGGCCATCTAGCTGTGGTGTCAGTTCTCTCTTTGAGTCTCACACGTGTGACATTTTGTCCTGCCAAAATTGTGAAAAATAAGGTTAATTGACACCCTATGATATGCCCGTAAGGGATTGTAAAAATGCCTGCAAGGGCTTGTAAAATGCTCGCACGGGCTAAAGGTTATGCCCACAGGGGATTAATGAAGAAAATCACAAGAGATTAAAGATGCCCGCAAGGGCTTATGTATTCCCGTAAGGGGATTAATGTATAAGGGCTAAAAAGATGCCCGCATGGGTTTGAAAAATGTCCGCAAGGGCTTAAATTAAGCCCGCAAGGTGCTTAAGGCAGAAACCCGTGAGAGCAAAGGCTATTCCCACAATCCAATGGATATAATCCCGTGAAAGTTTGGAGTATGCTTGCAGGCGAAAGAGGAGAATCCCGTTGGCTAAAGATACAGGATATCCCACAGATGAAGAATCCCGTAGCCCTGAGATAGAAAAAGCCCACAGATGACCAAAGAAGGTTAATTAATTAAATTAATTAAAAATTAAACAATAAACAGAATTCCGAATTAAATGTTAAAAATAACATAGATTTGAAGAGACAGGTCATTTATGCCCAATAATGTTGTTATTTCATCATATTATCTCATTTGAGTGGTGGTATCACTTCATTCATGACAAACAATTTTATCCACCGTGATTGTATGCAAAGTGGTGAAGAACATAAAATTCGTAATGAAATAACATTCATATGGTCTTAATATATTAAGAGACCTATTTTGTTGATATTTTGGTGATATTTATGGCCTTAATGTCTTAGGAGACCTGTTTTGTTGAAATTCCAAAATGATCATAATGCAACGTTGTATGCAAAGTGGTGAAGAACAAAACATTCGTAATGAAGGTGAGGAAATTCTATGGACAAATATTATGGACCCGTGCATATAAAATCCATCAAAGAAGGTGAGGATGCACTTAGCTCGATGAAAAAAAGTGGTCATAGGTGCAAAAATGTCACTATGAAATTGTTGAGAATCATGCCTCACATCACAATAAAGTATAAACCAAAGCATTGGCTATAGAACCACTAACTCCTGGACATCAAGAATATTTCAATAAAAAAATGAGGACTTCATAAACATGAATACCATATGAATGAGCACTGAATAAACATGAATACCATACTTCATAAGCATTGACTGTAGAACCACTAACTCCTCGACAAAAAAAGTAAGATAACTAATTAAAGCATTTTCCATTATATGCCGATAAATACAAAACTCCATCATAAAAAAAATTTGTTTTCATTAACTGTCGATAAATACATATATACATTGATTTATACATGTCTAGCATGTTTCTGACATGGTTGCAATCCCTCCTCTTTAGTAGAAGACAAATCTGAATGGTCTCTCTTTCCTTTCGTAGAAGACTGTAATTGTTATGGAGTTGGACATGGCATTTTTTGCGATTTGTTTTCAAGCTCTTTAACTCTATGTGATTTTTTTTTAAAATTTGCAAGCAAAACATTTTTTTCGGCCATCTGTTTGTTCAACATTTCCACATTTTTCTTATACTTCGTTGATTGATGTTCTTCCTTGTCCTCGAATTTCTGTCTAGTATGTTTCAACTTATCTTTAACTTCAGTCAATTCACATTTCAGATTCTGTATTTCTTTCTCCTGCTCTTTTCCCCCCGACTCTATCTCATTGGCAAGGACAGGAATTGCCATCATTGCAACAACTGGCCCTTTTAACTCCTTCTCCAAACTAGCAATTTTGGATTAAGTTTTTGAATTTCCATATCACATCCCAAATGCTGAAATTTTCTACCCTCTAAGAGTTTTGATTCCAACTCCCTTATTTTTGCATCTTTCCCAACCATATTTTCTTTCATTTCTTTATGTAATGGTTATGTGCCATACAAATCACCTAGTGCAATGCTCATTGAGAAGCATTCTTGTAGCATCTTCACTTGATTTGCTAAGTACTTCTCTCGCTCTTCTAAGGATATTGTAGCTATAGGTGTTTTTTTCCTTCTACCCTTACCCTCATCTCCTTTGGTACCCTTACCTTCACCCTCACCACCTTGTTGATTGGAAAAAATTTTCCTCTACTTTGGTTTTAAGTTTTAAAGATTTTGAGATCCTTGCTAACATTGTGCCTTTCATCTTTTCAGCTTGCTTAGAAATGGTTTTTCTCAAATAAAAAATTAGTGATTCTAATTCTCCAAATTTTTTTCCATGGATTCCCTCACACTCTTTCAAATTCAACTAATATTCTTGCACTACCTGTTCATATTATTTAATTTTCTTCTCCATTACCTGTAAAGGACCCATTTCTGTCCTCATTGGTGGTACATTGAGAACATATGGTATTATTTTCAACTCTTCTTTGAGTTCACTCGCTTCAGCATTAGCTTTTTCCAAAGCCTATTTATACTCAACCCTCCATGACTCAATTTCATTTTCAGCATCATCAGTGATTTTTTCTACTTCTTTAGATAATAATTCAACCATTTCTTCTTTCCCTTTTATAATTCTGTCCGCTTTGAATTGATTATCCACAACTATCTTTTGCAACACTGCTATCTCTTTGAGGCATTCTAAAATATTATCATCTTTTCTTAAGCACTCTTCCATCCAATTGCATATATAAGAAGCTTGTTCCTTGAAATGCTCCATTTTATCATATAGGATGAACACGTACCTACTATCAAACTTATATGATGCAATGGTCTAAATCCATAGCGGAAGCCCTTGATTCTGATTTGGAAGAACAATCATGATCAATTTCCAACTGTTTAGGAGGAATTCTATCAAGAACCTCTTGAGGAATGGAAAAGCGAGCAGTAGTTTGTTCCATATCATTTCCTGTCACCTCCTCCCAATGACCTCTATCTTCATGTCCCTAGAACTCTTTCAAATTTGTGGCAGCACAAACTACATTATTTGTAACAAAATCAAGATACTGTACTCGTAATTCGCCATGGTGCTGAGGACTTTGTACTAGCGATTCCTTGTTCTATTTAAGAGGGTGTAATGGTAATTCCCCATGGTGCTCTAGAGATTGTACTAATTCTTCATTCTGCTAAGGAGACTATACTGGCAATTCCTCATTATGTTCCCTGCTATTACGTTTCCTAATGTATGTTTTATGAACAAGTGGTTTTGGCAAAGGTATATTTACATGGTGGTTGATATCAACAATCTCTGCTTCAGTAGCATGGGGTCGACATAAATCAATAATTTTTTGAAGTGTTCCTGAGAAACTAAATTTAACCGTCCTTAATTGGCTCTCTTGCAGCGCAGAGTTGACTTTGTTAGCCAATAGATAACGAATATCTATAGGTATAGATTCCAACCAATTTATCACTACCCACATACATTCAGCCAAAATGTCCTTCCTATGATGATTCAGAATTGTCCTAAGGACAATAGGAATCAATGTTTTGTATATTCCGAGAGGGACATCTTGCATTTTTAAACCATTCCTTGTAAAATTTACTTATCTCCCACAAATTTTACTGGCCATCTGGTTCTTCTCCTGTGTAGGGGTTTTCCTTGAGCTTAAAATCGCCCCCCCTTTGCGTGGAATATTTGTAGCTCGAGCAACCAAATCAGGGTCAAGGTATACTCGCTTTCCCAAAATTATGAGTTTCGTATTCCCAACATCATATTTCAAAATTGTGTCATCTATCTCCTCATCAACATAACTGAACATTCCAAACAAAAAGTCAAAATTTTTTGCTTTCCTCGGGATAGTTTCCATACCTGGTGGCCACATATTTGCATCTCTCCATGCATCAAAATTCTCTTGGAATTTCTTTACTGTTATCCTATCATCTGTGGACGATTGTGTTTCAATTCGGGTTGCACAGGAGGATGCCCACATTTCAACTGCGCTCATGGTAGAGGAATCCCCTAATTGAAGTTAGGCCATGGTTATCTAGGTTCGAAGCGGAGGTGAGGTGAGGTGATGTATTTCAGGTTCACAAATTATGCCCGTGGACTGATTTTTAGGCTCACGAATTATGCCCACAAAGAGTATTTCAGCAACGAATTAATGCATATAGATAGGGGATTATATATTGATCACTAGCTAGGTTATAGACTCCTACTCCTTTTTGTTAACATGGATATTCAATTGCAATATGTTATATGAGATGCATGTTTTAAAAAATTGAGTTCATTAGAACAATCAATATTCAATATGAGCCATTTCTTAGAATCTCCATGTAGAGAAGACACATTGAAAGGCCATAGCTCCAAGGAAGAAGATAAATTTTATATAGATTGAGGTAAGTTGCTTAGTAAAAAAATGTGGGGATCATGTTTCTCGAGGTTAAGATGATTTTTGAGAAACACATGTTGAGGAGGAAGACTAAACATCAATGAGGGAATGCTTTGAAAGTAGTGAGCATGGAATTTTCAAAATGAAAATGTTGGCCACACGCAAAAATTTGGATTATGAAATTTTGAGAAATATTACGATGATTTAGATAAGTTATTTGTAAATTTATTGTTGAGATAAAGCTTTTGCAACTCACTCGATGCAATGGGTCATAAGTGGACTACTCAATATCATAATAAATTTTTCATCCTGAATAATACTGATGGGATATTGGTCATGCCTTAATGACATTCTAGATGAAAATAATTCAAAAAATGTTATCTAAACTTTATAAGGTTCAAATTCTTAAAGAGAGATACTCACATGGTTTTGTGGTAATTCCTTGATTATAATTTGTATGTGTTACACAAAAATCTTCCACCTTATGAGCATCAGCATTCTTTGGCCTGTAGGATCCATTTCAGTGACTCAGACCCATTTTTATCCTTTAGTGTTACTAGTTTATCCTATTTTTGTTCCTACCCGCATGTTGCATCACTATAGCATGCGTACCCGCGAGTTGCATCCCTATAGCCCGTGGGTATCAAGTAAATGGTAAAAACCATTATTTTATTACTTTTTACTCCCAAAAAGCGGTCATTGGGTGACCTTTGGCCCTCCATCTGCCCGAGTAATGTCTCGATGAGTCCTTTCACCTACCTTTGAGAGGACTATATATTGAGCACATATGGCTTATGGACGGGAGGAGGAAGAGAATAGTAAAGGCACTCTAGTGGATTTTTTCCCTATCTTGAGTCTGCACTCATTGATCCTTGTAGTTTTGAACCAGTTATGTTCACCTTCCAAACTCCTTTATAGTTTGAGTTTGCCATTCATGGAGGATTGAAGTGGTGGAGGCACAAGTGGATTGATCTAGATCTTGGTTCTGATTGGTTGCCGGCAAGAGGTCGTATCACTTTGTACTTCTTCTTGTTCATTAATAGAAATACTCATGTTCTCATCCATTCATGGTGTGAATGTCATTTATTATACATTGGGTTGCATTTGCTTATGATATTATGGACCATTGTTATTGATGATGTTAATGTTATTTATATATCACATGTACTTGTTAGATATTTGTTGTCAAGACTAATTTGCAGATTACAAGTGCTTGGACATGCACGGACTGAAAGCTCCAACGGGGATCTACATCGAACATTGGATTGAGGTTGGTTACATTTCTCCATTGTTTTAACATTGTCATTTATAATAGCATGGTTATGAGAATTGAGTAGATTTCTGGTAGTCATCTGTCTGTTGTGGTATTCCCAAGCCATAGTGAGTTTTCTCCAATACAACATGTCCGACCCCCAATAGGGTGGTCTAATAACCCTTTGACCCACATGACTTATATAGGTCCAACCCCAACAAGGTGGTATAATAACCCATCAAGTATAAGTTACGACACTTACAATATAAATGACGACACTTCCGTATAGAGGAATAATAACATCTCTATAGGAATACAATATACATATATGTGAAATAAATTCTGAAGTTACATATACATCAACGTGAAAAGGGAAGTGCTCTAAAAGAAATACTTATAATTCTCCTTCTCTTTCAATTATTGTTGAAAATTGAAAATTTATAGTGAAAGGTTAAAGCGTTCTTTATATCATTTTTAACCACTCTCTTCTATGATTCTGTATATGGTATTTGATTCAGACATGCACATTTCTAATTTATCATTAGAACAGTTTCTTAAAGACCTACTTTAATTACTATGATCTTCAAAAGCTCTGTCTTACACCTATGGACTACTAGCTCATCCTAGACTTATTATCAAAACTTGTCTCTTAAGAACTTTTAAAAGTAGCCCAAAAGTGAGTGATATTTCTATTTTGTGGGGAACATTACTGATCCTTCATGGAGAGGATGTACCGAGAGGTCAAAGAACAACTTTAGGTTATTATCTTTTGACATGATCTATAATTTAGGCCATTATAAATAAAGTTACTGATAAGGGTCGTTCTAAAATTTTGAATTATGTGTTTAGCAGGCTTAGCACACTCTAGTGCCAACCGACTTCCTTACAAAATATATATATGTATCATTATACGAGGAAAAACCGTCGGGTTACTGAATAGGCTCGCTGGCAGCAGGTCCATGCTAAGTAAAATATTAAACAAGGAAGCTCGGTAAGTGCAAGTAAACGTGTCGGGGTACTGAACAAGCTCACTGGCAGCGGGGCTATGCTTGCATGGTACCAAGATAAACTTGTCGGGGTACTGAACAGGCCTGCTGGCAGCGGGGCAATATGGAGTAAAGGAGGTTTGGTTAATGCATTGCTATGCACATGGCACATAAGAACCCTGAGTATACAAACACATGTTTCGGCCAATTATTTATACTGTCATTAGAGAATGGCTGTACGTTGGGCTTTGACGCTGTCATCTAATTCACACAATACCTAGGATATGACTATCCTAGAAATGGGACCCATAACTATAGAAATCTCACAAACTCTATGGTGAACCTTATCTATATTCTTTGGATGACAAGAGATCGTTACAATGAGTTATGGATGACAAGTTTTCCTATGGCATTTTTCATATCAATTATACTATCGTTCTTCATATGGTCTTCTTAAGCACTGTTGTATTTTTTTTACGAATGAACATATATGAATCATCTACATTTATTAGTTAATATTTGATTTTCTTAGGAAAATTATCACAGCATTTTAGAAGCTATCGACAAAACTTTCAATTGAAAATATTTGAATATTAATCAATTTTTATGATGGCTTGAGGACATGCCATATTTTTTGTTTGGGGGAAGATCATAACTGTTTTTACTTTCTGAATATTTCTGAAAAAGTTTATTTATCTATGATAAAATGATAGGTGTTTTCGGGAATAATGCGAAATAGTAGAAGGAGGATTGTCCTAATCAATGATAAATAAAGAGGAACACAACTGAAAGATTCCGAAAAGCAAAGTTTACAGCATCTTTTGTGCACTAACAGCCTAACAAATTCCCTACAAAATCAGCTTCAGTCAGCATCAGCAAGCAGATCTTATACAGACAAAAGTCTATATGAAGGGTTGAATGACAGATCGAATGCCGATCCGAATGAGGTGACGAACGAGGAAAATGAACAAATGATTTGAATGGAGTGTCGAATGAAAACATAGCTTATAATGGATTTATTAAATATTCCAAGGTATCCAAATTTGAATATTATTGATAAATCTAATTGGCTAATTATGTCAGAAATCAATCAAATGTCAATTTCGCATGTGGTCTCATTCCCTTATCCATCTCACCTCCATTAAACGAATGGATTATGCATCATAGCGATATTCAGAATCATTATATGACTGCCATATGGTCTTAATTATCCTATCGTACAATCTTCCATCATATTAATCGAGTCATCATGATCTCTCACGTGTAATCTATGTCTATAATTTCATTTTGGGAGTTACATTCAACCTGTCCAAAGCTCGACTTTGGAAATGGTTGAATATATCATTACCACACGTATTCACTAACTTGCACATTTCTATGTTGGCACTTGATTCAATATATTTGAATGATAAGCATGATCTTTCAAGCATGCTAAGTCCTCGCCTACGATCATTCAACCATTCAAATGGACTTCAATTTAAACTAACGACTGCATGAATCTAGCTCCCTTCTGTTCGCTTTCCATCTTTTCTATTAAGTGGCATCTCCTACATCTCTTGCATCCCCTGTACCTATCTGCATCCCTCGACCCTTGTCCAATTATGATGATCCGTCATGAACTTGGAAGTTACCAGGATTTAATTCGCATCCCTGAGTTCAAAGAGTGCCATGAGGTATTCCGTTGAGCCGGATGGGGTCCATTCCCTCACCTTCTTGATGGTCATGACCGCGAAATCTCCTTACTATTTGCAAAAGGGTTCGATGGCAAGATGACCAAAGTTGGCCATCTCACTTTTTCTGTGACAAAAGAATCTATCGCATTGGCCACAAGGCTTCCTAGGGAGGGTTCCCATTGGCACAAACATCTCTTCCTTCTATGGAAGGCTCATGAATTTGCTTTGAAGGTTCAATATCAACATGTTGCTAGAAAAAAAGGATTCCACCAGGAGTGGGTCAAGCCGGAATACTTAGATCCCTGGACTGTCATCATCCATCTGATCACTTGTGAGGGTAATTTTACTGTTTTTAAAGTTTTCCATTTTAGATTGCTAGCACATTTTGTTAACAATCAGACCCTCAATTTCCCATTTTATTTCCTGAAAAGTTTAGAGAAAATGTCAAGCCAGGTTAGGAAGAATACTATTAATCCTTCTGGTAGCTTGTACCATCACTGTCTCATTAAAATCCTGATCATTCACTAGTTGGAAGAGAGAGGGAAAACCTGGGATCGCTTTTTCTTTGAACTCTTGAACCCTCATCTAGTTAAGAAGCCTATGGTTAAATCCCGTGCCTCTCGTAAATGTCATCGTTTCCTAACCGGTGCTAATGAGCTGGCTGAAACCTCTGCCCAAGAAGAAAAGGCTTCCAAGTCTATACAATTTAGTGAGGATCCCCGAGGCGATGTGCACCTTGTCCATCGATCACCTTCTCGTGAGCTTTCCGTTGGTGACCCTACTTCGGAACCCCCACTTTCTTCATCAGTACCCGCTAAATCAAGGAAAACAAATCGTGACAAGTCTGTCGACCAGTCTGTCGTTCAACCATCACGTTCAGATGACTAGTTAGACGACAATACCCTCGAAACACCCCTCCTCACATTAGCCAATGTATTTGCTCGATTGTGTGAAGCCCCTACTACTGGAAGTTCTTCTGCATACAACGAGGACAGAGTTCTTGAAGAACATACTGTTAAGCTTAAAACATTTTCAAAAGAGTTGAGTCCTCCAAAGGACCTGGAACATCACATAGAAAAACCCATTCTGAATCAATGGGAAGTGGATAGGTTGACCCAAGGGATAGCACGGTTGACAAACCAGAATCAAAACTATGTGGAAACAATCTCTGACCTTCATAAGGAAAATAAGGTACTGCGCACACAAGAAAGAAGCATTGAATGCTTGGTCAATGCCAAAACAACATCCCATACTTCTCTCCGAATGAGGTATGACGCCTTGAAGGATCAGTTCCAGAAGCTTAAGGCTAAGTCCACTTCCTCTTCCAGGTTGAAGGAAGCTACTACCACAGCTCAGCATTCTTCCTAAATTTTTATTCTTTTGCTCAGTGGGACCTGGCATATCTCTGGTTTGGGGGAATGTTGGTGTCCATTTGTCACCATTTTTTATCATCAAATACACATGGAGTGGCGTTATTTTCACTATTTTGATCTAATAAATCACTCTTCTTGCCATTCAGACTGTTAATCAGACCCGGGTATGATCATATTTACATATCACGTGAATCTTGGCTAAATATCATTATTTTCATGGTTTATCAATATTAATTTAATGTTTTTCGACTCACTTGGCAAATAAACTTCGGCCTGCAGGTTATGGGCTTCAAATGGACCTCCATTCAGACTCTTGTTCATGTTGCAAATGTTTAGCCACATCCAGCTCGCCATTCAGCCCTTCGTTTAGCTTGCGAAATGGTCGGTTCGCATATTCCTTCCCATTAAAGACAAAAATAGAAATATGGGTTCTTTTAGCAACGTGGTGGTTATGGTTGGTGAGTCCCTATTCTAGAATATTCGCTTCCCTGCTCGCTCAGCTTGACAACACATGACTCTCCCCATGTCAACGCTCTAGAAGATTTGTTTTCCCGTTCGCTCAGCTCGCCAGAACATGCTCATGCCCACGTCGGCGCTCTAGCAGCTCCATCCTCCCATGCTCATCCTGCCAGCACATGCTTCTGCCCACTATTAAAGGAAACTAACACGCAGTTGTTCGCATCAAGGAGAATCGGCGCTGTGGAAGCAGGCGGACGACCTGTGTGCTATCAAAAACTACCATGCATCTGTTGTATAGACGTTAAAGACTTCTACTTTTAGAGAGGTCGACTAGGGTCGACCTTCTCTCCCATTGTAAACTTATATATAGACGCCTCCTTTGGAGAAACGAAAATGACATATAGCAGAGTAGACATAGACATTTACATTATCAGTAATTCAGAGAAACATTGTATAATTTTCTCAATTGATGGAAGCTCCTGAATTTTAGCTTTGATATTCTATTGTTGGTGACTAAGTTGATTTAGTTTCCATATCTGATTGCTGGGAAGGGCCCCTCATCATTCGGAGGTTTTTATGTATATTTTGTAGTTTCTTTTCTGCAAGTAAATAGTTCATTTTCCAGTGTATGTAATTAATTTTATTTTCATGTATATGTCATTCCCTTATTTTTCTGCAATCTGTATCTTGTTGCTAACTTAATTTACTTTTCCAGAACTAATAATGGTTGGCCAGGCATAGTGTTTATAGTTTGCTTTTAGTCTTTTGCAGTTAGATAGTGTTTAGTTAGTTGTTGTTTCAGGTTTCATTTATAATTAGAAGTAGTTCTATTAGTTTCTTTCATGTAAATGTAGGTTAATTTTATTCATATCTTAGTTTTGTTTGATTGGGCCATAGAAATAGTTTATTTCTTTAAACAATGACTAGAATAGGTTACCTCTTGCTATTTTAGCTTCGAAACACTCTATTCATTGCTTCCCTTGCACCATAGGACCATATGCATCAGCCAACTGGTAGTTAAGATCATCCAAACTGCTTCTTTCCTTAGCTTAAATCGTTTTCTTCAATCCGGACTGTTATCCGGATCATCATTCGTACCTTAATACTTTCTGCATTGTTTTTATGCTTATTTAGAATCCAGTTTCTTAGGCTTTTTAACTGTAATATTTCTTTCTTTTAATTAACAGTCTTAGATGTCATTAAGATCTTGTTTCACACTACATAGAGTTTTAATTAAGTTTTGTAACCATTTTTAGTTTCCATCCCATCTTTCTTAACTTTGCTTTAACTATTTTTCAAGTTATGTCTTTCATGTTTGATTTGCCAATAAGTTATTGTTCTAGAATCTATCAGTTTCATTCTTAGTGTAGTTTATTATATGTTCTTAAGATTTATTTCGGATTAGAGTTAATAATTTCATTCTCCAAGTTATCTCAGTTTTGATAGCTCTTCATTAAACATAGGATCAGTTTCCCATTCACACAGATAATGAAGATGTTCATAGAATAGGGTTTGGTTCATAACAAATATCTTTATCAAGTTTTCTACTTGCTTCCAAATCAAATTCAGTCAAAGTAAATATCTTTATTAAGTTTTCTACTACTTGCTTCTAGATTTCATTAGTTTCATATCATTTTGCTTATGGATAGAAGATAGATCAAAATGTTTAAAATTAATTGTAATTGGTCTCTTTCTAGTTTACATCTCTTTATAGAAATTAGGTTAGATTTGCTCCCATTTTGTTTTGTTGTTACATTTGAAAGTCAGTACGATACATTCACCCGAGTTCCTATCACATTTGACGTACAAAATCAAGGAGAATGGAATTAGATACTTTTGCGTATTCTTGAAGTATTAATTGAATGCATGAATAGTTGTTGAATTCACCAAGTAGTTTGTAGTTTTTGTTTTAAGCCAAGCAGTTTCCATTTGCACAAGAAGTAGTTTGTTTTATCAGTATTTGTTATTTTCCCATTGTTTAATCATAGAGTAGAGTAGTATAACTTGATACTATTTTGATCTGTTGGTTTAACTAGGTTTAATTAGTTCATTTGTTGTCTTTTTGAAGTTTGACTCGGTTTTTCATTTTGAATGATCTTTCGATCTTTTCTTTATTAAACATTTCTAAGGCCTGCCAAGTCGAAATATTAGGTGTCATTTCTACCTCAGCATATACTATGCCACAACTCTAAGATTACCAACCCTGGTCGATAATTAAATATTTTGGTGATTCCTTAAGATAGTAAATAAACCTCAACAGTAAGTACTAAAGGAGGATTTTTTTTGTTTAGAGATGATGCGATGATTTGGCCCAATAAACAAAAGTGGATAAGAATGACAATGTGGATAGGATGGAGCTATGGCCATTAGAATCCCTCACAACTTGTTAATGATTATTTATGTTGGAGAATGCCAATTTATAAGCATAAAAAAATTAGTCAAACATGAATTGCAATATATTTACTTAAAAACCCACATTTACTTGAAAACCCACAAGATAGTTTGCTCAATCATTTTTATATATACAAAACAATGTTATTATAATAAATCATATTGAATAAAGTATTGGAAGAATTATGGCTAATTTCCTATTACATAATGGTACCGGGTTATAATAAAACAATAAAAAGTCCATGGATTGTAATTTGTGAGAAAGGAAAGCTTTATAAACTTTGGCTTCAGAAAATTTAAGTATATTAAGTCAAGGTAAAATTATTGAAGCTAAGCTTTTCAAAGTGGAACTTCAATTTTAATGGATCATAATTTTCATACAAATATATATATATATATATATATATATATAATAATTATACAAACTATTTAACATAATGTAATTAGTTGGTTATATATAAGTATATATATTACAAACTATTTAACATAGTGTAATTAGTTGGTTGTTTGTAAGTATATATATTACAAACTAGTTAACATAGTGTAATTGATTGGTTGTTTGTAAGGATATATATTACAAACTAGTTAACATAGAGTAATTAGTTAGGTGCTATAAAATAAGCTTTACATTTAACATAGACTAAAATAGAAAAAATAATAAATGGAATCAAAAAAATATAGTAACTACATACAAAAAACTAGATTAAATATTTTTGAAGTAGGCTTTGTGTACTTATTTTTTATTAAAAATTAATACAACCTAATAATATCAATTTATAAAAAAAAATACAACATAATAATATAAGTAACCTAATAATATCAATTTATCAAAAAGAATACAACATAATAATATAAGTAGAATTGATGTGTTGTCATGTTTGTATGTCTCTTTATAACTTGTTTTATTTTCATTATAATAAGTCATTTTATTATATTAATATTAAATAAAAAGATATATTTTAAACTTTTTCTTTTATATGTATATATAAAATTTAAGGTAAGAGTTGAATTGTTTATTTTTAACATTATTAAATATTTTATTAATTTAATATTAGTTAATATTAAGTTTAATTTTTTTAAATAATATATATTAATTTATATTAATAGATTTATTAAATTTTTTTTAATAAATATAAAAACATTATTAAATTTCTTTGAGTATGATGGCTAGCTAATAAATAAAAATAATGCAAATAAAAATAAATTTCTGAGTACAAAATACAAGTATCTTAACCTAACCTAATCATTTAAGTAAACATACTAAGCGAGACCATCGTACCAATTTCTAATCTAATAACACATGAAACAATTATCATATGAATGATGGAAGATAATAACACATACTAACCCAGACCATCGTACCAATTTCTAATCTAATCTAATAACACATGAAAGCGTCATGGTCCAAAACAATTTTTTGCCACCAGCCATTGCTCACGAGACATGGACGGTTCAGATATCGCGGTAAGACAGGGATGATATGTCCCACTGGTCAAACAACGACGAGAATTTGACGTACACTACACATATCCAGTTTATGGAAGATGAGTAAGTGGAGAATTGCATTTCTGCGTCAGTGGTGGTGTGACAGATTGGTCATGGATGGGTTTCTAACATCGTTTCCAGTTACAATCTGTATTCCTCTGCCGCTCGCAAGAGCAACATAATATTGACATAAAACACTCAATTGTTGTTCATAATGGGGAATTACGTACAGCTTTCTAGAGTAGAATCCTTACTCCCCTTAAAATATTTTACGGCGCCACCATACATAAATAAATAGATGGGTTCAATAAGTTAAGCATTAAAGAAATCAAAGCCTCATAAAGAAGTGTACACAACTAAGAGATGAAACAAAAATATAAGGCAAAACAAATCATAGTAGTAAGATTTGAGTATGGATTAGACAACGATTTCAATACCATACTGAAAAAATTTGTAAAAAAAAATCAAATACCATTAAAATACAGGAGTAGACATCTTATAAATACAAAAAACATGCATTTTTAATTTAAAAATAAAATAAAATTATACATAATCATTCCAAATTTTAACATCTCATTCATTTTTCATTAAAACTTTAAAAATAAAACTTAAAACTACACAAATCTATTTTTATATAAAACGATTTACAAAAATGAAAACAAAAAAACTATGTAAATTTACTTTTTGATAAATAATAAATACTAAAATGTAAAATTAAAATAACAATGATATAAAATAAAACTTAAATAAAAAAACTACATGTAATAATAATAATGTCTTTTTATTTCGGCCATGCTTTGGAGTTTTATATTTTATTGTATCAATATGAATTAGATTCCAATTTAGTTCATTCAAAATTGGGTAAATAAATGGTTGACTATACAGAACCAGTATCATCTCGAATGTTTAATACGGCCGTATTTTGCTACTATGAAACAAACTCTGATTTTGAATCATTCAAGCATGACATGAACTAGGAGGAGCCATAACTTATATTCATTGATGGTCATGAGGAGTGGGCAAGGGGAACATATTCTTTGGAAGGCGGAGAAAAAAAGAATTTACCAGTCACGAGCTTCTTAATACAAATAAAAGAATCTACCAGAATGCTTTGGACAACTCTATATGAAGACAGTGCCAAAATAATTACCATTCCACTATACCTCCACCATTAATATTAGTGTACATTCATTTATATTACAAATGTCCCAAACATCAATAATAAAGACAAAAAATATGAACATACACACTCTCATGAATGCGTGAGGTCCAATATCAATTCCCCGGTTTACTCATGGGCGTTATAACTTCCGTTTTTATCAAAACCTAGGTTTGGGAGACCTGGTGTTTGGGTTTCCCGGATACTTGCACACCATCATTATCAAGGGTCAAGCGACAGGGCCGTTGGTTGCCTGCTCGTTTTGGGTTCAGCCACACTTTTATGGCCTCTTTTGCCGTTCTTTACCGTGGTTTGACCTGGACATGTGAGACAGGGGTTTCGAAACTTCGGGGTATGATTTACCCTGAATCCGCCATGTTCAAACACAAGTTTCTGTTCATTCACCTGGGGTTTTGGTTCTATTGGTCTGTGCGGCACAGGATCCCAGTTCTTTTGGCACCTGGAATTTGTGTTGGCGTAATCTGTTTACATCTGTCAGATGGGGGAACAGGTGGCGTCTCCTCAAGCCTTGGTTGATAACCCCATGACTACCTTAGACTACCGGATTGAAGAGGCGGGCTTATTTAAACCTGATTCATATTTTCATGATATGCTACATGGCAAACGTCCTCTTGCCTCGGGTAGCTGGCAAAGGGCTCCACGTGCCAAACATTTACCGAAAAAAGGCCACCTGCCTTTGCTGGGGATCCGTGGGGTGACTTCGGGCTCTGACCCTTCGATTGACAGTGCTCGGGCTTATCCGTCCCGTGTGCAAAGGAAGAAACCGCGGCATGTCTCTCGTGCCACTCATCGACTAAGTGAGAAATTCTGCTACCGCCCTGGGGAGGCTTGGCTTACTATGGGCTGGGATCTGGGTTTAGAAGAGCTTGTTGACTTCAATGTGACCGTTTTGGTGGGAAAATTCTCCTACTTTGCAATGGATCGAAAGGACATTGTGGGGTGGGTTACTGAAAAATGGAAACCCATTGTGGGTTACACCCCACAGGTTTTTGCTTTGGCCTATGGTTGGTACGGCTTCAAGTTTTAGCAGGAGATTCATTGTACGACTATCTTAAACCAGTTATGGCTTCATGGTGCTGGCAGCCTCATGCTACAAAAATGGCATACTGATTTTGATCCGGATTCGGCTACTATTCGCCTGCGACATTTATGGGTTCTCATTCCAGGCTTGCCGCTTGCCCTCTGGAATCGTGGGGCATTTGAAGCTATTGGTAATAGCCTGGTTCATTTTCTTCATGTGGAGGATGAGCACCTTACAGGTTTTGACCGGCGTATGGGGCGGCTCTTGGTGGAGGTTGACATCTCTTTGGGGCTCATTGATGTACTCCATATCAACTGGAGGGGCTCGCGGCTGGATTTGGTTATTGACTATTGGGGCATCCCCTTTCCTTGTTCAAATTGCAAACAAGTGGGTCATCTCTGGAGGCAATGCACTCAACGCTTCTCTTCTGGTTGTACGGTGGGGGCAGATCCGTTTTGGTCTTCGGACGATGGCAGCGACAAGGATGTGGATACAACTGATGGTCTTGACGGCTTCTCCAACAGAGTTTCAAATCCAGTTAACTCAGCTGCGGGATTATTGGGTAAGTTGGAATCTAATGACCGATCTCTTTATCATTCTTTGAATGAGTTGGACATACAATTCATAAATGCATTGGAGCTTAATAATGGTAACAATGGAAACTATCTCAGTCGTGTGTATCCAAAGCTGTCTAATTCCTCTGAATTTGAAAGTGAGCCAAATGTCTCGTCTGACGATGCGTCCCCCTCTGCCGATATACCACTCCCTGTGTCTACCACCTCTCCTGGAACCTCATCCGTCATCCCCATTTCGCCTGTTGCGTCGGATGGTAAACACATCCCTATTGTCATCCTTTCCTCGGATTGTGAGGCACTTTTACCTGAACCTGCTCCTGTTGGGGATGGTATGTTGCGTGAAAATGTTTTGGATCCCCCGTCCATCCACATTCCTTTACACCCTCTACCACCCCGCGAATCGGTGACCTGGGATCGAGTTTTACTCATCCCTTCCTATTATGAGATGGTCAAAAAGTCTCCCCTCCCGGTCTATTTAAAAAATCATGTTGTCGTTGATTGTGGTCCAAGCAATACAATTGAGGCCGATTCCTTGGACCCTGTGGCACTGGCCCAGGGAATAGAGGTTTTAAATAATCTCTCTTCGGCCGAAATATTGGACACACTAGGAGATCACTGCATTGTGAAGGGGACTCGACCAGGCGGGCTGGAAACTGATTTCTCTCCATTAAAAACGAGGAGTGCTAGGAAAAATAAAAAGGTCAAAACCCTGGGGGTTAATGACAAAAACAACCCGATTACACCCGTCTCTCCTGATACCAGGGCTCTTAGAGGAATCAAAGCCCTAGCCCGGGGTCGATAATGATTTTATATCTTTAAACATCAGGGGTGTGGGGGGTATGCCCAAACAACTGGCTCTCAAAAGAGTCCTACAAATTGTTAATCCTGATCTGGTCTTTTTACAAGAAACGATGGTCTGTGGTGAGAAGGCTCATTCTTCTTTCAACAAAATAAAGCCGGTTTGGTGTATGTCATCTATTGACGCGGTTGGCCTTTCTGGCGGTTTATTGGCTACATGGAACCCGAGGGTTCTTAAGCTAAATCCATATATTACTTCGCTGGGCATATTGCTGTCTGGCAATTGTAGAGGTTCGGAAAAAAGATATAAATATTGTAAACTGCTATGGCCCTTACTGCAACAAGGAAGCATTTTGGAATTTGGCATGTTCGGAACATTTATTGGCAATGGAAAATTTGATACTTGCAGGTGACTTGAATTTTTCTTGGGGGGCTGAGGAGATTTGGGGGCGTGCGGCGAGAAGGGACCCTCTTGGGACTTACTTCAGGAATCATTTCGCCACATTTTCCCTGATTAATGTGGAACCGCGACCTATGGCCCTCACATTGTCAAATGATCATCAAGATGAGAGTCTAATCTCCAAGCGTATTGACCGTTAATTGATTTCTGAGTCACTCTTAATCTCTTTTAAAACATACAGGACATGGATTCAGCAGACCCATATAAGTGATCATTCTCCCATTATATTACAATTTGAATCCGAAGCAAAACACCATGTATATCCATTCAAATTCAATTCTGTATGGTTAAACGATCCGGATTATGATGTGGGTGTATGCTCTGATTGGGCAAATTTAGATGTCTCGAGGGAGTGGTCGGCAATGGACAAACTTGCTGCAAAATTATGTTCCTTAAAAGACTATACTATTAGGTGGGAGCGATCCAAAAAAGCTGAGCTGTCTACCGAACTCAATGCGCTAGAATTGGAAATTGCGGATCTCAGGGATCAATCTTTGAGGGTGGGGATTTCTCAATCTAGACGAACTCGACTTGCTATTATGGAGGAAAGGAAACTCAAAATCCTCATCATTCAGGAAGAATCCTAGTGTTTAAAGAGCCGGGCAATATGGCTAAAAGCTGGTGATTTAAATACTAAGTTTTTTCATCGCTATGCTGATTCTCGCAGGATTCAAAATAACATTTGGGATTTAAATGATCATGATGGGAGAAGGATTCGTGGGGATGAGGATTTGATGGCTGAGGCATCGCGGCACTTTCCTGAGTACTTTACTGATCCTTTAAGTACATCTCTGCCTGAACAGTTTAAGCTTATAAAAGAATATCCTAGGATGTTCAATGATAGGGAGGGGGACAAAAATTTTGAGGCTATTACTATCACTGATGTTCAGGATACCCTGCAGGGTTTTGCTAAGGATAAATCTCCCGGTCCGGATGGCTGGACAGTAGAACTGTTCACACATTTTTTTGAAATTATGGGAGATGACCTCAGGGATGCTGTGGATGAATCTCGGTCTTTGAGGCTAGTTTCTGGGGCGCTGAATACTACCTATCTGGCACTAATACCAAAATCATCACATCCTGAGAGTTTTAGTGACTTCCGGCCTATTGCTTTGTGCAACTTAGTATACAAGATCATATCCAAGATAATTGCACAACGTATCAAAGCGATCCTGTCTACGTACATTTCTATGGAACAATATGGTTTTCTGGATGGGAGGCAGATACATGATGCGGTTGGCGTGGCACAGGAGGTTTTCCACAGCATAAATTAGAAGAAGATGGATGCACTTATTCTCCAACTTGACTTGGTGAAAGCCTACGACTGGGTAAATTGGACCTTTCTGAAACTGATTCTTATCCAAATTGGGCTACCTTGGAAGGTTATGAAGTGGATTATGGCCTGTGTTACCTCTGTCAACTCTTTTGTTCTTATAAATGGTCATCCTACTGATTACTTCAAGGCTTCTAGGGGCCTTCGTCAGGGATGCCCTCTCTCTCCCCTTCTGTTTCTGCTGGTCATTGAAGGGCTGAGCCTCTCTATTCACAAAGCAAAGGGTGAGGGCACTATTGTGGGTATCAAAGTCTCGGCTGGTGTATCGGTAACTCACACTCTTTTTGTGGATGATGTGATGCTTTTTGGTGTGGGTACACTAGCTGAATGGTTACAGTATAAGAAAATATTTGATTTCTTTTGTTTGGTAACAGGTATGCTCATTAGTATGTTAAAATCTTTCTTCCTGAAGCACTCTTTGGAGGTGAATGTGGAACACAGGATCAGGGAGTTTTTTCCTTTGGATTTCAAGGAATTATCTGAGGGCTCAAAGTATCTCGGCTATTTTGTCAAACCTGCAAAATACAGGATCAATGATTGGATATGGCTTGTCAAACGGTTTGATGTACGCATTGGTCATTGGAGCATGAGATATCTGTCTCTGGGTGGCTGGCTCACATTGGCAAAGGCGGTTCTTCAGAACCTGGGAGTTTACTGGTTCTCCCTCTACAAAATTCTTGTGTCCATATTACGCATTATCCGTGGGAAATTTTTCCGCTTTATATGGTCTGGGTGGGGGGAGAAGAATAAGTTCCACTTAATAAATTGGAAAACTCTGGCCCAACCATACACTCTTGGGGGATGGAATGTTAGAATTTGGATCTTTTTGTGATGGCTCTTCATGCAAAGAGTCTGTGGCATGCTTTATTTAACAACTCTTTGTGGGGTTGTATTATCCGGGACAAATATCTTAAACATGTCCCAGTTGCGTCCTGGTTCCGGATTGGTAGACATACTGTTACTGGGTCATCCAATATATGGCGTGGACTCATGGGCTCGTTTTCTGTTGTTGCAAAATGACTCACTTGGAAACCAGGCAATGGCCGGGACATAAGACTCAGCTCAGATTCTGTTCTGGGGGGTTCCCCTACATATCTTTTCTCTCCCGAACTACTTGGACATCTTCGAGCCAGGGGGCTCTATTATCTTGCACATGCGGCTTCTTTAAATGGTAGGGGATGGATCACTACTCGACAACTTGGTATTGGGGGAGTTATGGGGAAGGAATGGTCGGATTACACTATGTATCTCAATCAAGCAAATATCCACCTTTGTGATTCCCCGAACAGGTTGGTATGGTCTTGGGATATTTCTCAAGGCGTGGTCACCTCAAAGCTTGCATACGACTCTTTATTTGTTGATTGTCGACCGGGAATGGTTTGGTGGCACTCTACGATTTGGAAGCTTGCCCTCCCCCCGAGGATTCGATGTTTTGTTTGGCTGGCTTTGGGTAATAATATACTTACTTGGGATAACCTCTACCGACGTGGTATCTGCGGTCCAAGCCGGTGTCCTTTATGTTGCTCACATTTGGAATCGGTCAATCATCTTTTCTCTTCGTGCTTGGTCATGCAAGATCTGTGGTCACACATTGTTAAGTCACTTGGTTTACCTGTTGCCTGGCATTCGTCCACATTGAATGATTCTTTTGGTAGGTGGTTCCGCGACCCTCTTGCCCGTCAGTGGTTGGAACTCCCCTGTTTTATGCTGTGGGAATTATGGAAGGCCCGCAACCGCTGTGTGTTCGAGGGTATTGTTCCTAATTTGGTTTGGTTATGCGGCCGAATTATTTCCTTATTCCAAGAGTTCAGTTCCATATCTGTTCCTGTGGGTGGCAGGGTTGCTTCATCTGCAAGGCGACCTAGTTACCGGAATGCTCCTCCAATTCTGGTGTATCCTTGCGGATTCTTTGATGGGGCTACGTCTTGGGGGAGGGGTGATAGCGGGGCTGGTGTGGTGCTACATCTAAATAACTCTGTCTCCTATCGAATTCATTTGAATTTGGGCTTTGGAACGAACACTCGTAGCGAACTCTGTGCACTCTGGCTCCTCTTATATTTTGCTCGACACAAACGGGTCTCGTCGCTCGTTGTTATGGGTGACTCATTCTCTATAATATCATGGGCACTAGGTTCATCCCCCCTCAATGTGATGCTCCTCTCACATTGGTTGGATGCTGTCAGAAACTACACTAGTGGGTTTCAGCATATTCACTTTGCTCATGTTTATCGCGAGATAAATATGGAGGCAGACATGCTATCCAAGCGGGCTTTGGTTTCATCGACTGGTATTATCATGTGGGAGGAATGGCATGAGGACTTTCTATTCTCCCGGGGCTCGTTTGATTTTCTTTGGTGATGATCTACTTTTCTGTTTAGCGGCATTTATGTTTATATATATTTTTTCATATGTTTTTATGCGACTTTATATCTTGCAGGTTCTTAGGTTCTTTCTCCAACTACTTGTTGGATGTTTTGATCCGGTTGGATTATTCGGCTCTATACATTTTGATCATTGTCATTCCTGCTATATTGTCATATGTGTCCAGGCCTTGGGCTATTTTGGACTTATATATTTGTATTATGTCTTGAGGTTTGTCAGTTATGGCACTCTGATACTATGATACATGGAGATGGTTTTTTTTTGTCATATCTGTTGTTTAGGGATATGATGTTCATTTTTAGACATCCATTATGTTTATGGATGGGTCTTGGCATTGACTTGTTTAGTGATGATGTCTTTGGGAGCTCGTGTTGTGATATGACTCACACTCATACATGTTCTGATGACATGATGTACTGGTTTTATTTGCTATTTTGCGGTATTAATAGTAAGCTATATTTTCTTATGGAAAAAAAGAGGTCCACTATCAATTGTAGAGAAGGATCCTAATAAAAGCATATTGTAAAGAGTTTTCCATGGTCTCAAGCAAAAACCCTGTTCATCTTCAGGAAGCAGAGCTAACAAGAATTTTATGAAGAAACCATCATGAAATTTTTTTATGTCTAGATGTAAAAATAAGAAATGAATATTTATAATGTTAAAGAGAATTAGGCATTAAGTTTTAGGGTAAAACACTCAAAAGTTGTTGGAATGAAATAATCAAATAATATTAAAGAGAGTGAACTTAAACTAAAAAGATTTACTAAGATTATGAAAATAAAATTGACTAATATAAAAATGAAAATATAATAATAATAAATAATATCAAATTAAAATTAATAGTAAAGTTTTGAACAAAGTAAAATTGTTTTTTTTAAATTAATACTAACTTTTTGAAAATGAAATAATAAAGTAAAAATGAAAAATAACAACATTTAACATTATTAAACAAAATTGAACTATTAAGAATAACGGTAAAATTTGAAAAAATAATGAAATAAATAGCAAAACGAAGTAATCAATTAAAATAAATAGCAAAACGAAATAATCAATTAGTAAATTATATTGAAATTTATAAAGTATTGATATATTTAGGGGAGCTTTAAACAAATTAGGGAAAGAAAGACATGTTGGGAATAAGGTTCCATTAAATAATAAAAGGTTTTAAAGTAAAATAATTAATAATAGAAATGAACATGAATGATAATAAAATTGAATAATATAGAAATAAAATAATAAAATAATGAATAATAATAAAATTAAAAATGAGCAATTGAACATTTGAGAAATTAAAATTAATATTAAAATTTTTGAATAATAATTAAAGAACTAGTTGAGGGAGGGAATATGAAAATGAAAGGGATAACAACAGAGGAAAAAAAAGGAAGAGATAAACAAGAAGGTAGGGAGAGAGAGAAATGAGGGGAAAGCAAATTAGGAAGAGAAAAAAATGAGGGAAAAAAGAAATTAGGGTGGAAAGGAAAGGAATAAGAGGAATTTTTTTATGAATTTTAAGAAAAAAAGTATGAAGTTTTAGAAAATAATTTACCATAAAAATTAATGGCTAACTCTCTTCAACATAATAAATATTCATTTATTATCTTTGCATCTAGGCATACAAAATTTCATGATAGTTTCTTCATAAAATTATTGCTAGCTCTGCTTCCCTCAAGATGAGGAGGGTTTTTACTAGAAACATCAGTTTCAAATATTTTACACAGTCAAAAATCCAGAAGACCATGGACAACTTAGATAACTATGAAAGATTGAATAATCTTATATTTTAAACAACTGGGTCAATTTTAGTTTGAATATATAAAAACCATTTGGCATCTCTCCATCAAGAGTAGGAGATCCAGTGACAACATATAAATGTCATTCGACGGTTTAAACATGACAAGGCATAAAATAAATCATATCTTCTGAGCTCTATAACCCTTTCACGAAACCAATACTCCTAGGATAGATAAAAACCCTAACAACACTAGATGAGCCCTAAGAATCAAGAACACCCTAGAATTCAACAATCCTTAAAAAGCATCCATGATAAAAAGAAAATTTATAGTATAATAATTTATTGTAGTTGCAGATAAAAAGCATAAAAAGCATGATAAAAATCATACTGTGTTAATTATTGGATAAAAAGAATGATGCGAGTTTGTATTCTCTGATAAATTGCAAGTGTCATATGCCCCTTCAAGACTTCATATTTTCACATTGGAGTTTTTGAACAAAGATTAAAATGTCGAGAAAACTAAGAATGAAAAGTGGAATCACATAAACCAAAACCTTCACCCTACAAGTGAAATCCGATGTGGGTGAACCATAACTGCAACCATTATATAGGAAAAAATTTCCTATGATTTACCCTCCAATATTGGAAATCAAGGGCTCAAAGAAGGTATCAACATGAAATTGACTAAAAATCCAGGCGAATACAACCATATGCCTGAATTACAAGGAAAATGGAGGGATAAATAACCTCTGTGATCCTCCATTTCTAAAAATCAAGGGCGAAGGAATGATTCCACTAGAATCTCTTTATAAATCGGGGGCGAAAGATACATTGGAGGGAGATTTTGCTAGGGAAAATAATATTTTTTTTCATTTTCCTCATTAATATATGGGAAGTTATTCATTTTGGATTTATTTATTTTTTAATAAATATTGGATGAATATATTTCAACTACGAAACCCTTTCCATATAAGAAAATAGACCACTAAATTTCTGTAACCCCCTTAATTTAGCACATGGGCTAAATTTTTCCCCTAGAATTATCCATGGTTTTTTTACTTCAAAATGGTGGTAGTTGGAATAAAAGATGTGCACTCAAGGAACTAGGGAAATTTGTACCTTTGTGGAGCGAAAGATGTGCACTCAAGAAAATGGGAAACTTTGTACCTTATGGAGCTTCGGCGATAGATTAAGGTAGCGTTCAGAAGCTTCTACGACAGATTAAGGCAGTAGAGCTGATGCAACAATCCTCAACACTTCTCCTGTCACGCCAATGACCTGCAGATGGGGTGTTGGACCAATCCTCTTGGTAGATGAAGAGTTGGAAGATTGGGCATCAGACCAATTCTCTCTCAACAGATGAAGAGATAGATTTGGGGTATCTCTATTTCCTTATACCCATGGCCAAGCTTCATTATGTGGTCTTTGGGACAGACATGGCCTCCCTTTCTTTCAAAGCCAATTCCTCTGTGAAAGCCGCAAGCCGATGTTACTCTGGTGCTAAAATACTCCCCATATTTGGAGACCACCTCATGCGTCCTCGGCCATTGGAAATGAAAAGGGACGACAATCTAAAGGATGGTGTAGCGCATGAAGAGGAGTTGTCGCATCGAAGCTAAATTTGGAGGTGTCTACGATGCATACCATAGAGTCACGTGTTTCTCTCTTGTTTTTATGGATTTATATTATTTTAAATTATTTTTTTAGTTTGACAATTCTTTTCACTCTTGCAGGCAAAGAAATTTTTAGGGGCGAAATTTAACCCATGGGCTATTTTTTGGCATTTGTTTCCAAAAAAAGATTTGCCAATTTGCGTTTTTTCAAAGGGGATTCACCCAAATTCCATGGGATTTTTTTTACTAAACATTTTACGATTGCAAATTTAATAATTAGTAAGATTCGCCAAATTTTTTACACTTTGAAAAAATTATGGATCCTTAAAATTTTCCCTGCTTGTATGGATTTATGTTCCATCCATGTACCTCTCAACCAATTAAAAAAACAAAACAATGGAATTTAAAAAATATAAAAATGATTTTTTATTTTTCAAATATAATGTTTAATATAGTATTTTTAAACTTTGTTTAATGAAAAAAAAACAAAATTAATATGGAGACAAAGTGTTTGACTAACTATAGATTAGTATAGCCTGCCTTGGTAGGAACTAATACAATTTGTGTATGCGCAATCTTTATATTTATGTGTAATACTCTGGGTCTTCCATTTCTTTAATTTGCTAACATGGTATGTAATCTTATACACTATTACACAATCTTTATATTTATGTGTAATAGTGTGTCTTCCATTTCTTTAATTTGCTAACATGGTATGTAATCTTATACAGTGTTATATAGTATTAAGAATAGAAGTAGGTTAGAGAGAATAAAGTAAACGGTGTAGAATAAAAGTTCTAGAAACAACTAATAGAATTAGCTTGGCAAATGCGTGTATGTTTAGGTGATTAAATGTATTGTTGAGTGTGAGAAATCATGCAACATTAAAAGGTATATCGTGTTGATAGCATAGGTATATTTTTCATGTGAGGGTCTGGCCCAAACTTCATAGGCCATGATTTCATTGAAGATAGATCTCTAAATCAATTCGTAGCTCTCAAGTTAAAGATGACTACATGCGCAGAAATAGAAAATGAGTAGTATAGTTGATCTATAAATTGGTATAAATATTTTAATAGAATAATTTATTACAACAAAATGTATAATTTATACTATCCTTCTCACAAATTATAATGATTTAAATGTTTTTTTTAATATTAAATTTTCCAAATTAAATTAATTATATAAAAAGAGCTATAAGGTGACAATGTTCCTATGGGTGTTTTTGGCAATTTAAACAACTAACAATGATCTAGAAATATAGCCGCCAGCAACTACTATTGGTGAAAGTAGCAGGACCAATAACAAAACTAGAATACTAGAATGCTAAATTTAGAAATAGAGAAAGTTAAAAGCAAGAATCTTGTTGTGAAGATTTGGTAACTATAACTAGGAGCACAATTACTATGATAGTGTTTTTTTGCCTATAGTAAAATTTGCTACATTTAACTTTGTAGAGAAGTCATCAACTCGTCAATGACATAAGCATATTAGCTTTTGCAAGTGCAATGGAAGGCATGGATTACAAATAACTATGTTGTTGCAAAATCTAACTGGAGTGATACTATTTGCACAAATTTCTTGTTTTTGTGTTTTCCATAAAATACTAAATTCGATTGCCAAATAGAAAAGCTTTATAATTTTTTTGGCGATGAACATAAGAAAAAAAATGACTTCTATGAACAAGCTATACACACTATGGATGTCAGCTGCTTCTTTGATAAAAAATTTCATTTTCTCATGTAATATAGGCAAAACATTAAAAAACATAGACACTAATATAAGAACATTACCAATTTTGTCTTTGTGTTATATTCTTGATTCCCATTAAGACTTGTTCGATATGAAGAGGTAAATGTATTTTTATCTTATTGCCATTCCCGCTACCAAGAAAGTGGTAAAACATATTGGTATTTTGCAGATGACTTGTAGTTTTCTTTTCTTTAACAAAAGAACATCACAAGCAAAGTGATATGTTGTATTCATGTACATTGTTCTATTGAACATAGATTTTGAGGAAACGATCACCATACCAAACAAAAAAAGGAACATGTGTAAAAGTTTCGCTTTACAATGATCACAAGTAAGATAAGCATATTTTGAGAGGAAGGCACAATTATTTCCAAAGCAGACAAGCAAAATAGGAGGATATCAATTTTTTTTAAAGGAAAACAAAAACTTGTACCAACTTCAAAATTTGCAATTATTTAAGATAAACTAAGCACAACATTGATCATGAGTTAAAAGAAGATAAAATTGATTACAATGTGGAAGCCACTAAAGCACATCAATTTTTGTAGTCTTATTTGGATGATGAGATCATTAAAGACCAATGTTATTTACATTAGTACATGACAACTTTTCCATAGAGGAATAAATCCATAGCTTGTTTCATATTGGATAAAAAAATTGCATAGTTAAAAGCATTTTCAACAAATAAAAAAATGAAGCACTATATTTGTTTATAGAACACACAAATTGTTTTTGAGCTGTAACAGGTGTTGAACCTTGGAAACATGGTTGGATAAAAAGAAATTCCTTGGAAAGGAATAAAAAAATTTGAAAACTAAGTCCCTCATTTCATTAAAATTTCATAGACCTATAAACTATTGTTGAAGAGAAATTCAACATATTATTTTTGAAAGTTGTTCTTCAATGGTCTCAAGTAATATAGAAACTCTTAAACTAAACATGGTTGGATGAAAAGAAATGCCTTGAAAAGGAAGAAAAAAAATTGAAGGCTAAGCCTTTTGATTCCACTAAAATTTCATATACCTGTAAACTATGTTTGAAGAAAAACTCAACATATTACTGCAATTTACGTTGTTAAATTCAAGCAGTAATGCGACTGTTAGTTTTGGAAGTAGATCTTCAATGGTCTCAAGCAATATAACAACTCCTTGATCCATTTCTATATCATCCTCAAATTCCAACAGACGATAGCAGTGACATCGATTGTGGAAAAACGTTTCAATGTGGAGGCCAAAGTAGACATTATACTCTTTAGTGGAGAGCTCAATAAGTTCAACAAATTGCTAAGACAACCTCAAAGAATATCTCCATAGACATTGTTATACAAACATGAAAAGAAATTATATTTTTCAAATTGAAGACAACACGAACAACCTTGTTGTGGTGGGATATCTTCATTGATTCATAACGACAATATAAGGGCAATGTTGGAAAGAGTTCTAACAAAGTGGTCAAGAGAAGATTCCACTTTGTGTGTATGAAAGTATCTTGAAGATAAATGGTGGGTATTGTAGTAGAAGGATAAATGAAAACTGTGATGATGGAAGTACATTGTAAATTTGAAGGTACATGAGGAAGAAAGAACAAATCAAGCTAGGGTCCATACACAAGAAAATGGTTACAACAAGGTGGTGGTAATTAATGACATGCCAAGAATAATTGAGGTAAGAAGAGTAATCTAATTAGACAAGAGGGGATGACATCTACATAGAAGTAGAAATCCCAATAGACTGGTGCAGAAAGTTGAAAGGGAAGCATGTGGACAAACAGAGGAAAAGACAATCAAAATGGAAACATCACAAGAGAATCAGTTGTGATGAAAAAAATTATTGGTGATTACATCTAACAAAGAGACTAGTGAAACCCCCATAAGTGCCAATAGTATAAGAATTGAGTGTGAGAAAAAAAACCTTGTCAACATTGACAAGAAACAAGGTCTGGCAATGAAGGATGATCTCATTGAACAACCACTTGATTTGAAGGGTTGGTTGTTCGAGATAATCATCCAAGTTAAGAAGATAGTGATCTTGACTCTTTTCACCCTGGAAGTAAGGAAAATTTGATAGCAACCTTGCGTCAATGAGACAACCTTACACAAGAACCCATATTCCTTGCGGTGGCTACATTAGAATTAGTTACCCTCGAAACCATCAAGTTACAACCCCCAGGTCAATAACCAACAACAAAGAAATTGGCATGCACTGCACATATATTACAGTTCTAATTCCTTCCACATAAGGCACATGATCCCCAATTCATGTGTCCAATATCCATACAAAAACTATTATTGTTTAAGGGCACACACAAGCAATTTTCGAATGAAATTTGGGACAAAGAACTCAAAACTGTTTAGTTATTTAAACCCTAAAACAAACAATTGGTCTAAGTTTCTTAACAAAATAATAACAATAATAACTAGAATATGAGCAATGCAAGCCTAGCACTACAATTGAATATAAACCACCTACTCTCGAAAGAATAAAATCAGAGGAATTTCTATAAACAGGGTGTTTCACATTCGAGAACCCTATCTACATGAAAACCCTAAGCCAGTAATTGAAGCATGTGCATAACATTCAAACTCTCGCCATAGAAATCAATACTATCCAGTTCTTCAAACCCCAAGACAAACATTTGCAACCAGGAAGGAAATCCCAATCCGGATGCAAGACTTACCAGGCACTAGCTATCCCCCTTCTCCTCGACAAAAGCCACGTACAACTTCTGGAATCTATTCTCTAGATTTTCCCTGCCACTGCTAAAACCCAATTCATTCAAAAACAAATACATCAGAAACTATTAGAGCACACTAGTCCATCATAACATACTACACCAAGTTACATAGAAAACACTAAATTCACCTTCCAAAAGACCAAATCCCCGCAATGACGATGAGCTCAATGGTGTGTTAGCCAAGATTGTAAATGCTTTGTCCTATCCAGAACTAAATCGCCAGTTCAATGTTAAGCAGGAAAATCCAACCTTGCTACATAAACAGAACTGGCCAAAAGGAAAACTATGCCCCACGTCAAAGCACAACATTGGCGGGCCAATGCACAGAAAGCTTCGATGCCCCTGGGAGGAAACATAAAGTGAAACCATAGAAACTGGACGAGGATTCCAAGCTTAAACACCAATGAACACAACTCAAACCCAAACCACAAAATCCGGCTCATAAACACTTCTAGACACTGAAACAACATGATAGTTGGCTCAAGCTTCTAGACACTCGAAACGAGACTGACAGCTAGAAACTTCTGCCAAAATCCAAGTGCAATAAAGAGAAACGAACAAACTCCAGGTGCAATAAAGAGAAACAAAGCCCAAAAATCAATGATGCAAAATAGCCCACCCCCGGCCACAAGCCAAACCATCTGTAATAAATGTGCTCAGGTCATTGTCGCATGCAATGAGAAATGAGACCCTGTACATTGCTCCCCAGCGTGAATTCCACTGACATCGGCCCGAGACACGTGTTGAATGGCACCTCGGGTTCAATCACATTAAATATAAACTATAGCCCCAACCTTGGCAAAATACAAAAATATGCAAAAATTTGAATGTACGGAGCAAACTAATGGATCCCTACATGCGCTATATGTCCCCATAGGGACATAATAAAAAGATCTAGTGTATATTCAAATTTACTTTTATTCTTATTAAAAAATAATTTTTATTTCATTTATTAAAATATAAACTATTATACTTAAATCAAAGTCTCCAAAAATTTCTCACCTTAATAAATATAGGGATAAAATTTACCTTTGACATACAACGCATCACACATATACACAGTAATTTTGATTTAAAACGTGGTTAACGGATATCGACCAAAAATTCTCTCCTTTTACGAGTATTTTGCTTGGAGTTCTTATTTTTCATGGAAAAATGTCAACCAACTCAATCTAAATGCGCATGATTGTTGTTCATGGACTGTCAATCTAAATATTCGTGATTTAAATTGAGAACCAATTATATATATAAACTCTCCATTGAGTTCCCCAACTAAAATCTAAGCTTCGCCAATCCAACTCAAATTCAAGAACGATCCAATAATTCAATTATAATAGCTTGATGTTTAAGCCTGCTGGATTTATCAAGCTATAAAATGAAATAATAATAATACAGTTTACTAGTTTGATGTCTAGTCTTGCTGCCTTTATCCAAAGAATAATATAGTTTCTCACCATGTTTAGTCAACACAAAACAAACAGATTTATTATGTATTTAGACTAATTCTAAATGTCTACCTAATTGGAGGTGGAGGTATGAGATATTCCAGAGAAGAAGGGGCAACCCTCTGTTCCTTTTTTATACTCCCCATAACCCTCCTTCTGTTGTCCTTTCAAAAGTCCCCCAACAAGCTCTATAGGATCGTAATACACTTCCAATTCCACAATCCTTATTCCCTTGTTCACCTGCATTAACATGAACAAAAACTATTCAGTTATTAAATAATTTTCATTAACCAAATAATAAACCTCCAAAATGACCCAAAATTTGTAGACATGGGTAATTTTTTAAATTATAAAAAATATATGAAACAAATTTAAGTTTTTGAAAATATATACATAGTTGGTTGCATTATTGTGTGTGCTAAGCTTGCCTCTCTTTTTTCACATGAAAAAAGACATACTTATATTAGAAGTATAAAGTAATACAAGCCTCAAGCAGAATTAGAAGTGCATAAACGCAAAGTCCATCCCTTAACCAGAAGAACAATGAACCACAAGCCAAACCAACCAGCAGGATGGAAACTGGGATATACCTATCCCCCAAGATAGGAACCTAGAGCCAAGGAGATGAAACAAAACAAAATAAATACAAGAGCCAACATCATCCAGCCAAAATAGAATAAAATATGCCGCAAATAGCACCGAAATCAAGAATAAAAAAGGTGCCAGCAACCCCGAGATGGAAGGGGAGAGCCATGCAAAATCTCATAAAAGATCTCGCCAACCGCCACCTCAAGACCACGTCAAGAGAGAGAATCTTCCACATAGTTATGATCATGATAGATGTGAATAATAGAAGTTTGTGGGAAAAGACTAAGAAGGTGATGAGTCTTGACCAACCATGAGGATAAAGCCAAAGAATTGATGTCTTCCATCGAATTTTCCCAATTGATAATGGATAAAGAGTCACCTGCAGTTTGCTCAAGTATAATATTGGCCTTTGTAGAGAAGAATAAAACCAACCATAGCACCAATAACTCTTTTTTTGTATTTGTCTCCACTCCACCATTAAACCAAAGATGAATCAGGTCGTCATTTTAACATTCAATGAATGCTCCAACACCGTAGATACCAGAAGAGGCAATGGCTGCACCATCAAAGCGTGCTCAGTTTCCAGAACAAATAAGACGGGGCAGTCGAGTACAACGATCAAGAGGATGGGTCACCACAGGATAAGTTAAGTCATAAACATGGGAGTCAGATAGAATAGCACATGCAATACGGCTCGGATTGGATCTTCGGTCCTCAAACAAAAGTCTATTGCGTGTTTTCCAGACTTCCCATGATAGGAGGCAAGCCAAACAACCCAGCTTCAGGTTTGAAAGGATGATGTGATGAAATCATTTTTTGATAGAACCGACCCCCATCAAGGAAATATCATTGAAAGGATCACCCAAATAGAACCTTACCGATGTAGTGAAGGGACAGAGGACAAAAAGATGATATAGAGATTCTTCTTCCTGAAAACATAGTGAACAAATGCTCGGCCCCGAGAAACCCCATTTCTGTAGGTTACTCCAAATCAATATTTTTTCTTCCACTAGCAACCAAACAAATATCTTTACCTTCTGCGGGATGCACCAGTTCCATATTGAAGTTTGTCACCAATGCCTCGACTATGGATTCGACGAAACTATTGCAGAATAGGCCAACATGGCAAAGATAGAACCGTCAGCATAATTCCAAGACCATAATAGCCGATCATCCACATCCTCGATAATGTAATTGGAACGATGCAAGCCACTAATAAAATTTGACCACTCCACCACCATAGAGCCAACTAGACCAAGCTGGGAAGCGTTCAACCATTCGTTGAAGGAGCCATTCGCCCGGTTACGAACTAGAATGTGATACAAGGAGTAATAACCACGGATTTGGAGATGAGAAAGTAACGTTGCAGATAGTTTAAAATTAATCAAGCCCCCAATCAGCGGATCCTCCCCTATGAGAATATGTCTACCATCTCCAGGGAGCCACACCAACCAAGTCACCGTAACCTAAAAAGTTGATAATAGACCACACCATATAATAGATACACCCCTACAGGAATGCTTCGTAGACCTTATCCATTGCATAGTGGAAAGTTTTCTCATGTACTTATCTTTTAAAATACATCCCCAAGTACAATCCACCGATAGAGTGCGCCAAAGGATCTTTACAAGTAGAGCCCTAGAGAAGTGATAGATGTTCTTTATAGCCCACCCTCCCTGATCATATGGGAAAGCCATCTTTTGCCAGTCCATTAGGTGAATCTTATTCCTGCCATCACCAACCCAGAGAAATTTATAGATTTTCTTATCAATGCCCATGAGAATAGATTTAGGGACCCTGCACAAGGAGAACCAATACACCCCTAGATTTTGAAGAACAGATTTCACCAGGGTAAGCCTATTAAATTTTCAGAATTTACTTCAATATGATCTAGGATCTTAACTGGGAGAACAACATGTACGGCAAATCTATAGCATATCAATCATGGACACAATAATGCAAGCACACAAGAGACACAGAGTTTACTTGGGGAAAACCATAAAGGTGAAAAACCCCAATAACTTCCTCAGAGATAGATAGAGCAATGATACAACTAGAATACAAGAGATAGTCTTCTCCTAGTAGCAGAGCCTCCTCCTCCACAAGTGCGCCACTTTCCAAAGTGTGAGTGAGAGAATAGAATGTGTAAAATGAGAGAGACACACTCTCTATTTATACACTAACTTGACTTGACCTTTACTCAACTAGGTCGGCCTCAACTTAACCACTCAACATAATGCTGACTGGGTCGACACCCAATAGGGTGGTCTAATAACCCTTTGACCCACATGGCCGACCCCCAATAGGGTGGTCTAATAACCCTTCGACCCACATGACTTATATAGGGCCAACCCCAACAAGGTGGTCTAATAACCCATCAAGTATAAGTCACGACACTTACAATATAAATGACGACACTTCCATAGAGAGGAATAATAACATCTCTATAGGAATACAAACACTTCCGTATAGAGGAATAATAACATCTCTATATGAATACAATATACATATATGTGAAATACATTCCGAAGTTACATATACATCAACACTCCCTCTTAACTAGGAAGGTATTTCTCGACACAGGTCTTCTAGCACAAGTCTTCTTCTCTGGATCATTGTCACTGGATAATCGTCATCGAGTCATCGTCATCGTCACTGCTGCTGCTATCTCAATTAATATATTAATCTACTTGTCATAGGAAGTTCTACAGAGCCAGTCCTTTTTCATACTGGATGTAGGCCCACCACCTGCAAGTCTTCATCATCACTGGCCATACTGTGGAATCCTCAAGACTTATTACGTGCATCACAAAACCTGGCTGCAACATCCCAGGCTATTACGAGCACACAGCTCTACCTGTCGGATCTCCCAGGAGCAAATTACATGTGACCCATCACAAAACTTGGCTGAAGCATCCTAGGTTGTTACAAGCACACAGCTCTATCTATCGGATCTCCCAGGAGCACATTACATGTGATCTCACCACAAAACCTAGCTGAAGCATCCCAAGCTGTTACGAGCACACAACTCTACCTGTCGGATCTCCCAGGAACACATTACATGTGGTCCACCACAAAACATGGCTGAAGCATCTGAGGCCTTTTTCATCCTGTCCAGATCTCCCAGGAGCAAATTACATGTGGTCATGGCAAAACCTGGCTGAAGCATTTGAGGACTTTTTCATCCTATCCAGATCTCCCAGGAGCAAATTACATGCCATAGGAAAAAACCTCTTAAGAGCATCTCAGGATGTTATGGGTACACAACTCCGACCTGAAGATCTCCCAGGGCACAAATTACATGTCCTCCCAGATCAATGTCTCGAAAGAGCATCCCAGGCTATTACGGGAACACAACTCCGACTTATAGGATCTCCTAGACATGCTCATCTGCACAACCAGATCCACGGCCACAAAGTATCATCCTGATACTCACCATACATCATCCTGATGTACACATGATCATCCTGATCATCATCATTGCGTCATCCTGATGCATGTCATCTGGAGAAGCTCGTCATCCACGATCATCCTGATCATACAATGCATCCACCTGATGCATACCAAGTATCTACTTGATACATATCATCATATACAATGTATCTACCTGATACATAATAGATACATGATCCACACAATGTATCCATAAACATACATGATCTACCTGATCATACAATGTATCCACCTGGTACATATACAGATACATGGTCCAAGCATCCAACATGATGCATATACAAAATACATACAAATGATCCAACCGATCATATCCAACATCCAACATGATGCGTGCATACATATAAATGATCCAACTGATCATATCCAGCATCCAACATGATGCGTTCATACATATAAATGATCCAACTGATCATATCCAGCATCCAACATGATGCGTACATACATATACATATAAATGATCCAACTGATCATATCCAACATCATCCTGATGCATATACAGAGCAGTAACTGGAGCATCGTCCTGATGCTCATCATCTAGCACTTACATCCACAGCCATGTGAAGGATCCCCCTTCCACCATGCTAGAAATGGTTACAACAAATGTCTCCATCACTTCCTCCTCGAAGTGTAGTCGATCCGAAGAACACAAAGCCTCTCTCTGAAGTACTCGAACTTCACTCTGGCTAGTGGCTTCATTATCACATTTGCAATCTGCTCATCTGTCACAACATACAAGAGCTTCACTGCTGCTCTCTGCACCACATCCCTGATATAGTGATATTTGATTTCTATGTGTTTCAACCTATCATGAAACACTGGGTTCTCAAACAGCTTCACACAACTCTAGTTATCATAGAATATACCAGTAGCATCCAACGAGAGATCAAATAAATCAGACAGTAATTTCTAAAGCCATATTACCTCACAACTAGTTGAACAGGATGCAACATACTCTGACTCAGTTGTACTCAGTGCTACGCAGGATTGCTTCCTGCTAAACCAAGAGATCACACCTGATCCCATACTGAAGTAGCACCCAGATGTGCTCTTCCTATCTGCAGCACTGCCTGCCCAATCTGAATCAACATAACCCTGTAGGTTAAACTTTTGATTCGCTTCATACCTGAGCCCATAATCAACTGTACCCTTCAGGTACCTCAGAACATGCTTTATAGCAACCAGGTGAACACTCCTCGGATCTGTCAGGAATTGGCTCAATGTGTTCACCACAAAGCAAATATCTGGTCTTGTGTTCGTCAGGGACATCAAGGATTCAATCATCTGACGATACATAGAGACATCGACCAGCTCAGATGAAGCATCACATAGAAGCTTCAGATTTGATGCCATAGGTGTGTCCATGGCCTTGCAATCCATCATCCTGAATCTCTTCAGGATATCTACTGTGTACTTCCCTTGACCAAGGAAGATCCCACCTGCACTCTGCCACACCTCCATACCTAGGAAATAATGCATCATTCCCAAATCTTTCATGTTGAACTCGGCAGTAAGCTTCCTCTTAGTATCTGCAATCAATCTGTCATCTCTTGTTACAAATAAGTCATCCACATACAGGAGTAGAATCACAGGATTCCATTCCTCAACCTTGTAGTAAAGGTTGGAATCCGCTTTACTCTTGGTAAATCCCAAACTGGATAGAAAGTTGTCTATCCTAACAAGTTTTGCACACATATGACTCCCTGTCATGTGTTTCAAAACCGAGTGGCTGCTCTTCATACACTTTTTCTTCAACTACACCATTCAAGAAAGCTGTCTTGAAATCCATCTGGTGTATCTTCTATTTCATCACTTTTATATTTCTCTATGCTGCCATCTGCAGCATGCTTGATCTGACAGATCCATATGGAAGTCATAACAAACTTCCCTTCAGGTCTTGGGACTGCATCCCAAACATCATTCTTCATGATCGACGGATCATGGCATTCTTCCATTTCTTCATCTCAGATCCTGGGAACTTTAATATCTTCAATAGATATCTTTGTTGCTTGAACAAATGTTGTAGTCCTTTTGTAGGTGAAGGTATATGATCTTTCCTACACAACAAGTTAAATTTCATGATTAGAAAACATCTCATAGTTTTCAAAACAAATTCTTACACATAAATAAATATGTCATACAGTCATGCAATTATTTTAGCCAATGCTTCAATACAACATTTACCCATATCCCGTAACTTTCTAGATGCCTTCCAATCTCTACCAAAACATTGTTAAGAGTGTGCACAACTCCTAACATGTCAGCAAAGAGGTTTCATTCTATATAAGTAGCAATGGAATGTTGTACAGTGCCATAGGCCACTTACCCATGTATATTAGTAGTATACTGTTCATCAATGCAACTATTCTAATATGCATAATACACAACCTAATTCTAGGAACCTAATCATATACATCATTGAATAACATTATGTAAGAAATGATAATTCAAATACTTATCTTTGTTTGGTTGCTGGGTGGACTCCCTCTGAATATTTGCAACTCCATTCTAATGTGGATTGTGAGAAGTGGTCAACTCCCTCTGAATATCTACATCCTTGCAGAAACTACTGAAGTGTGTTCCTTTGCTTTCTTGCAGGAACAACTGGAGTGTGCTCCCTCTTGATCTTTGCTTCCTGGATTACCTGTCCTTGAACTTATATCCATCCTTAACCACTATGCATGCTTATTAGTATCATCATGGTGTTATCCTTGAGGTCTCATACATAATCACACATTTATTAGTATAATCTTAATACTATCAAAGCATAATAATCTTAAACATGTATAGTCATGATCATTCACAGATAATAAACATTAGTATTCAAGGTTTTAGGGAAGTCTTCTTTTACTCATGCATATTCTTATTTGATCATAGGACTCTTCTGATTAGTTAAATCATCAATGCATAAACCCGTGATTACTCAAACCTATACCTTCATGATTCTTTTGGTTAGTCATATCATCAATTATGGTAAGAAACATAATATGCATACAACCATGACTATTCAAACCTATGACTTCATGAATAATCATTCTCAACAACACAATAGTATAATATCCTAACACAGGGTAGGAATCTAGCTTGATATAGGAAAAACATACCTGGATTAGCATGCTAGCTAGTTATGTCTAACATACCCGCATAATGTCTTATGGTTCTCTTCAGTGACTTGTGCTAGTAACCTGCATGTCTCATAAGTTAACCATTGTAGAACCAAGTTATACATACCTCGTAAGTAGATCTTCTATGTGATCCATGACAATGGATAAATCTTTGTCTTCATGTCATCGTGATCATATGTTCTTGAAGTAGAACATGATTTGTCTTTCTTGGTGTACCTTTTATGTTAGCGAACAACATAAACCTCATACAACATCACAATGCATTAGTACAATCATAAGTGTCAAAACCTTAATCAATGAATATCTTCTATTAAGGTAATATGACAAGTCTAGAATCAAGATTGTTCTAACCGTAATAACATGAAGACAAACATATCATAAACTTAATCATGAACAAATATCGAGACATACCTGGATGAGTCATACCTGTCGAGATTGCTTGTAATATTCTTATGTAAGGCCTTACCCTCATCTCCCTCTGAAATAGGAACTTCTTCACTTATGCAGGTGACCAATCCATCCTCTTTTGGGATTAAACCAATCCACTTGATTTGCAAGAACTGGACTTGGAGTTGGATTGGGGTTTGTCAGAGAAACCACAAAAATTCAAACTTTGAATTTCAAACTTCTGAAAGGATAGAAATATGCGCCTTGATGAGCTGATCAAGCTAGTATATTCAGAATTTGAAAACTGCAAAGTTTCATTCCTGAATTTTTCCTTTGAAACTTCCAGATTCACTAGACGTGACCTTGAACTGGGGTTTGATGAAGCCCACTCTTCTGCCCAATCAAAAGGTTTGATCCAAAGCTCTAAGCTTCTATTTTTCTGAGTAGCTTCTAGCCATGGTCATAGATTTCAAAAATTCCCAGTTTTACAAAAGCCCTAATTTTCCACTTTTCTAATCAATGTCCCGAACTAGGGTCTGATCAAGCCTGGGCTTCTGCCCAACCAAAAATTCTGACCTTGGTATCTAAATTTTGATTTTGATGAGTAGCATTCAGCCGTGGTCTTTGATTACAAGAATTCCAACTTTCTTTAAAACCCTAAATTCCGGAAGCCATGAATGAAGGTGTTCAAAAATAATTATGTTTTGACATAAATATGTACCTGATTGTTTCTGGTGTAACTCTGCACTTTTTGATCCACAGGGTCTGAACAATGTTCCTGAGATAGCCCAACCTGTCATCTTTCCATCCCAATAGGTCTGACCTCAATTGGATTCTCTGAGAGAGAGTTATGCCAAGTGTCGCAATGTGACCTGTTTATGGGATAAAACAGGACAGCAAACTTGTACGGTGTGCCACGTGTCACTGGTTCAACTTCGACCTCTGAAATTTTTTCATAAGATAGTATAGTCTGCGTAGTACCTGTCACATTTTACAAAATTTCATTTGGATCTTCCTAGCCCAAGTTATGACCTTTTTTCCAAGGTCACCTGTTTTGACTCAGATCTGGAAGAGGCAGAAACCCTATATTGTACAGATCATAAATCACAAAGTACAACGAATTAGAGGTTGTCCTTTCGACACAAGGTACATGGGGATCTGATCTTCAACCTGTAAAAGTTTCATATCCGAAAAATTCTCCAAAATGTATTTTTGCGAAAGTGCTACGATGATTGGTGTTTGCTATATCAAGCCCTAGCATCGTAAGTGCAACAAGTGTCATACATGCCATATCATGCTTTCTTTCAGGCTAGCTCTGATACCATGTTAAATTTTTAGAATTTACTTCAATCTGATCTAGGATCTTAACGGGGAGAACAACATGTACAGCAGATCTACAGCATATCAATCATGGACACAATAATGCAAGCACACAACAGACACAGAGTTTACTTGGGGAAAACCATAAAGGTGAAAAACCCCAATAACTTCCTCAGAGATAGATAAAGCAATGATACAACTAGAATACAAGAGATAGTCTTCTCCTAGCAGCAGAGCCTCCTCCTCCACAAGTGCGCCACTTTCCAAATTGTGAGTGAGAGAATAGAATGTGTAAAATGAAAGAGACACACTCTCTATTTATACACTAACTTGACTTGACCTTTACTCAACTAGGTTGGCCTCAACTTAACCACTTAACATAATGCTGACTGGTCCGACACCCAATAGGGTGGTCTAATAACCCTTTGACCCACATGGCCGACCCCTAATAGGGTGGTCTAATAACCCTTTGACCCACATGACTTATACAGGGCCGACCCCAACAGGGTGGTCTAATAACCCATCAAGTATAAGTTACGACACTTACAATATAAATGACGACACTTCCATATAGAGGAATAATAACATCTCTATAGGAATACAAACACTTCTGTATAGAGGAATAATAACATCTCTATAGGAATACAATATGCATATATGTGAAATACATTCCGAAGTTACATATACATCAACAAAGCCGACCACCACAAGAGAGCCAAAGCCATTGCCAGTGGAAGATACAATTGTCAAATTTTTTAAGCAACCATTGTCAGTCCATTACTCTGTAATCATTAGGTTTTACAAAATAGCCAAGATAATAGGTACCCTCACTAAGCTTAGCATTTGAAAATGGGAGAAGGACACTAATCTCTGTGAGCTCCAAAGCATCCAGCTTATGTTTTAGCAATTTTGATTTCCCATCGTTTATACACATACCGGAGCACTTATAGAAAGATTGGAATATACGCCACAGATGTTACCATTCTACCACATCAGCAGGCCCAAAAAGCATTACATCACCAGCAAAAACCTGGTGTGTAATAGAGATATGAGGTGAGACATGGATACCTGACAATAACTGAGAGGAGTGAGCTCTATGGATCATCCTACTAAGACCATCAATCACAATCAGGAAGAGGAGAGGGGACAGTGGGCATCCTTGTCGAAGACCCCATGAGCAAGAGAAAAGATTAGTTGGGAAGCCATTGATTAATAGGGAGAATATTACAGAGCTGATACAAGCCATTATCCATTTAATAGTGCCCCATGGGATGCCAATTTGAACAAGAGCCAGTCGCAAGTGGGACCAATTCACATTATCATAAGCACAGGACAGATCGAGTTGTAGAATCAATGCATGGATATTCTTTGTTTTAATAATGTGCATGGCATCCTGGGCCACACCAACTGCATCAAGGATCTTCCTACCATCCAAAAACCCATACTGTTCCATAGAGAGACCCCTAGATAGTACCGGTTTGATCCTGCGAGCAATCAACTTTGAAATAACCTTGTAGACTAAGTTACATAGTGAAATGGGCCTGAAATCTAGAAAGGATGATGGGTTTGATATTTTAGGGATCAAAGTAACAAATGTCGCATTCAAGGCACCAACCACCACCCCAGATAGTTGAGTCTCTTCCACCATCACTAGAATATCGGATCCCATAATATCAAAAAACTCAAGGAAGAGTTCTGAGGTCCAACCATCTGGACCCAGACTCGTATCTCTAGCAAACCCTTTGAGCACAGAGTGAATCTCCTCCAGAGTGACCGGGAGCATTAATTCCTCACCTTCTTGCTCAGTAAATAAATGAGGGTAATCTTTTATCACACCAATTTGTTCAGCAATGGATGAATTCCTAGGGTCCCGATAATATTCCTTAAAGTGCAAAATAACTTCCTTCTGAAGATCCCCCAACTCAGAGATCATATCACCAGTAATACTCCTTAATTTCCAGATAGTGTTATAGATATTCTTGCTATTAGTGAACCTTTGGAATAATTTTGTATTTTTGTCTCCGAAAGAGACCCAAAGAGCCCTTCTCTTTAGTCTCCAGGAAGCTTCAGCTTGGTTAAGAAAAAATTTCCTACGACCTTCCAGATCGACCAGTGTCTAACGAGCATCCTCCGGCAAAGGCCCCCCAAGATGGGTCTCATACAACAATTTAATCTTGCAGTTTAGATCAGCGATTTCCAGACCATCATGCTTCCGACGATCCTTATCGCACAGCTTAATCTTACCCTTTAAAAAAATCATTTTCATAATTAACCGTCGGCTAGGAGAAGAAATCCCATACATATGAGCATTTGCCCATACAGAGCGAACATAGAGCCGAAAGTCCTCATACTGAAGGAGCGTATGGTTAAATTTGAAAGGAGCGGGAATCTTTGTGGCCCCAAAATCCCCTTCCATAATAATAGGAAGATGATAAAAAATAGTGGATAATAAAGACCAGGCCCGATATTTATGCAATTTATACACTAGGCCATCCAATAACGTATACCTGTCTAATCTCTTAGATATCTTACCATCGTCCAACCTGCCGTTACTCCATGTTGGACTTAAAGGAGAAGGAGCAATGTCATTTAGACCAATCTCTACAAACATATCAAAACAATATGATCATAAACTATCCATCCTTGCACGATTACCCCAAGTATCTGCAGAAAACAAGGTAATGTTAAAATCTCCAACTAGTAGAAGAAATTCATGGTTAAGGTAACCACCGAGTTTTGCTTCATCCCAAAAATGGCGTCTATTTGCATAGGGACCATATACATTAACCAGATTAACCATAGCAAAACCCCCCTGGATTTAACCCTCCAAAGATATCCCCAAATGAGTAGAAAAGGTAGAGAGATGAAAAACACGCAGATCCCAGGCCGATAAAAGACCCCTAGATTGACCAGTAGCATCCAATGAACAAATGACCCATTCTTTCCTAATACTTTGAAAATAAGAATGGGCACGATCCGTTGACACCATCGTTTCCTGAAGAAAAATAATATCAGGGTTTATTGAGTCCAATAAACCTTTGAGGGCTAATTCTTTTTTAGGGCCCCTAATCCCTCGAATGTTTAAGGAGAATAGGATCATCATTTACCCCTAGCCAGGGCTTTAAAGTCTCTAAGAGCCCATTTTGAATCTAAGGATCCCTTGGAAGATGACGAAACCAGAGAAGGATCTTGTGGAGGAGTAATAGAGATGGGAGGTTGACCTTTCCTCGCACTTCTGGTTTTAATGGGTGAGAATTGTGAAATCCCCCCCAACTTGACACATTTAATATCTATCCCCTTACAAGAATCATTGACCTGTAAACTACCAGAAGAATCCTTCAAACCCCCATCAGAAGGGATATTAGCAATGCAAGTTACTAGTGGAACCTTTGATTTAATCACCTCAGCAAAAGAAGGAGTCCCCAAGCACACCAAAGATCCATTGGCACTACCATCCAATGCACAAGATGGAAACTCCACAGAGGATCCCACTCCAAGGTCCGGAATAGAAGGAGGGATCAGTGAATTAGTGAGAAGAGAAATAGAACAATTCGGGATAATAGGGTTATCCTCGCTGATTAAAGCATTTTTTAAAGAAACCGAGCCCTGGGGGGATCCCCAAAATCCAACATCCCCATCCATACCTAGATTCGACGCAAACAATGGCAATGGGATCGGTGGATCAGGATTAGTAGGTAGTGGAACCCCTCGATAGAAGGGCTAGGGACCCCCAATGATCCCCTCCCCTATATGTTCCCCCTTACCCTCCAAAACAGACAGAAATACCAGATCTTCAGAAGATAATGAGGAAGAAAACAATGGATCCAGTCTCGATAACTTACAGATAATGGATGAGGAGCCACCTGGAGCATCAATCATGGCTTGGGGGAGAGTGGAAGAAGGAACATGTCCATCCATTTCACAATCGTAGACAGAGTTACTATGCAATGACCATGCCTGAACCTCATCAGATGAATCAGGGTCCGATCCCGAACTAGAATCAGAGCACTCCCGCTAGAGATGCCCCATAGCCTTACACCTAGAACAATGGAAGGGGACCCCCCAATAGTCCAGAAGTTGTGTGTAGCGTCTGTCTCGCCACACGATGTCCATGGATTCAAATAACCCTAAAGACATGTCAATATCCACCATGATCCATCCAACTCAACGGTCCATACCAATGAGGGTTCCCTCGTTTATATGAAGGAATCTACCAATATGATTAGCAACAACTATAAATCCTTCTCGGTGCCACATCTCCAGTGGAAAATTGGGAAGAAGCACCCAGATATGACGAAAATGGATCCTCTCAGTGACAGGGTTAAAACCCATATGCCAATGCTTCAGTATCAGACTTCCATTCCCCTTAATCCATGTTTGATTCAGAATTAAATCAGTATGACACTCCATCTGAAAACAGAAAAGGTACCACCCTTTACTCAAGATGTAAATCTCTGAATGATAACCGATAAGTTTAGCCCATTGATGAGAGACCCACTGGTCAATATATTTTGGGTGCATAACCCCATATGAAAACTTCCCCACCAAGCCCTTGATGGAAAGAGCAACAATACCTTCAAGCCTCGATTGTCTTTCCATTAAGAGATCAGCCCCACGGCCTCTCAGCTTACATTTTGCTTCGTTTTTTGAGTAAAGTCCTAGCACTAGTATGTAAAGAAGACCCCAAAGGGTGACCATATATAGGATCAGAGCCCAGATAGTTCGATGGAATGGATGAGTCCACCGCAAAAGATCAATTCCCAATAATATCATGGTTCCCCACAAAGTCGGGGTCTAGAGGACCCTCTACAAGTGGAAATTGATCTGTCACTTTCCCAGATAGTTGTGCCGCATGTGAGACACTCTCCCTCCACATGTGGTGATATTCCTCATCCGATTGAATGACCCCATCCCCCTCCACCATTCATCAGAATTAGGATGACTAACTTGCGAGGAGCCCCCCCTCACATGGGTGGTATTCTTTTCCATTACCCGAAGGAATATACACTAAAAGACAACACAAAACAAGAAACTACAGTCCAACCTTCCCAAGTTGTCAGAATCCAAGAATAAAACCCCCAAAACCACAGATTGAATCTGATAGAAATCCACCAGTCAACTTTTCCATGAATTTATGCCTGGACAAAGATCCCAAGAGATATCACCACCCAACCCCAGGCATTTAGCATCATAACGAAACGACCCACCAGTTATCATCACCTAACCACATATAGACTATTTCCATAAGACAAAGTCATAACAACCACGCCTGATACATTATCAAGAACCAGTTATTCATTATCAACATCAAAAGCTCAGGCCGTGAGAACCCAGAAGAGGTCATGACGACCATGAGAACCGGAGATCCCCATTCCCCAAAACTCCTAAGCTTTCCTCTTCACTCTAGGGTTGTTGACCTACTAAGTTATCCCCCGTGTCTAATTGAAATACTTCTTTCTTTAGGCCATCCCTTTTGAATCCAAGATTATGGAGTCAAACTTCTTTTGAATTTCTTAGACAAAGTCTCTCTTGAATCTGACTCTAATGCTATCCTTCATAATGCAAGGGACTCAAATGCATGTTGGTAAATAGAATTTACATTTTTTTTATTTTTTATTGTTTTTCCTCGAGTGCAAGTGGAAGTAGGAGTTGCTTCATCACATTTAATAACATACTCTGTTTTTGTAGGTCTTGATTCTTCTGCTAGCAAAAGGAATTGTTTGACAAAAGCAATGCCAACAAACATTCAAACTTTGTAATACCATTTTCATAAATAAATTTTGTCATTTGTGTGTTGCAGCTAGAAACTTGAATACAACGGATGTTTCACATGAAACCTGATACCATTTTCACTTATAGTTATGATGATTATGATGAAGATATAGAAAATGTTGTTGAAGTTGTAGAATTGGTATTATGACTAAATCCACAAGGCTCTTTCATATTCAACTTTCCTACTTATTTGTCTAAAAGTGATCTTCTTTTAAAATTTTGTGAGAGAAACAAGGAAATAGAGATCCATTGTGGCTATGTTCTCTCCAATATATAATCTCACTCCCAACCTCAAGTAAGTAACCTTCTTTAAAGTACTCTTGGAGATCCATTGTGACCATTGATTGTCAATTTTCACTAGTTCTTTCTTTATAGGTTGGAACATATCAAAAGTAGTATAATAGATAAAACAAAATCTAACTTGATTTCTCACCAATAACACAAACATATTTGACTCCCAAATTGAGACCTTGAAGGAGTACATTACCTAAACAAAAAACGGAAGCATAATCCTTATCGAAAATGTCCCCTTTAGCTTTTATGTACTCAACGCTATTCTTTTTCAAAATGTTGTCTTTCCTGATAAAGTTCATAGCATAAATATATTATGTTCCATTTATTTTAACTTGAAACACATTACCAAATCACTTCCAAATGCACCTTACCAACTACCTTAAATGTCACGTCCCCAGTCCCCTCAGTTCCCTTTTGAGGCGATGGGGGAGCTCCTTAAAAACAACCTGCTAAAATATGCAATTCGCAAGTCAAAAGTCAAAACTCTAAATTCACAGTTTCGATAATTACACATTAGACTTCCGCAATCCACAATGCAGGAGTCAGAAAATCAGAACAACAAATACACAGTGTCGAAGAAATATGCCTCCAACTTCCGCAATGTGCAATCCGTAATGCAGGAGTGAGAAGTCGGAACACCGAATACACAACTTCACCGAATCACATCTCCGACTTCCGCAATCCACAATCCACCATGCGAGATTCAGAAAGTCATAACTCCAATGTGCAACTCCGAAGAAATCACCTCTACGACTTCCGCAATCTGCAATCTGTGATGTGAGAGTCGGAAGTCGGAACCACGAATTCAAAACTTCGGGAAAATTACTCCTCTGAATTTCACAATCCGTAATCCACAATCTTGCTTGCGGTAGTCGGATGTCGGAACTCTAAATTCACAACTCCGAGAGTATTACACCTCTGACTTCCGCATTTCACAATCTGCTTTGCAGGAGTCAGAAAGTTGGAACCGCATCGTGCAACTCTAGAAAATTTACTCCTCCGACTTTCGCACACCGCAATCCGGCTTGTAGGAGTCAGAAGTCGGAACTACAATTCACAACTCCGGGAGAATTACAACTCCAAATTTTGCATTCCGCAATCCGTCTTGCAGGAGTCAGAAAGTCGGGACCATAGCATGCAACTCCAAAGAAATCACGCCTCCAACTTCCGCAATCCTCAATGCGGGTTCAAAAAGTCGGAATTCAGCCATACACCCCTGTTACTACCAACTTATCAGGTCGATATATTTCTCATCTTAAATTCATTTTTGGAAAAACTTGGTACCGTTGGAAATCTCTCGGTGAGCCCTATGCGACTGCATGATCCTTAGCCACACCTGAGGACTAATATATTGTCCTTCTTCCAACCCAAAATGTGGCCCCAAACTTCATCAAGGCCTCTTTACTACTCTATAAGGGGATCTTATACTACTCTGTCATGGCCCTTCCCTTCATCTGATCCACAAAGGGAACATGAACATCACATGGGGGTGTCTATTTCTTACCCAAGGCCATGACTGGCAGTCTGGGATTTCTAGGCCTTCACAAGACTTAGCCTTATTCATCAATGAACATATTTAGATAAATACAAACACCGGTGTGCATATGCATACTCAATTAAGCACAATGGAATAAAACATTGTCCACACACATATAAGGGAATGTATCAGCACATTTCTCCTAGGAAGAATGATGAGACAACCTTCAGGGAATTAGACCTATTCTCATGCTATGCACATGATTATGCTGACTAAATTAAGATAATCCTTTCATTCCCATTAACATGAAAAAATAAGCATTCAGAACACAGAATGAACATGTTATAAATCACACAGAACACTTATCTTTTTATTGAAAAATCCAAGCAACTGGATATGGACTGCAACATTCCAACTCAACCATAGGTCTCTTCCCATCCTGCATTCTTTCAACACTCAGATACCACCCCCAAGCTGGGGCTATCTATCCACTAAGGAGGAACTACTCAGGTCCACTCACAACCTTGGCTTCATAATCATTCAGGGTCATCCAACACACAGCTATATTTGTCAAGCAAGTGGGGAGACAATGTAGGAGGTTTATAAGCCAATAAGCTCATCCACAGAGCTACAAGCACATTTACTTGGATTCAGACAGTCCAGGTAACCCCATCACCTCAACTCTTATCCTAAGTAAGGTCCCCTTCTCTGTTGCACAGTTTCAAGGGAGCCCCTTTCCTCAACGCTGACCTGGGAAGGTATGGTTGGTCCCAACTGCTAAACCATGGATAAATGAGCCTTCAATGGATCTACCATGAAGTCTTAACCCCCTATTTTCTTTCCCATTGCAATCCGCTTTGGATCTTCCTCAATGTTGTGACATAATGGCTCTGTCTTGCAACTGGGTTTCAGCTATCAAATCTAGGTTCTCCTATGGAGTTCTTGGCATCTCACACTCTCAAATTCACCCTCGGGTTCAGGTCAATCGGTCCCCCATTGGATTTAACTTCCCACACAAATTTTTGTGCGATCTTAGCACTTCCAAATGCGGCTTCATCCCAAGTCGCAATTTTTTGGCTCTCCTCCCTGCTGGGCGTGCGTCTCCATCAAAAATTATGCTTCCTCCCTCACAATGGCTCTAGGATGAGAAAAAACTAATTCCCATGTGATCAAGTGGCTTTTGGGACAAGCAAAATAGATCCCATGCCCTGCCTTACGAATTCAGGGCTTCCCATACTCCATCACTCTCATGAGCTGATTTCTTCAACTACTTCCTTACAACAGAATTAAATGTTAGCAAGGAAATTCAAATGGGTTCTCAAGATGACATATGGTAGCCTAGGGTTCAATCCCACAATCCCCTCACCTCTCCCTAGTGGATACACATAGCCCCCTCATTTAGTTGCATTCATAATGCCCCTTGGTATATTTTTATTTGCATTATAATCATTTACATGCTTTTACAATTTCCCCATGGCTTACTAGCACATGGATAGCACAACATAAAATACCAGCCCTTTAAGGATGAGCATTCACTAGTGGGTCCTTGTCCTTGAGCTCCACGCTAGGAATCATACATCAAATATATACAAAATCTACATTAAAAGCCAATATATCTTAAGGGTCAAAATGGGGGTATTGCATTAAACAACTCAAGATATTCAACTCCAATGTTTTTAGTCACCATTAACATGTTGACAATGTGATTTTTCCAACATCTTCCCTTCCACATGTTCCTATTTGTTATTCAAATCAATCTTGGTGAATTGGCCTCCAATATTAAGTTCAAGAGATGGGTCAATTAATGAGTAAGACTAACTATGTATAGGATCCTTAAGGGAAGGGATTTCTCATAATTTATTGTTGAAACCACAAGAGGACCAAATACCAAGTTGAAAACTCAATTTCCTCATATACCAATCTCCATTTGGATTCAGAATCCATTGGAAGAATTAAATTGAAACATTTTTACTTTTGAACTCTGAGAATACCAGAAACTTTTTCTATAAATACACCATAGGAGAAGGCACTCTAAGAATAGACTTACGAAAATGTGCACTAGCATACACCATTGCAAAATCAAGAATTCATGTAAAAAAGAAAGTTGGCATCCAAAAAATGGAACTTGGCCTTGTTTCCCTTATTACAAGAAAGTCAATATGCAACAATGCAGCGTAAACTCATATAGGACACTTCAAGTTCTTAAAATTAAAACTTTGGATTTTGAATTAGGAATTGGTTGGGATGTGATTCATACTTATATGTGGTCATCTTTTTATTATCAAGAACTCTTGTATCTCTTTTTTCTTCTTGTCATCAACTTTGTTTCTTTCTCTTGAAAACATATAATTTGTCTTGTCCAAATTGAATACAAAGGCCATGTTAATGGACACGAAAGCTACCCATTTTATCAGAGCCTCATATTATTGAGGGTTTCATGCTATTGTTTATTTATATGAGCCATTACAACCCCAATGTTGTAACAAATGTGGCTCTGATACCATATTGTAATGTATCTTGATACTAATTACCCAACAATTATTCACTAATTCATAAAAAATGTATGTAAAATGAAAACATAAATTACATAATTCTATGTGGCTCATTTAAGAGTAACAAGAGTGGATAAACTCATAATATTTAGCTACAACCATATAACAATTCACTTTGTATCCTAATTAAACTGCATTATAAGAAAACAAGGTTAGCTAATTAGAAATAAATTGATACTATATCTCAATTTATCTAAGGTTCTCTAATGGCTACCATCATAGAGGCATACCATGCATGCCTTATATAGTCAATACATAATGTTCAAAGAATGGATTATAAGTTACAAAATTTACCTCCAGCCGTAACCTACCACAAAATTGTGCATTTGAGCATAACTCCACAACATATAATGTACCACAACCATGTAATTTACTAAATCCACATGATGATGCCATGATTGGAAGCATTATTAGGACACACTTAGACCATTCAAAATTAGTGCACAAAGCTTAATACCTTAGATAAATTAGGTTTGGAAACATAATTAATCATTCTAATTCTTAAAACTCCACTAAACAAGTTCAACTTGATCATGATTTCTTATTGGCCAAAACTCTTAGAACTCCACTAAACAAGTTTAAACTAATCAAATCTAAATATTATCACAAAACTAAATGACAGTTTGTTGTACATTTTGTGTTGCCTAGGGATCCAAGTTACTAAAAGGGTTTTCCCATATTTACAAACCCCTATTTCAATATTTTCAAAGTCTAAAATGAATCCTTAATAATCTTCATTATTTTCTTATATAATAATAATAATAATAATAATAAAATTGAATAAATCACAATAAAATAATAATAAATTGAATGAATCATAAAATATTAATAAACCTCAAAAATCATAAATCATAAAATATTGCGAATCATGAAATATTGAAGTAAATGGTAAATGACTAGAACACTCGATACAATGTCTAATTGTATTAACAAACCTTTCACACTATCTTGAATCAAGATATATGTAAAATTTTGCATTATCCAATATATGAAAAAGCATAACGATGTATTATAACCTCTTCACCTTAAAATAAAAAAATTTCTCATATAAGCCCTTCCAAACTATTCACTTAATAAATTCAAATTTCATGCACTTATTGAGAAGATCTCTTGCATTCTAGTGAAATGCATTTTCCGGTTCCTCCCGCATTGTTTATCTGGCTTGTTTGACAAGCCTACCTCATTTTATGGGAAAGTTACATGTCAAGCCTACCTCATTTCATAGGAAACTTTCTTAATATAAAGATTCAAGTATATGTCAAAGCCTACCTTATTTCATTTCTACATCAATTTGCAGAGTAGTTTTTAGACAATAAATTTGTATACATTATAATATAATAAAAATTTTAATTTTTAAAAGATAAATACCAAAATACTTATTAAAATTGAGTAATTTTATATCCAATCATAAAAAAAATTATGTAAATATCACCCTTTAGCCATGCAAAAGAAAATGTATGCAGAATTCTCAGGTCAATCTTCTCATCCCCAAAACATAAAAGATCAATCAAATAATTCACTATTAAGTTCTTTAATAAGAGAAGCTTTTGACAGTCACAACACAAGGAGGATACTTCCTTCTCTATTGAACAATTCCGGAGAATTTCTTCCTTCAATGCTCTTTGGTGTGTACATAAAAAGTACAAATTACTGTCTATTTTAAAGTAAACTCCAATAAAATTTCTCTTGTTTATTGAGCATTTTATGATCAAATTTCTTTAGGGATTCTAAAAATGGATCTCCACTCAGTCTGATTTTTATTGATGTACATTAATCCCTTCTTCTTTCTCTTTATGGCTTCATATTCCTTCTCTCTCTACTAGGCTTTCATGGCCCTATCTAACCGCACAGTATGGAAACTTCTTAAATTTGAGATCCAAATATATATATAAACTCGCCCTTGAGTTCCACAACCGAAATCTAAGCTTGGCCAATCCAACTCAAATTCAAGAACGATCAAATAATTCAATTATGAAAGCTTGATGTTTAAGCCTGCTGGCTTTATCTAACTATAAACTGAATAATAATACAGTTTACTAGTTTGATGTTTAGGCCCGCTGCCTTTATCCAAAGAATATTACAGTTTGTCACCATGTTTAGTCAACATAAAAACAAACAGATTTATTATGTATTTAGACTAGCCAGACAGCTCACACTGCAATGCATGATTCACTTAATTCTCTAGGTATGGGAGTTATTTTTTTTAAATATATGTAATAAAGCAAGAAGGCAACCTCTGGTATCGCAAAATGCCCTCAACCTCCTACCCTCAGGTGAGCTCTCAAGGTGGGGAATTTACTAGATTTATTATGTATTTAGACTGATTCTAAATTTATACCTAATTGGAAGTGGAAGTATGATCAGATATTCGAGAGAAGAAGGGGCAACCCTCTGTTCCTTTTTTATACTCCCCATAACCCTCCTCCCGTTGTCCTTTCAAAAGTCCCCCAACAAGCTCTGCAGGATCGTAGTACACTTCCAATTCCACAATCCTCATTCCCTCGTTCACCTGCATTATCATGAACAACAACTGTTCAGTTATTAAATACTTTTCATTAACCAAACAATAAACCTCCAAAATGACTCAAAAGCTGTAGACATGGGTAATTGTTTAAATTATCAAAATATATGAAACAACTTTAAGTTTCGGTCAAATTTTTGTTTCAGAAGTTCAGTCAATTTTTTTGTACTGCGAAGTTCTTTATCTCATAAATAAAGATGGCTTATGAGCCATTTAGCTTTATACATCATTTTGATGTCTAACTCAATGATCTTAAAATGATGATCTTTCTACACTTTTGCTTTCTAGATTACTAGCCTCAAAATTAAATTATAATTAGTAAATTTTGGTGTACGGCTTCGTGAGCTTAGAGACCATTCATGCACAGCCATTCACACACATTCAGATATATACAGCCATTAATTAAACTAAGGTCACAAGCCATTAAAATTAAATTATTAATAGATGATCAGTTCACCTTAAAAGTAAATTATTATTACATGATCTGCATGAGTGGGAAGACTCTAAAAAACCCTAAAAACTGATTAGACATTTAAGTTTTAAAACGAGGTGCGGTGCAGCGTGGCGTACTGACCTTAGCAATGACAATTCCAATAAACTGGGCGGTTTCTTCCGTTGGTTGATGGGCTTTGAAAGGCCCTTCCATGACACCCCAGTGCCTGAACTTGAAAGTTACAAGCGGAGGGCCTGTATACACTTGAAGCACTTCCCAAGCAAATCCTCTGGGAAATGAAGCTCGGAATACGTCATGAGAGGACTCAAATGTTTCCATGGACGTCTTGTAGTATTGAAGCTCCTCTGGCAAAGATGTCTGAAGGAGTGCATTGTAGCTTCCCATATCCAGGGTCTCTTTTGCTGATAACGCAGCCCTTCCTGCAAATTCACAGTTTACACAAACACAGCCGCCTCAGTTTACACGGAAAGTACACAGCCGCCTGTCTTAGTACTTGTTAAACCTAATTGCATACTCAGAGAAGTGAGGGTTAAGATAGATCTATATGTTAGTTACAATATATTACCGTTAACGCTCATAGAGAAGCTGTGAGGATCAATTGTTTTGAAGTCTTGTATGCTGGTTTTATGAGACAGCTCCATCTCCCAAGTTTTCACCAGATTCTCAACAGTTTCTTCCAGGGAACCTTTTGGCCATACCTGCACATTTGGATCCAAATGGTTACTGCATCCATAAAATCATATGATCCACAACAGATTTAGAATGCAATTAATACAAACACAGACCTGCGTTCGGCCTTCCTCAAACAACTTGTTGACCTGATCGTAAGAAGGTGGAGCTCCATGCCTCCATGCTGTGTGTTTCTCAGCCTCTCCATACATATGAGAACGATAGGGATCCAATTCAACTTGTGCTGTTGCTTCGTCATGAGATGCTGCAGACATCCTGCCTGATTTGCTGTTTGATTAATTAAGGGAAAATGAGATGAGGATGTTTGAGCTCCCACTGATTATAAACCCATCTAACCAGAATTATTATCCATTGGTCAAAGCTTCATGGAGTCATTCAAACTAACGCAGGCATTAGGACTAGTCGAGGTTTCTTGGAATTGTTCAAGCTTACGCCAGCTAATCAAACTTCTTTCATGATATTACAATGGCAACTTCCGGTAGTTATCTGACATAATTTAAGTACGGTGGTTATCTTAAGGAATTTATTTAATAATGAAATAATTATTATAAATTATAATTTTATATGATTGATGGAAATTTTGATAAAAAAAAATTTTAAATATAATATTTAAATTTTAAAAAGTTTATGAACATAGTTTAAAAAGTTTTAAACTATTTTAAAACTTTTCTTTTTTTTCCCAGCAGAATTTTTTTTTTAAACTTTTCCTTATCTCAAAAGTTAAATTTAAATTAATTTAATTTATTTGATTTATTAATTCATTCCGTTTATGTGGGTGTCATTCTAATGAAGATATTTGCACCATGAGGGGCGAAAATAATAAAAAATTATAGAAAGTATTTAAAAACAATCCATGTTTCCTCAAAAAAAAATATTATGAAAAGTGATTTATGTTAGTCTATAAAATAAAAACATAAAACTTAAATCTTGATCTATCAATCAAGAGATATCAAATTTCTTGACTTTAAATTTTTTAAAAAAATATGCCTTAAGAATTACACCTCAAGAAATTGGATTCCTATCGATGCTTGATAGATGGGGGTTTAAGATGGATCTATATTGGTATAATAGTAGGGTTGTGGCCAGTTGTGAGATAATATATCAATATACTATGACAACATACCTTCTTCAAGCCTTCCTTGGGTATATGTATTTATGGTGGCTCCCATTCCAACCAAAATTGAATATGCTCTAATTCTATCATTTATGAGATTTCCTTAATAATTCAAGTTGATATTGAGATGTTTTGATGATTATTTTGTGATTATGGATGTACGAACTATTTTATGACATTATTATGATGATTTTTTTTTAACAAATGAATATCTAGATAATTTTTTGTAAAGTGTTATTATATCAAAGAGGAGCTTTCTACAGCCCAATAGGGGATGTGTAACTCCTTGACACATGTCTTTTGTTTAAAATAATTAAATATTATAAAAAATAAAATGTCAGCTCAAATTAGATTTAAAACATTTAAGACGATGTAGGCCCTTGGTAGATCCCCTTTTAAGATGGATATATGCTAGTTTTTATTTCTAAAGTGTAATATATAAGTCTTTCTTTTTCAGGTAGTCCTTAAATATATGAATTTATGGTGGTATAATTTTAAAGAGATGTAAATATTTTTAACCGGGTAGTATATTTCTACCATCAAAACCACCTTTAAAACACAGTTAAATTTAGATTTTGCAAAATAAAAAACTCTCTGGGATAATAATCGAAATGGTCGAATTTTTAGAGAGCTTAGTAGTCTAAAAGTTCTATTGAACCGGAAATTTTTATTTTTCTGAAATTTAGGGTGCCCTAGGGGTTTTTGATAGTGTTAAATCCTTTTCTACCATCAAAATCGCCATTAAAACACAATTAAATTCAGATTTTGCAAAATAAAAAACATTAGATTCCGGTGAAAAGCCTTGTGTGGGCCAAATTGTTAATATTTTTTAGAGCTCCGCCTAGTCTAAAAGTTCTATGATTTTGAAAATATTTTTTTATTTTTCAGACACGATTTTGAAAAAATCTGGCCTAAAATTTTTAAAATCCTAGTTACAACCATCAAACTTTGGAATTTAGGGTTCTCCAAGGGTTTTTTATGGTGTTAAATCCATTTATACCATCAAAATTGACATTAAAACACAGTTAAATTCACTTTTTGCAAAATAAAAAACACCGGATTCGTGTATAAATCCCCTCTTTAGACCAAATCATCAAATTTTTAAACAATTCTATTTTTAACATTTTACTTTGAAATAATTTAAATTTAAAACTAAGATATTTATAAATTTAAATTTAAAACTAAGATATTTATTAAAAAAACATACATAAAGTCTTTTATAAACTATTACACCGACTACAGTTCAACTTCTGAAACCTAAACACATCAATCGTACAAATAATAAATATTTGCCATTGAATTGGGAATAGATCGTGACTGGCGATATTTTCCGGAAAGCTAAATTAATATTATCCATCTCCCTTAAGGTCTAAAATTTATCTGAAATTTCATTATTGATGTGAAATTTTACCTAAACACATCAATCGTACAAATAATAAATATTTGCCATTGAATGCGGAGTAGGTCGTGACTGGCGATATTTTCCGGAAAGCTAAATTAATATTATCCATCTCCCTTAAGGTCTAAAATTTATCTGAAATTTCATTATTGATGTGAAATTTTACTTGGGATGGATCGTAGTTTGCGGTTGTTGGTAGCATAGGGGACCATAGCTGTAGGCAACACTGGCGGCCATTTTAAGTGGTGGAGCTTACGTGACCGACATTTTATTTGGTGGGGTTTTGACCCTCAATCTACTAAGTGTTCATATCGCTTTCACATTGCACATCAATCTACTAAGTGTTCATATCGCTTTCACATTGCACATTTGAGTCATGTATAAACCATTATTACATTTTCAATTGGACTAAGATAGAAAGTGAGATTTTTCTTTTCACTTATTAGTCCCTGCACTAGGGTGACTCTTGCATTCGATCAATGTTGACTGTATATTAGTTAGCGTTGAACGAACGTGCAACATACAATTTAACCAAAGTTTCAAACATTTTTTATTTTTTAATATAAAAATCAAAGTTTTGTGAAAGTTGATTGGCTTATACTTTGAAGCATTATTGCCACAGCAGCGGCGTAGGTATTGGGAATGGCTCCCTCTCAGTGTGTTCTTCGATGGGCTTTTAGTGCTTTCAATATAGGTGTTTACTAGCATTTACTAGCATTTACACAAGCAGTTCTATCCAGTGGTGGCTATCTGCACTAGAAGTTCTGTCAAGCGGTGGCGATCTGCACCAAAAGTTCTGTCAGCCCGTGATTGCGACATGCAATTCACCGCCTCTTCTGGATTCCCTACCTTCTCAGGCCTTCTTAATTAATGCAAAGATAGCCTTCTTTGATTAATGCAAAGATAGTTTAGAATTTTCATATTTATGGAGCAAGTTCTCTTTGAGTAGGCTGTTCTTTTGGAGCAGTAATATTTCAACTTCTGGAGCAGGAGCAACAACAACAGATCTTCTCAGTTAATTCTTGACTCTTCCTTCTTTCATTCCAAAGTTAGAACTTACAAATATAATTCCAAAACAACATACTAAAAATTATAATATCCTTGGTTACACAATAAAATTCTACTAATGCTACTAATTTATTCTATATTGAATGGATACAACGCCAATTGTAATTTTTTTCCACTTTCAAAGAGACAACAATAGCGGTCGTTGAAGTAGAGATTGTACATGGATTCTTTTGTAACAATATGCATATTCATTGTATTGAGCAGAAACAGTTTGTGGCTGCTCTTGTAATACCATGCATATTTTTCTTGTGACGGATAGCAACCATCCAATGCAATCCTCTCTTGGTTCCACGTTCATCCCCAAATTGACCTCAAGTTCAAAGCTTTGTCATAGGAAGCATCAATAGTAGAAACAAACCCAGTCGCAGGGATAGCTCAGCCCCATTCATACTTGCTTTGCTTCTCCGTTTCAAATTACACTTGCACTACTGGTGCTAGTACTTCTGTTGAGATAGTGATCCTGAGCCAAGAGGACAACTTGTTGAATCAACAGAAGATGGCAGAAGCTGCGTCAAAACAACTTGCTGATAAGATGGCAGAAGTTGTGTAAGACGCTGCATAAAAACAGGTATGTCTAGTTATGAGTAGTGATTGTTGTAGTTATGAGTAGTGATTTCTATTAAATGAGATCAAAATGCTATAAGCATCACCAAAAGCTCCCAATGCATACATATCTAGCTTAACCCTTATGTATTCTGTGAAAAATTCACCACCAGTAGTATGCGAAATTGTTGTATTGGACCTACAAATAAACATAGAAAAGCAAGGTTACTCAACATCAATTTCTATTCTTAGTATGCCTTCCATGTGATTGATATTATTTGAAACAAAATACTAAATCGGGCAGTAAGTAGATTTGTGTTGGCTATTTTCTGCAATGGTAAGTCACGATTCTCCTAGAACAAATTCAAAATTCGCTGTCACTTTATTGATTGTAAACATTCTCTAAATCATTTTTCCAGTCCATCACGGTGCTAGAATTTGATGGTTGAACAGTCCAATACCATCTGTTTTGCTGTATAGTGTAGCAATTCAATGTGTGAATAAGAAATATATTTATAATATTATAAGAATGAATATTTTTTCAAATTCCAAACACTGATATTGCATTATATAAGAGCCTTGACCACATATTTGTACATATTATAAATATAGGATTCAAAGTATAAGTTAACAATGCAAAAACTACCACGAGTTTTGCTTGGACTAAAATATGGAGGAACATCCCTGCAAGAGGGGCATGCCCTTTTATCATGGCATACCGAAGCGAACTATATGGATTTTTCAATTTACCAATTTAAAAGTACGCAGTGGGATAATTATTATAGGAATCATCCCTAATTGGATATGCTTTCAAAGAATCTCACCAATTGTGGAACCATGATACACAATTTCAATTATTAAAGACACACTTCTAGTAAATATAGAACGAAAAATCATCACTTACCAATTCTTTTGGACGAGTTTTTACCGTGCATTGAGGCCTACTTGGATCTCAACGAATCTCAATAACTGGGGTTGTGAATCTCCAAAGCAGAAGCTCCTGGATGTTTTTTCTCTTTTGTTGAAAGGGTTCCACCTACATTTGCTGGAAAAGCCTCAGGTCTTCCAGAACATACCCATTTTGCACATATCTTGCAATCATTGTAGACCAAGAGACTCTGTTCTGTGCGGGCATTTATTGATAGAGATTCAAGGCTTCATCAACTTGCCCACTGTGCGCATAAGTTGTAACTAGATTTTGCACATATCCTGCAATCATTGCAGACCAAGAGACTATGTTCTGCGTAGACATTTTCCAGATGAATAACGAGGAAATGCCATATTTTTAACCATTGGCTTGAATCATCGATAATGTCCGGCGACTATCTTTTTTTTCGGCTCATTGCGATAACACACAACATCTTGAACAAAATTCCCATGCAATATCCTAAGCAACACGCGGCCATGCAAAAGAAAGACGCCACCACACATATGATTTTCCACCTCTAAGAGTTAATTAAGTGTTTTCTAGTCCTATCTTAATGTGGACAACTTGAATAGCCAGCTGTTGGGAAGATAAATGATAAATGTGAAGTGACATACCCTTCACAGTTGTACTTGACGTGTCTATCATGCATCAATGTTAGATGTTATTAACTAGATTTATGAAGGGTCTCAGCTTTGGATTTGAGAAGGAAATTTATGAAGCCTCTAGATCATATATGGAATTTTGGGGAGCACCGTAACTTTTCCTAGGTGGCTGATGCCCATCGCCTGAGCGATTTCTCTACTAGCTCCTTGCCATTGAATTCACCAATGAACGCTAACTTCGAGTATGAGCACTATCTTTGCAAAAAGCTCCTCTTCAATGCACATAAGGTCGTTAGGATTCACTACTTCCTTATGCCATAGTTCTAGCATTTCTAGCTGGTTAATTGGTACAGTCAATTTAATGGGGCTCGCCATTCGATGGTCTTTGGTATTGATGTTAGGTATGGTGGTATCTATGCCATTGAGCCTTCTAGATTGTCATTTGAATGTTACATTTCTTTATGTAATTCCTCTGAACTAAAGTGTAAGTGTTGAACCCTTCTTTCATCACAAAATTCACTCAGCTCTGGGGATTAACCTTACTGCGTGTTTAATTGAGCCGAGACTTATATTCAAACACATGCAAGGATATGTGGAAGGAATATTTCACTTCTCGAAGAAAACCATAGATTTTGAAATCTAGCAAGAGCTTTTTTAGATTAGTTCTTTTTTTGTTCTCAAAGAATCACTATGCCTGGCAATTAATTTTCACTTAATGACGGACAATATTTTCTCTATAGAGCATATAGATTAATGGAGAAGGTTGATGAAAGGAATCTCAACTAGATTACTCAACGACTCCATCAAAAGTAAGTATTTTCATCCTTCCAGTCAATGCAAGTTTATTATTATCAAGTTATTAATTTTCTATTTAACCGCTTAACATTGGTTTAACATGAAAATGGAACATCAATTCTAGAATGAAGGCAAGTGGACTTCAAGAATTAAATAAATTTCACAGTTTTTTAGAAGCCCGCAGTCTGCTAGACACGAACAAATCCAAATTTCCAGCAACCCGTATTCGAATCCCCAGATTTGATTTCTTTACTAGGTTAATTCTCAAGAATTTTTGTTTAAATGATGGTAGCAATATTTGAAAACCTAGTTCAGTTTGATCGTTATTTCTTTTCATCTGAGGATTTTGTGGTGTTGAGATAGCACAGAAAGACACTGTGCAACGTTTGTGCCCTGCATGTTATTCCACATTCCAGGCATTGTCAGCCATTGGCATTACTTTCAACGCCAAATATATTTATTCTTTATACTTTTTATAGCAACGTGTGACTCGAAATTGCAAGACTTGTGTTTGGTAATTGTGGAGTGCGGTGTTGGTTAAAGTGAATGTTTTGGCGATCCTAGTCGGTACTAATTATCTTCGTGCAATAATATATGCCAATGATTCATATTTAATCTTTGGACATTCCATTTCAAAAAAAATTGGTTATAAGACCATTATGGTTTCAAATCCTGGCAACTGGAAGAGCTTGCGTATGGCAGCAAACAGTGAAAACCTTGTGGGAAAATCATGTGGGCAAACACTTTATGTTCATCTCTGCAAAAACTTTATGATGGTTAAAAAAATACAGCTTAAAGATTAGTTATGTTGTAGAGAAATGAAAAGTAATATAGGTATATTTTTCTTTATTCTAAGTAAAACAAAAACAAATAAACAAAGCAAAAATGCAATAACTATCTACTGACGACAAGGACAACGCCATTACAATGGCACTTGTTCATGTAGGTTTGCACTAGAGTAAAAGTTCATTAAGCAAATGTCCTAGTTGTTATTTTCCTTAGTTGGCGTTGAGCAGCCTCAAACTTGAATCGTGAAGATGTTTTTATGGGAAACACCATAATGGATTTTCAATGATCTTACTCTCAAGATGTTTTTGTCAATCTTTCAACCAACTAATAGTGAAATCACATGGGTGGTTTTCTTGATAGTTTAATACCAAACTTCAAATAAAGTCACAATATTTCATTTAATCAATTTTTTGTTTCTTTATATTGCAATTGCTCAAGAAGTGTGATAGTGATCTCCTACTAAACTTCTTGTTTTTGAAACTATAGGTTAGAAAAACCATTTGAATTTCCACTTCACCTATTCTAAAAAAACATGACATATCTTAAAAAAAAACATGACATCTAAGAAATCGATGTCTTGATTAGTGGTCTGTGCTTCTCCATCCATTTATTGAAGATGATCCTAGGGATTTTGGGCACCATGTCTTGCTTGCTCACTGCACATAGGACCTTAATACCCAATGCCTCTAATAAATCACAAAAAATGTCATTGATTACTCTCACAACTTTAAAAGAGAATATAATCATGGGCACAGTCTAATCATAGTCAACTTTGTGTGAATATAGGTCACCAACAGTGACCTAATAGGAACTCAACAAAGCAAGGGTGTCCCTGCGAATTTTTTGTAACTCTTCTTTCACAAATTGGTAGCCCCTTTTCACATGACGATGTTGGGAAAATTATGTTCATTTGAGTTGTTTGATACTATTTTTTTTGAAAAAAAATAGTTTTATTCATTGAAGATAAAAATACATGCCATAGGTGCACGCAACACTTATTGTGATAGGGTGTTATAAAACCCAAAAAATATTGCATGAGCTTATCATAATACATCAAAATATTGTATCTAATACCTATTAGAATGTTATCTTCGGATATATTTCCTAAGTTAAAATCTCCCATTGCATTTTGTATTTGATCATACATTTTTCAGAAAAAACACTAAATAAAAAAACTATAGTGAGGTAAACTCTTTATGACCAAAGATTGAGTGTAGATTAATGACACCATTCTAAAATTATTTGATTAAGACTGGCTCACGAGGAATTTGCACCCCCTCCTTCGACAGTGAGTCAGTGGTAATATTGCTCTTGATATACATATGTGAAAGAGGTATGAGAAATTAAAGATGAAACTACTATGAGTATTGATGCGAGGGCCTGCAATCCAATATTATAAATTGATTGTTCATTCCTCATTAGCTTTATGACCAAAAGTGATTCATCGTGCACCTATAAGTTAAAGAGATTTTTCAACACTGCAAGTTTGAGTAGACTGAGGAGTGTAAGAATTTCGGTCCTGTTCTTGACCTACTTGGACTAAAGGTTAAATTAGTGTGATTCACTGAGAAAGTGAATCGATCCAATGCCATAAGTTGAGTTGGGGCCTTGACAAGCTCTACCGATAAAGCCCCAAGGGAGGGAGGTTTCCACTACCAATTCACCTGCAACACGGATCCTCATCACTTGATCATTAGATATATAGAATTATGCAATCGAGATGATCTACAAGAAGATCTAGAAGGTTTGTGGAATTTGATCTTCAAATACATAAGAATTTCATGCAAGCTAGATACCCTAGAATATAATTAATAGGGTAATGCGATAAGGCTTTAGAGCATTGTTGCTAACCACACATGAACACCACATGATGTCCATTTTCCACATGGCCGCATTTCCAACTTGATCCTTGTTCAACCCATTGACCAATGTATTTCCATACTTGGAGAGAGAAAGGAAAAAAAGAGAAGAGGTGTGAGCGAGATTCTTCACCTTTTTTATAAATAGTGCAGATGTTGGGCTCATATCGAACCTTGTTTTTTAAGTGGTCCTAGGTGGGGATCTCGTGCATTAGGTTTAGCCACATGAATACCTTTTCTTTCTTCAATGCCTTTGTTTTCCAAATGGCAGGCCGCCACAAATGGGTTGCACCGTCGACGACCTCTATAACATAATCATATCCTGATTTTATGGTGTAATACCCCTCGACTTCATTCTTAATCCAAACCACTTTATCATTCTCCTGTTTAATTTTGATACGACCCTCATGCAAATATTGTGTGAAATGGTTCCAAGGATCAATGTGGACCTTGTCAAGGCCGAGCATACCAATTGAGAGCTAGCCCTATTTCTAGATGTTGGAAGTCTCTAGATTGACAACTTGATCAAGAGTAAATATTTCAAGACTATGCAAATATTGAACTAGCTCTGTGGGAATTATCACCCTTTAATCACACCCCAATGTACCATCCTCCCCAATATGTATCTATGTACCATTTCCCAATCACGATGCAAGGAAGGATCCTACCAATGCAAAAGCTAAGGACAATGCTTTCTAGTGAATAGAAACATTGTTATCATTTTGATAGGAATTTGAATCTATTCTATGATCGATAGCGGGGCAATATATATTTGTATCAACACATTTTTCCACAGGTCATATTTTAAGATGAGATTCCAAATGCTCTTGGATGCTAAGGCTTTACTGAAGATAGTTAAATCCTAATCGCCATCCATCGGCTTTCTTGGTTCTATTTAGTAGTTACCACTAGGATAAATGAAAGCCTATTTTATCTTGATTTTCTCTCCATAAAAATTCACATTAGAGTCTGCATATCTTATTCAACGCCCCTTTTAGGAAGTGTGCTAAAAGGAACCGATAAAAAAGAATTTCCTTAAGAATAACTTTAACAAGTGTTAGACAACCTCCCCGAGATATACACCGGAGGTACCGAAAATGAATTTGACGTTCAATCCTTCCAAGAAACCAGTTCCAATCCCAAGTATCGTAACCCAGTGGCTTCAAAAGAATCCAAGGTACTTTAGGCCCAAGCCTAGATCTGCTCTTTGATAAGAAAACAATCTATGAATTCTCATGGTCATCTGCTCGTGCAATCCGATGAAACTGATAGAGGATTTATGCAGATTAATTTCCATCCCATATGCATTACAATAAAGGATTAGGATACCGCTAAATTATTTTTCTTTCCACTCAGAACCATGAGAAAATAGTAGGATATCATCCACAAAAAGAAGATGTAAAACTTATTCTAAGCCTCTCGCTTAAATGCCAGTAATGTTCCCATCCCTTTTAGCTACAACTATGGACCAACTAAGGCCTTCTTCAAACAAGAGGAAGAGATAGGGAGCAAGTGGAAAGCCTTGATGGATCCCGTAGAACATATGAAGAAGGAAGACGCTAACCCATTGATTAGCACAAGGAAGGAGACTCACTCGATGCAACCCATGTTCCAATTGACAATTTGTATATTGAACCCAATATGAGTTAACAGTAAACTTAAATAAATCCAAAAAGTGATGCTTTAGAGAGGTCGATATTCATTATAATGGTAGACTGCTTCTTTGTCTTAATGGGATGTAATACCTCCTGCGTTGTTCCAACCACTTCATGTATAAACCTTCCTTCAAGAAAACCAAACTACTTGGTTGAGATGACCTTTGATAGGAACCTTTTAATCCTCACTACCAAGACTTTGGATATGATGTTGTATATACAGTTTCACGGTGAGATTGAGTGATAGCCTTGAAAAATAACCAATTTATCGGACCTTGGAACGAGAGCAATAAATTTCATGTTGAAATAACCCATAACTCAAGACTTGTTTGTCGCACTTCCTCCACCACTCAAAGAATATCAGAACCCATAAGGTAAAAAAAACCAAGGAAAAAATTAAATGGTCCAACCATCAAGCCCTATACCCTTATTTTTTTTAGAGTTCATGGAAGCTTGAAGCTATTCCATCGTAACCTCCTACATAAGAAGATGATTGTCCTCCTCCATTACAAGCTAAGGAAAATAAGAACATAATTTAATGACATTAGCTATATTAGATTGTGTTGGCTCTTAGTATAATTCTTTTAAATGTTGAACTATGATACCTACTAAGGCCTCAAATCATCTAAAAAATGCTCCTTGCTCATCTTGTAGTACCCAGATTGTATTTTGATTTAATTATCGGTGTTTAGAAACTTGGTGAAAGAACACAATGTTCTTGTCACCAATTTCAAGTCAAATGGAATGGATTTTCAGTCTCCATTCAACTTCCCGTTTCAACAATATTTTTCTATTCTATTGTTCCAAATATTTAAGTTTCAAAATGTGTAGCTCAAAAAAGATATCGTGTTTGTTGTTCCTGAACCGTTTATCATGTTCTTCTTCAACCCCTTTTAGAATTCAATCAATACTTCTATGACAATCTGTAACCCAGGCCACCACTTTGGATTTAATAGTTTTATGGGAGGATTCTAGATTCTCGTTGGCAGAGAAGAAGCAATTGTTATCAAAGGGTTTCCAATTATCAATGACTAGTAGATGGAAATATTCAATTAAGAGACATGGCGGGTTAAATTTAAACAAAGAAGGCAGTTTCTTGTCACTCAAATCAAATTGAAGAAATATGGGGTAGTGATTCGACAAATTTCCCATGCCAACCCACGAACTATATTGAGGCATCAATTGAATAAAGAGATTCAATACCAAGAACTAATCTAGGTGGTTGGAGACATTGCCCAACTCATGTTTATTGTTACTCCAAGTAGGTTTCATTTCTCCAAATGATGATATTCGATTTGTTGAAGAAAGTAGTTCCCCATTCGATCAATGCGAGCAGTATCCCCCCATATTTCCTCCCTATTAATCATGAAGTTCATATCTCCTCCGATAATGAGATGATCTTCGGACACCACCTATAGAGATAAAAATTTGTCTCAATACTCTTGTCTTTTGTGGTAGGGCCCGTAGACATTCAACATGAAGTGAGAATGATCAAGCCAATTGCTATAGAGTTCAGTGCGAATTCCTTAAGAGATAACAAATGAATTAATTAAAGATAAATCAAGAGACCAACCAATAATAATCCCACCCGAGATGCCAAATGAATGTACTAAAGATAAATTCCATCCCAGGAAGTGTTTTTTGAGGTTGTTTATCGAAGAATCCCCAACACCCATAGTTTCTTTGAGAAGAAGAATGACTAGGTTTTCTTTTTCAACTATCCTTTTAAGGGATAGCCTTTTATTGAGGCTACCCACCTGAATGATATTAAAGGACATGAAAATAATTTTATAATTGTTGAGATGGATCCATGCACTCTAAGAGCCCCAGTGATCAACTTTTTCTTTCCCTTCTATTCCTCAAGGCGAGTCTTCTCTTGTGCCAGATGTAAATATGATTTACGAACAACCTAATAGGGAACTCTTTTGAGTATATTTTCATGGATACAAACCCACTGATGGGCTGTGATGATTATTTCCCATATTGGACAGGTCATGAAGGTGATAGTGGCCTCCATCCCTATTTGACATTTTTTCAATGCTAGAGTCACCACCTTCCCCCATGTGTGAATATTTGGAATGAGAGTTAAGGCCATTATTAGTTGTGGGGCTGTCAAAAACGTAAAAACATTAAGACTCTCATGAGAATATAACCTATATCCCCTACTCTTCCCCCACTTAATAAAAAAATAGCTTTAGATAGAGGGGGGAATTCCTTCGGAGAGGGTTCTGGAAGAAAGGTAGAGGGATAAGGACAACAAAATTTCGACTTAATCGAAGAGGAGAACAAATATTCATCACCAACAAACTTTTGTAGTTATTCATATACTATCGAATTTTTTTCTTGATCAACCATCATGACAACCTAATACTACGGGGATGCTAAATCTTGTGATCTTGAAGGAGACCGATCGCATGCCTCGTTATCCTATAGAGGCACAATGGAAGTAAGTATACGGTTTGAAGGATCCTTTCCTGAAGTGTCCTCCTTGATATTGGTACTTTCATCTATAACATCCGCGGTCACCTCAGTGCCCTTTAGAGGCGATGGGGGATAACCTTGAAACAACTTGCTAATTTTTTTTTTCAAAATTATCCGCAACACTTTCCTTTTTCACAGCTGCAACATCTTCGGTCCGTAATCCTCAATCCGGGATCCGCAAGTTAGAAGTTGGAAGTCGGCATCCCAATGCGCCACTTCAAGAATTACACCTCCCACTTCTGCAATCCGCGATGCAGAAGTCAGAAAGGAGAAATGACAAATATACTTCATTGAAGAAATATGCCTCCGACTTCCACATCCCACGATCCGCGACGCGAGATTTGAAAAGTCAGAACACCCAATATCCAACCTCGAAGATTTACGCTTCCGACTTCTGCACTCCACAATCCACGATGCAGGAGTCGAAAATTCAAAACGCCAAATATCCAACTTCGAAGATTTACGCTTACAAATTCTGCACTCCACAATCTGCGATACGGGATTCAAAATGTTGGAAAACCAAATATCCAACCTCGAAGATTTACGCTTCCGACTTCGACACTCCATAATTTGCGATGCGAGAGTCGGAAAGTTGGAACGCCAAATATCCAACTTCGAATATTTACACTTCCAACTTTTGCACTCCGCAATCCGCGATGTGGGAGTCAGAAAGTCAGAATGCCAATTCCTCTGCTTCGCTGAATCACAATTCTGACTTCCGCAATCCACCATCTGCGATGCAGGAGTCAGATGTCAGGACTCCAAATTCACAACCCTGGGAAAATTATCTCTCCGACTTCCACACTCCGCAATCTGGATTGCGGGAGTCGGAAGTCAGAACTCCAAAATCAAAGCTCCGAAGAAAATTGCTCCTCCAACTTCCGCACTCCACAATCTAGATTGCGGGAGCCGAAACCATGTCAGGAAATCATGCCTCCGACCTCCGCGACCCGCAATCCGCACTGCGGGTTCGGAAAGTCAAAAGTTGGCCATATACTCTTGTTACTGCCAACTTATCAAGATGGTAACTTCCTCAACCTAAATCCATTTTTGGAAAACCTGGTACCATTGGAAAGCTATCGGTGAGCCCTATGCAATTGCATGGTCCTCGGCCAGACCTGAGAACTCTGATGCTATCCTTCTTCCAACCAAAAATGTGGCCCCAAACTTCATCCATGCCTCTTTCCCACCGTGTAAAGAGCTCTGCTCCACTCTATCATGGCCCCTCTCTTCATCAATCCAGACCCTCAGAGGGAACACGAACAAAGCAGGGGTATCTATCTCTTCCCCAAATCCCTGTTGAACCTCCTGCACATTCAGGGCCTCAATAAAAATTATCCCTATTCATCAATGGACAAATTTACATATAAATAAAACACATGGATGTATTTGCATACTGAAATAAACACATCTGAATTAAACCATATTAACACACACTTAAAATGCATTTACCATCATTTTATCATAGGCATAATAACAACATAAAGTACAAGTATTCAGTTCTATTAATCAGCTGGATCAATCCATGCATTCTGACATAAACAAACAATCGTTCATGTATATAAAATTGGCATAATCAGAGGCAACATGAAACACTTATCCTTTAATTGAAACCACCAAGTAACTGGCTGTGGGATGTAACGTTCCAACCCAACCATAGGTCTCTTCCCATCCTACATTCTTTCAGCACTCAGAGACCACCCCCGATAAGGGGCTATGTATCCATTAAGAAGGAACTACCTAGGTTTACTCACATCCTTGATTTCACACCAACAGTCATGCTAAGCCAACACATAGTTGGGTTTATCAAGCATGACAAGAGAAAAGGGAGGAGGAAGCTAAGTCAATGAGCTCAATCACAGAGCTACAGACATATCCAACTCAATCAAACGTCCTTCACCGTGTTTATAAAGCGGTTCCAACCTCTGATCTCTCTTCCGCTCTGTCATTCACGCTTGGATCTCCTCAAGGTTACGGCTAAAAGGCTTTGTCTCGTCGTTGCTCTTTTAGGATTCCAAAATCGGGTTCCCTATGAAGGTCTGGATGTCTCACACTCACAAATTCACCCACGGTTCAGGTATATGGATCACCCTATTGGATTTCACTTCCCACATGAGTTTTTTGAGCGATCTTGGCACTCCCAAATGCAGCCTCCCACCAAGTCACAATTTTGGTTTTCTTCCCTACTCTTTCCCCCGGTCTGCATCTCCTCTCCCAAATCAATATTGAATCCTTTACCATGGCATGGGGATGAGCGAAAACGTCCTCCCCTGAGGTGGAGTCAATTATGGGTCAAGCCAACCATTCCCATACCATGCCTTATGGATTTAAGGGCGGCCCCTACTCCATCAACCTCATGAACAGGTTTATGCAGTCTTCCTTACACAACATTAAATGACAGCTAGGACAGTCAAAGGTGGGTTCTCAAGGTGACATATGGAAGCCTAGTATTCAATCCCACATCCCCCTAACCTCTCCCTAGTGGATACACATATCCCCCTCATTTAGTTTCATCCATAGCCATCCCCTTGGTATTTTTATTGCATGAGATTTTTTTACATCATTTTTACAATTTACATGGCTTAATAGCACATGGATAACACAATGTCAAATACTTGCCTCTTAAATCTGAGCATTCACTAGCGGGGCCTTGGCCTTGAGCTCCACGCTAGGAATTATACATCACATATATACAATGTTTACATTAAAATCCAATATATACTAAGGGTCAAAATGGGGGTATTACAATCCCCTCCCCCTTAGAATAACACCGTCCTCAGTGTTCCAATACTTAGGAATACATACACAATTTACGCATGTCCAAAATTCACAAAATGTGGCAGATCTGTCCTGCATTTCATCTTTTAATTTGAGCTTACAGGACCAAGTCCTTTGGTTTCTACAGGCTTCTCCTGCTGGCTTTGACCTTCCAGCTCTACAACAATCCATTCCTTTTTTTTACCTTCTAGCTGATCCACAAGTCTGGAAACTTTATGGCTACAATTCTTCTTGCTGTCCTTTGTTGGGTAGTTACGGAGGCAATGATTTCCTCCACATTCTCAACATTTCAGTGGCTATTTTTTCTTTACCTGTTCCATTTCCGCTGAGTCTTCCATCCTTGATCATTTCTTAATGGGGTTGATTGGGTGACTTCCTCTTCACTGACATGATGTCCTTTCCATTGTTGATAGCTTCCAGAATTCCCTTTATCTCATTTTGCAGATAAATAGAGTCCCGCAAAACCTTGTGTTTCATCTCATTCTATTTCTTTTGTAGCTTGAGCATTTCCCCATTATTTTCTTGGGTCTTGGAAATTTTTTGAAGAATATTTCCAGCCAAACCCAGTAGCTTTTGGTCTACTGCCATGGTTAATGTGCACATCTATCCACACTTTCTTACTGGCAACACTTGTCTTGTAATAGCTGCAACCAATTGATTTAATTGCCACCTGTGAAATTCACCATTGCAAATCGTGTTAGGCCAGGCATAACATAAGCATTAAGATCATTCAATTACTTGCCCAATTGTCATGGAAATTTCATGCTTTATTCATGAGACTTCCACACATTTCATGCTTGTCCAACATACAAATGAACTCATTCATGTTCATCCTTTCACAGCGAATTAACTAATTCAACATTCACAATGTATTTCAAGCAAGATAAACATAATCAAATCCTAGCCATAACATGCATTCAACAATTTTCTGTCTCTAAAATGCATCAATCAAAAAGGAAAGAGAAGAGTAAGAGTTCCCCCCTCTTAATCTTGTTCCAATCTGGAGTCTCACCGCAACTATGGTTCCATGATCCTTGGTCTCTTTCACTTCATATGTGAATGCTTAACTCGCCTTTTACTTGTTTTGGCGATGACACTTGCTATCTAAGGTCTGTCCAAGGATTCTAAACCAGGAAACCCCTCCCCATGGTTTCCTATAGAACCTTTGGTTTCTAGGACCCAGACCAATCCACTAGCACCATTTCCATTGATACTCATATTGATCTTTCTAGGACAGTTACATGTCCACATGCACCCTTAGGGTGCCCTCAAGGTCCTTACATCCAACAATAACTACACTCAAACATTGATTCAATTCACGTGTCAAGTTTACTTTCATAGGATTTATCTCTAAACAAGATTTTAGAAACCATAGTCGAATCATATACACTTGTATATTCACATTAAATAAGCAAGAAGCTGCAAGATAAACCAAATACTTATATGTATTGGAAGTCTCCACGTTATTCCACATGATCCTTATTTGCTTTAGAAGCCTTGGATCACCTGTGATACAATAAAAAATGTTTGGCCATCACGCAGGCTTCTCCACAACATGCAATGCTCAACCAGTGCACCGACTGGATTTACCAAGAATTTATGGTTCCAAACCAATCCCATTCCTGGTTTTCCCTCTCCATTGCCAAGCCAACACTTCTGTCTGGGTCAATAGGCCAATGGTAGGAAACTGCACCATAACCATTTCCAAGTCAAGGACTCTACTACGGAGCCATAGGCATCTCCATGGGTTCCAACCAGTCTCGACACCCACCTCACTTTGCTTCTTAGTATGTAGCACCAATTGGCATGATATAAAATTATAACATATTTTATAAAAACATTCACTCTCTAATATTGAAACACTAGGAATGCGTCCATTCCCTTAGGGTGTAGTCAATGTTGACAACCATAACACAACACAACACCCGAAAGGTGTGCACCCCTTTATGATGTGAGTCATGTAGGCCCTAATCAAACTCAAGCATTCTAAAATAAAAACATGCTCTGTACATTAATTCTAATAATTAGACTTGCATATTCTCAACAAGGGTTACAAAATATGTATCGGTTTGTAGATTTATTTTCTCTTCCTTTCATGAGGAATGGGGCTCCCTTCACTGATTTAACAGTCCCTCGATATTGTTACCACAATCCCTTTCTCGTTTCATAAACAACACATGCCCTATTGGCATAATTTTACCATCTCACCCGCATTGTTTACCAACATGCAGTTCAAATGAGGCATTATCAAAATTTTCCATGGTGTTTCACCCGAAACCCACTTCCATAGCATGGGATCCTTCCCATGGAGTTTGGCTTCTGCAAGCCATAACACATGGTCTTCCTGCATTGTGTCCTCAATATTTGGCTCTTGTACATGGTATATTCCAGTCTTATCATGGACTTACCCGCATTGCCACACCTAAGACATTTCTACCTGTAATATGATATTTCAATCAGCCAAGAACTTGGTGAGCATTCATGCATATAATAATTTAATTGTTATAACAGCCACTGAAGTGATCTCAGAATTATAACACTCAATAATTCAAAAACTATCAGTTGTTATTATTTCAAATGCAATGAAATACATTTTCTTTATATGCACCACTATCACAATAAGGTTGCATGATATGGGCACATTATCTATGAAATCAAATAAAATTTTAAATACTCATGAATGCACAATCACATCCTTTCATGCAACTCTGTCCTTCCAACAGAGCATTCCAGTATCCCATCAAACATGACTACCCTTTTCGTGCAATTCTTTCCCTTGCATTCATAACATCTCATGAAAGGATCTTATAATTGACAATGATTCATCATTTAATCTATTATCTACTTGCAATGGGATGTATACCATAACCATCCATTCACACAATGCATAAGCACAAGATTTACACAATTTTTGAATGTACATTTACTTAATGCACCCAATGCACTACAGCATTGATCTAAAACATTTTTGTACCTACACAGGTTTCTTACCATGGTAAGTTGGGCATCTTAGCCAATGCTTCAACACCATACCCATCCATCTCCCCAATCACTTGGTTCACTATTTGGTGTCTTCCTTCTCCACTTGAACAACACATCAGGAGTTTTCTCACTCCTTGGTTGTTGGCAAGAAGGTTCCATCCCAACTTAACACCAATATGGAGTTCATGGTATACTTTGTTGATCATTGTAGGATTCACAACCCAACATCCTCATGGTTTCACACATGGCATGCTCTTATTTCTTATGGATCCTTTCAAAATTTTAAAAAGTCACATGGTATAATGCTCATTTCCTTTACTACCACATACCTCACCATACCCTGTGGAATGTCATTCAGATAAATGCATTCACTATTACATGCATACCATTTTATGATGATTAAAACATGGTCAAAGGGATTCTTACCCATCCTCGTTCAACATTTGTACAATTAGCATAAATAAACATTACCTACATGGCTTCCATCAACATATTTGATGTTACCTAGTCAGTTGACCTCTTACCAAGGGATACATAGCCACTCCACCGATCCTCTTGATCATGGATTTGTGCTCCATCCTTTTGTTGGTGTAATTTATGTCTACTAAATTTCCAATATCTAATTATCGACTGGGGTTTGTACACTTGGAGTTGTGACACAATATGTGTTGAGGTAGAAGGAAACCTAGGATGCTTGTTATGCAAGTCCTATGAGATGTACAAACTGAATGGAGAATGTAATGAAATTCAATTATATAAATAAATAACTTTCAAAATGAAAAACCGAGTCACTTAAACAAGAGCATTTAAACTACTATCTATCAAATGAACCTTCTTACGACATTGCATTCAGACTCTAACTAGGATTAACATGAATTACTGAGATATTAATTACATTCTTGAAATGCAGACTTAAACAATGAGATGCAAACTTAAATACTGATGTGCAGGCTTAAAAAAACATAAGTAAATCTATCTAAACTATTTAACCCTACTCTTCTTGAGAAACTGTGTCAAAGTGACTTGAAAATGTTACAAAGATGCATAAGGGTTGCAAATCTATCTTAACTTCTAGAATGATATGAAAGCTGAAAATGAACCAATTACAAGAGAACTTAAACACTGTGAATTATCATTATTTTTATCATTTATCCATTAAATCAAATGACATCTATGTACTCAAATGAAAACCTAGTGATGCTATCTAGAATTGTAAATGAACAGAGCTATAAAAGATATCAATCTAAATGAAATACTATTTAACAATTCCAACTCTACTGATAGGAGATCAAAAGAACACACTCTGAGACATTCTATTTCTATTGACTGTTTCATAATTAAAACATGCAATGCTATGAAAGATCAATGTTATACCTATCAAGCTTCTAACCCTACCCTATCAAAAACTTTAACCTATCTATAAAGCATCAAGACAAGAAGTGTTATGAACTCGGAGTTTATACACAGACTTAAAAACTAGGCATGAAACAACAACTCAAACTTCTCTATTTCTATAATGACTGGAAACAAATCTTAACTTGCAAACAAATCTATATCAGAAAGCAAAATACTACTACCCTAATTCTACAACAAACTCATCTATAAACTAAGCCATTTTAATCAAACATAAAAAGACAATTCAAAAATTCTCTATATTTGAGAAGAAAATCTACACTAAACTAGCTTACGTTATTTCACAATCAAACCATGAAAATGACTTGGAACTACCGCATCTTGAATCTGAATGAGACTATTCTTGCTTGAGTTTAATTAGAAATTCATTTATATTTTATGCACCTACGGAATTTAAATGGGATGAAACATAAGTAAAATTAACAAGACTTACAATAACAACATGCTATCTATATCTTAATAAAACAGAGATGAAATGCTGAATACAAATTCAAACTCTAGCTAGCTACAGAACACAAGTGAAATACTAAAAGTGAATTTGACAGTTCGAAAGCTTGGTATGTACAATAGGTTGTATGGACATGAAATGTACAGAATACAAATAAGAGGGTTAGATTGCATATAATGTAATTGCTTCTTCAAACAGAGACTATAGAAAACTACTAACTATTCATAAATCTAGCACATATCAATTAGAAACTAATGTAAATGCTAAGAGAGTTTTAAACACAAACCTATTGAAATTAGAATTTAATGTAAACTATGCAAATACAACGATTAAATCAGACATTGAGATCTCATTACACATACACTGGATTATTAACAGAATCATGAAATTCACAAGAGTAAAACAAAAATGTTTTTATCATGAACAAATCCTCAGACATAAACATAATATAATGATGGCATAATTCGAATCTGAAAAACGTTTTTGGTACAACAAATAATGAGAAATCTGAAAAATGTTTTTGTACAACAACAATGGGAACAACACAGTTACTTAGTTGAACAACAAACACGAAATACACACTGCCACTGAGGGGCCCTTCCCAGGAGGCATCCGTTAACTTTTTCAAGCTATTCAACCACCAATTGCATGAGAATAAGAACATAGATGAAACATAAACAGAGCAACAATTCTATATTACCAAAAACGGATTTGTACAGTGTCCTCTCTTTTTGCATCGATAAAAGCCTCTATATATAAGATTTTACACATGGGAGAGAGGGTCGACCCCTCTAATAATAGAATGTAATTAAGGAAGGGAACAACTTCATTGATGATCTAAACTGAAGGGGGCCTTTTTCCCCAAATCGTGCACAACAGTTTCCTTCATTTGGGCAACAGAACCATTGGATGCTTGGACAAGGTAGGAATGAAATTACTACGAGTAGAGGTTCATGAACCATGTGAGGCAGGTGGGAAACAAAACCCACGTTCTCGTTTGTGTCTTCAATGCATCCAAGTAGGCAAACAAACAAATCTTCAGGTGAGAACGATGGGTCGAATGACCATCCATATGCGAATGATAGTCCGAATGATCATCCAAATGAGAACCATAGTTTGTAGCAGCAAAACTATATGCCCAAGGGATTTAGCAATGTTAATTTGATGTCAATTTTCCATAAAAATGATAAATCGATGAAAACCATAGGAAGATTACATGAATTTCAAAGATGGATACCTAAGTCAATACTGGTGTTTGAATGGTGAAATATATGAGCTTGATCTATTAAAAATGGAAATTTATTATAATCATGGAACAATTATAGATCCAAAATTGTGACAAAATTGGGGCACCAACACTCCCCCAGACCGAGGATGTGGTAGGTCCCATTGTAATAGAATTAGAAAGATGCATTGGTTTAACTGCGGAGAAGTGGTGGCCATCCCGGACCTCTCGGCAGTATCTTGTTCACAAAATATTCATTTTATATCCAATTGAAGTGATTCAAAATATTGATTGAATTGGATTCATAGGGATAATTCAGGTAGAAACATGTCTTCAAATTGAGTTTAAATGACATGTCAAACCTATTGAGGAGCAACTTGCTTGATGGAGTTGTTTGTGAATTGTTTTCTAGACTAACAATCAGTAATTTGAGCATAATTTTTTTATTAAAGGATGGATTGACGCGATTCCACTTGGATATTAATTTACACTCATGTATCTACCTCAAGTAGAAACAGGGTTTCAACATAGTTTGATTTGATATCTCAAATCCATTGATGAACAAACCTAGGAGGCAGAATTTCACCATGCTGGTTTTAAGACATACTGTTACCAAATGTGCCATAACTTTTTCATCTGACCTCTGAATGGGATGATTCAAAATTTGGCTTAAACTAGACTTGAAGGTATATCTCCATTATAAACAGGTTTTGAAAAGAAGATGATTTGATATGTGAAATATTCCGATGAACAACCAATATGTAGAATTGTCACAATGTAGTTGTTATGACAAACAATTAGTAATTTGAGCATAACATTTTTGTATGATGTCGGATTGAGGTGATTCAAATTGGATTGCAAACTAGATTTTAAGATAGAAACAGCTTGTAGAAATATACCCATTAAATCCCTCAAATCATGGTTGTACTAACTCTGTTCCTGAATTTTTTACTTGAGACTTAGTAACTCTTTTGGCCATATTTTTCCGTTTGAGATCCAAATTGAAAAATTCAAAATAGGTTAGAAACTAGATTTCAAGGGATAATTTGTATAGAAATAGATTTTAAATATGAGTCCATATGGTCCTCCAAAATAGGACTATTCCAGTTGCATAATCACAAGATGATTTAATGAGTGTATGCACAACCAAATGATGGATCATGAATTGGTCGCCAGAAAACTCATAGAAGCCAATTAGTACAAGCTCACTTGAAATCATAATCAGATAATAATGATTCTTAAACTATGGTAGATTCGTATGTTGATTTTATTTCCTTATGGTCGAATAATGAAATGGTTTATATATGCTAAATGAAGTTGATACAAAGAAAATGAAATGATAATTATATTGTATGTTTGTAAATCTTTGATTTGTAGAATCATACAATAAATATTCCGAAAATATTCCTATATCCATAGTTCAGAGATGAACCACCTTATATCTTTGTCAATGAAGTTGACTTTAAATATGCTAAATTGTAGAATGTTAGTATCAAATTATCATTAGCACCTGGAATATAATGATGTCAACTCACAATTGAGTATTTGATGAAGTATTATGGTATTAGTAATTTCTTATATCGAAATATTATCGGATTCAATAACTTATATTTGATTTTTTCTGAAAACATATACCTTGGTATAACAGAGATGTTGTTACTGGGTCATAGTTGCATTCAGACCCTTCATTCAACCACCTCATTCGACCCTTCTTTCAAGAGAACCTTTGACATTTGCTAGAATGTGCTCTTTTATTTATGTGCATTTGAATTCTGATTGTACAGGAGATCTTCTGAGACTACAGATGAAATATTTTTCAGGTTTACAAAGATGGAGTTGTTGTCTCTAAAATTGCTTCTCTTGAAACATCCTAGCTGATAAGATTCTTCAGGGTGCTCTCCTTTTTATTCGATCACGAACCATATGCTGAAATAAGCATTAAGATCCCATCTGCTACTCATATTTTCCTGTGACAACTAATCATTTCATAAGATTTTTCTTAGGATAGAAATAGATGAAATTTTTAATTGCTTTACAAGTAAACAAAAAAATAGAAATAATTCTAAATCCTCCCCCAAACTGAAGATATGGCACGTCCTCAAGACATCAAATAAATTGAAACTGATTTATATTCATTTATGTTAACACTCCAAATTAACAATAGTCCGCAAACAACTCTAAAAAGTTGTTATTATTGTAAGGAAAAGAAATATCAACTAGTTATGCAATTTCTTCAATTAATAACAGTGCTCATGAAGACCATATAAGTGATGACATTATAGATAGTGCGGAAATCCTAGAGGAAGCCAACCATTCTTTATATTTCAGTTTATAAAAAGAAATATGCCTCTCTTCGTCAAAGACTTTCAGATAAAATTACAGTGATCCTTATATACGTAATAAGAGAATATAAAACTTAATCATATTTCCTTATCAAAGCTGCTCATAGAAACTCAGTCAAACTTCCCTAGTGTCCAAGAATCATAGTACATAGAGCAATCCTCTCGAATTTCACATTCAGGTCCCTGGAAATATTAAGTGTATGGCCCCACCTGGAAAGATAAGAAATATTTAATCCCATCAAGGTTAGATAACTGGTCTTAAGACAATCTTGAGGCTATTCTCTCTTGGCCAATTGATGAAGTTTATTTTCTTAAACTGAACCATACATACTTCTCTTTAGTTAGACCTACAACAATTTAACATATAACATAACCATTTAAATATTTTTTCTTTACACATTTTTTTCATAAACAAGATCTCCTCCCCACGAAGATTCCCCTCTATCAGTCAGGCCTGTTCAATACCCCATCTATTTTACTTGGTCATACCACACGCCGGTACCTGCTGCTAGCGATCCTGTTCAGTACTTCGACGGGTTAGCCTCTTGAACCCTTTTTGCATCATAGGCTCATGTCCTGGTGTTTCCACCCTCTATAGATATTCGGCAATAAATTTCCTATGAGTGAGTGGATGGGGGAGCAGCTCTGAAAACCATGCTACAGGATGGGATGATATATGGGTTGGAGGACAACTGTTTTTCATAAAACAAGTGAATAAGAAGTCTGCCAAATCAAAGATACATATGGTTGATTCCAAGTTTCCTATTCCAAGTTTCCTTCTCCAAAATATTACAACGGTGTAATATTTTGGAGAAGGAACCTTTTGGGGGAACCCATTATAATAGATGCGCAGGTTCTTACCTCTTGTCTTACCGCTCCCACGCCACCAGTCTAATACTAACATGCAGTTATTCAACCTACTTAAGCTTTCTACCTAACTACAAATCCCCGACAACGACGCAAAAATTTTGGTGTAATTTATGTCTACTAAATTTCCAATATTTAATTATCGACCGGGGTTTGTACACTTAGAGTTGTGACAGAATATGTGCTGAGGTAGAAGGAAACCTAGGATGTTTGTTATGCAAGTCCTATGAGATGTACAAACTGAATGGAGAATGTAATGAAATTAAATGATCTAAATAAATAACTTTCAAAATGAAAAACTGAGTCACTTAAACAAGAGCATTTAAACTACTATCTATCAAATGGACCTTCTTACAACATTGCATTCAGACTCTAACTAGGATTAACAAGAACTACTGAGATATTAATTACATTCTTGAAATGGAAACTTAAACAATGAGATGCAAACTTGAATACTGAGGTGCGGGCTTAAACAAACAAAAGTAAATCTATCTAAACTATTTAACCCTACTTTTCTTGAGAAACTGTGTCAAAGTGACTTGAAAATGTTACAGATATGCATAAGGCTTGCAAATCTATCTTACCTTATAGAATGATATGAAAGCTGAAAATGAACCAATTACAAGAGAACTTAAACATTGTGAACTATCATTATTTCTATCATTTATCCATTTAAGCAAAAGACATCTATGTACTCAAATGAAAACCTAGTGAGGCTATCTAGAATTGTAAATGAACAGAGTTGTAAAAGATATCAATCTAAATGAAATACTATTTAACAATTCCAACTCTACTGATAAGAAATCAAAAGAACACACTCCGAGTCATTCTATTTCTATTGATTGTTTCATAATTAAAACATGCAATGCTATGAAAGATCAATGTTATACCTATCAAGCTTCTAACCCTACCCTATCAAAAACTTCAACCTATCTATAAAGCATCAAGACAAAAAGTGTTTGAACTCAGAGTTTATACACAGACTTAAAAACTAGGCATGAAACAACAACTCGAACTTCTCTATTTCTATAATGACTGGAAACAAATCTTAACTTGCAAACAAATCTATATCAGAAAGCAAAATACTACTACCCTAATTCTACAGCAAACTCATCTGTAAACTAAACCATTTTAATCAAACATAAAAGACAATTAAAAACTACTCTATATTTGGGAAGAAAATATACACTAAACTAGATTACATTATTTCACAATCAAACCATGAAAATGACTTGGAAATACTGCATCTTGAATATGAATGAGACTATTCTTGCTTGAGTTTAATTAGAAATTCATTTCTATTTTCTACACCTACGGAATTTAAATGGGATGAAACATAAGTAAAATTAACAAGACTTATAATAACAAAATGGTATCTATATCTTAATCAAGCAGAGATGAAATGTTGAATACAAATTCAAACTCTAGCTAGCTACAGAACACAAGCGAAATACTAAAAGCGAATTTGACAGTTCGAAAGCCTGGTACGTACGACAAGCTGTATGGACATGAAATGTATAGAATAAAAATAAGAGGGTTCGATTGCATACAATGTAATTGCTTCTTCTAATAGAGACTATAGCAAACTACTAACTATTCATAAATATAGCATGCATCAATTAGAAACTAATGTAAATACTGAGAGAGATTTAAACACAAACCTATTGAAATTAGAATCTAATGTAAACTATGCAAAGACATCGATTAAATCAAACATTGAGACCTCATTACACATACACTGGATTATTAACAGAATCACGAAATTCATAAGAGTAAAAAAAAACGTTTTTATCATGAACAAATGCTCAGATAGAAACATAATATAATGATGGCATAATTTGAATCTGAAAAACGTTTTTGTACAACAATAGTGGGAGCAACATAGTTACTTAGCTGAACAACAAACAAGAAATACACACTGCCACTGAGGGGCCATTCCTAGGAGGCAGCGGTCAACTTCTTCAAGTTATTCAACCACCAATTGCATGAGAATAAGAACATATATGAAACAGAAACAGAGCAGCAATTCTATATTACCAAAAACGGATTTGTACAGTGTCCTCTCTTTTTGCATGGCTAAAAGCCTCTATATATAAGATTTTACATATGGGAGAGAGGGTCGACCCTGCTAGTGGTCGACCCCTCTAATAATAGACTGTAATTAAGGCAGGGAACAACTTCATTGATGATCTGAACTGAAGGGGGCCTTTTTCCCCAAATCGTGCACAACAATTTTCGACATTTGGGCAACAGAACTGTTGGATGCTTGGACGAAGTAGGAATGAAATTATTGCGAGTAGAGGTTCATGAACCATGTGTGCCAGGTGGGCAACAAAACCCATGTTCCCGTTTGTGTCTTCAATGCGTCCATAGGAAAACAAACGAATCTTCAGGTGCGAACGATGGGTCGAATGACTATCCATATGTGAATGACAGTCTGAATGATCATCCAAATGAGAACCATAGTGTGTAGCAGTAAAATTATATGCCCAATGGATTTAGCAATGTTAATTTGCCATAAAAATGATAAATCGATGAAAACCATAGGAAGATTACATGAATTTCAAAGATGGATACCTGAGTCAATACTGGTGTCTGAATGGTGAAAGATATGAGCTTGATGTACTAAAAATGACAAATGTACTAAAAATGACAAATTATTATAATCATGGCACGATTATAGATCCAAAATTGTGACAAAATTGGGGCACCAACACCTTTCTTCACATGGGTGCTAGTCATATGCAATATAATCATCAACATCTTCAACCATGCTTCTATTATCTTGGTCCTTTTGCTGTGGTTTCCAACAAACTTAGATATATTATGTTGACCATGGTATCGAGGATATCCTCTTGCTAAAATGAAGAACCCCAGAAACAACATTTTCGTCATTTCTCAAAGCAAAGTGTAAGCAAGGAATCTCAAAAATATTTTCTCCATATCTTTGTGCAACATTGCAAGAATGACAGGCATGCACCATATGCTTTTCCCGCAATCCCTTTAGTGGATGTGAATACTTGTTAGGTGTGCATTCAAATTGAAATGCAATGTGCGTATTAACAACTTTTATCAATATGCAATACCATGTGCAAGCACAAATAAGTTTACTTGCATTATGCATTATCTCTTGATATACCTACTATGCATACACATTTCATCTATCTAATCTCTTGCATTTTAAACATTCCCATACCAAAATTTTCTATATATAAGCTCTAAATTTATAAACATAACAACAAGAGACGAGATGAGGAATTCTCTCTCCAATGGGCCTCATGATAGCATCGAACTCCTATTCCACATCATAGATGGTCCAATTCATGGCATCTCTATCAAGCACACAAGCGATCATTAGCTATGATTTTCTCACCAAGTAGCAATTCAAGACATATACACATGCATGGCATTTACACTTGCTACTTTCCTAGCATGCAATTCTTATGCTAGAAACAAAATAGTTTAAGGTGAGAAATTGCCCTTTTTATCAACATTGCCCTTGCAGATCATTCTCCAGTTTTAAGCTACGACCAATTGTCAGCCCTATGTAGCTTCCTTGATCGCTGCAATGAATCTCATTGCACTACGTTCACATGCTTGGATGCTCACATTGTTTTCAGAAATTATGGCCAAGTCTAACTTGGCCTTTCTTAACTTCCTTGCACTTATCAGCACTGCAATTTGTTCGATTCCAACTCCATATGGAGTCTTTCAAGGAACACTGTATGCCCTTGCACCTCATTCAAATTCTGGTTACCTACATGTAAGTCATACTTTGGCCCAAGAAGCGCCAGTAATGCAACCTTGGGCTCTGATACCATCTATAACGTCCTCGGTATCCTCGGTTCCCTTTGAAGGCGAAGGGGGATAACCTTGAAACAACCTGCTAATTTTTTTTTTCAAACTTATCTGCAACTCTACCCTTTTTCATAGCCACAATATTTTTGTCCGCAATCTGTGATACGCAATTCGGATGTCGGAAGTCCGCACCCCAGCACGCCACTTCAAGAATTACACCTCTAACTTTCGCAATCCGTGATGCGGGAGTCAGAAAGTCAGAATGCCAAATATCCAAATTCGAATATTTACGCTTCTGAATTCTGCACTTCGCAATCTACGATGCGGGAGTCAAAAATTTGGAACACCAAATAGTCAACCTCGAATATTTACTCTTCCGACTTCCGCACTCTGCAATCCGTGATGCGGGAGTCGAAAAGTCGGAACACCAAATATCCAACTTCAAAGATTTACACTTTCGACTTCCACACTCCGCAATCCATGATGCGGGAGTCAAAAGGTCAGAACACCAAATATCCAACCTCGAAGATTTACACTTCGGACTTCCGCACTCCGCAATCCACGATGCGGGAGTCGAAAAGTTGGAACTCGAAATATCCAACTTCGAATATTTAAACTTCCGACTTCCGCACTCCGCAATTCGTGATGTGGGAGTCAGAAATTCGGAACTCCAATTTATGATGTGGGAGTCGAAATTCGGGACTCAAAATTCACAACCCCCAGAAAATTTCCTCTCTGACTTCCACACTCAGTAGTTCGGCTTGCGGGAGTCGGAAGTCGGAACTCCAAAATCATAGCTCCAGATAAAATTTTGCCTCTGACTTCCCCACTCTGCAATCTAGCCTGCAAGAGTCAGGATTCAGAACTCCAAGAACCACGCCGAGAAACCATGCCTCCAACCTCCACAATCCATAATCCGCACTGCGTGTTCAAAAAGTCAGAAGTCGGCCATATACTCTTGTTACTGCCAACTTCTCAGGCTGGTAACTTCCTCATCTAAAGTCCATTTTTGGAAAACCTGGTACCGTTGGAAAGCTCTCGGTGAGCCCTATATAACTGCATGATCCTAGGCCATACCTGAGGATATTGATCCTATCCATCTTCCAACCTAAAATGTGGCCCCAAACTTCATCCATGCCTCTTTCCCATCCTGTAAATAGCTCTGCTCCACTTTGTCACGTCCCCTCTCTTCATCAATCCAGACCCTCAAAGGGAACATGAACACAACAGGGGTATCTATATCTTCCCCAAATCCCTGTTGAACCTCCTGCACATTCAGGGCCTCATCAAAACTTATCCCTATTCATAAGTGAACAAATTTAGATATGAATAAAACACATGGATGTATTTGCATACTCAAATAAACACATTTGAATTAAACCATATTAACACACACTCAAAATGAATTTACCAACATTTCATCATAGGCATAATAACAACATAAAGTACAAGTATTCAGTTCTATTAATCAATTGGATCAATCCATGCATTCTGACATAAACAAACAATCATTCATGTATATAAAATTGGCATAATTAGAGGCAATGGGAAACACTTATCATTTAATTGAAACCACCAAGAAACTGGCTATCGACTGGAATGTTCGAACCCAACCATATGTCTCTGCCCAGCCTGTATTCTTTCAGCACTTAGAGACCACCCATGAGTTGGGGCTATGTATCCACTAAGAAGGAACTACCCAGGTTTACTCACAGCCTTGGTTTCACATTAAAAGTCGTGCTAAGCCAACACATAGTTGGGTTTATCAAGCATGCCAAGAGATAAGGGAGGAGGAAGCTAAGCTAGTGAGCTCAACCACAGAGCTATAGACATATCCAACTTAATCAAACAGCCTTCACCGGGTTTATCAAGCAGTTCCAACCTATGCTCTCTCTTTCGCTCTGTCATCCACGCTTGGATCTCCTCAGGGTTACGGCCGAAAGGCTCTTTCCCGCTGCTGCCCTTTGGGGCTTCCAAAACCGGTTTCCCTATGAAGTTTTGGGTGTCTCACATGCACAAATTCTCCCACAGTTTAGTTCTATGGATCCCCCTATTGGATTTCACTTCCCACATGAGTTTTCTGAGCGATCTTGGCACTCCAAAATGCGGCCTCCCTCCAAGTCGCGATTATGGTTTTCTTCCCTACTCTTTTCCCCCGGTTTGCGTCTCCTCTCCCAAATCAAGCTTGAATCCTTTACCATGGCATGGGGATTGTTATAGGTCAAATCTGCAGTTCTTCATCCATGATCACATTGCTTTGTCGATCACACAAAAGGTCACCATAGATTGAAGAGCTAGATTGACTTAGATGAGTTATGGTTGGAACTACTCTTTATAGCTGAGAAATTTACTGTTTCTCCTGATTTCACCACATGTGCGCTACTCTTACTCTAGCAAACTAGTGCACACGTCAAAAGATGCGCTGCTTTCCTCAAGGACAACCAACGCAAACTTTCCAAAAAATTGCAAATGCTTGTCGTAGAGCATGAAAGTTGCTCTCTGTGCGCGACTCTTGTTGTATGAAACTCGCGCACATCTTAAGATGAAGTCAAAAAATATATTAATATTACGAATTGGGATTCATTGAAGTTGGTTCTGCAACTTCCCCAACCTACCAATTCAACAACCTCTCGAATCCAACTACCTACCTTGTCCCATAAATACAAGGAGGATCCATGAGAGAGGGACCTAGAAAGAATGCTTTAAGCATTGTTACGCTGGAGGAATTCCCAAGTCATTGTGAAGAGCAGGAGCCCAGGACTCGGTTGCAGAAGCATCTTGACACGTCAGGTATATTTGTACTGATTCATGTTTCTTTGATAATAAAAATGTGGAAATACCCTTCTTGTCCCAAATCGAATGTCTATTGGATTGCATGTTCACTTGGTTTAATATCTTATTGTAGTTGATGTTTAATGGCTTTCAATATTCATCATATTTATTATAGTCAAGATACACTGAGGAATTTTTCCTTTGTGTTGCAGGTTCATCATAGCGGAAGACCAAGCGAAATCTAGGACCAGCCGTCGATAAAAGGTACATCTTTCGATATCTTGATCTCTTTCATTTGTAAGAACTAAATGCAATGCAATGAATGTATTTACCTGTCAACCCCACCCAAGTTGGTAGTGTCTCTCCTCACTATAAGGTATAAATCCTGAACAACAGACTGGCGACTCCACTGGGGAGTAACCGTGTGTTTTTCTGCTCTAGGAGGCCTAGTTAGGTTTTTCTTCCTGTTCATTTCAGTCTATTTGTTCTTTGAGAGGTCTTATAGGTCTTTGTTACCTGTTCTTTCTCGCTTGATTCACCTCAGTTTGCTATTGCAAAGCCTATTTCTCTCCTTCTGAGACATGTGCGCTGGTTTACCCTACTTACAGTAGCGCATCTTTCCTGATGAGCGCGGGTTTGTACATTGAACAGTAGTGCATCTTTTCTAGTGTGCACTAATTTCTGTACTGCACAGTAGTGCATTTTCCTGTGTCTTCCAGTTTTCTGTTAGTGTTTGATTTCCAGTGGTTTGGTTCCACTTTCAGCCCATTGCTTTGCTTCCCTGACTGACCCCTGAGACTTATATGTCTCTTTTGAGTCTTGTTCACCTCTCTTAAGTCCTTTAGTTGTCTTTGCTTGCTTGAGTACTTGTTTAAAGTGTCTTCACTGCTTTCTAGCCCTTTTTGAAGTTTATGCACTACTCTCTTTCAGACATAGCTGCACGCTTTTACCCTAGTTGCTTGTTGCATTCATACAGACCTGCATTCTTAACATTTGTTGTTTGTGGCAACAATAACACACTTTCTCTGTGTCTTATCCTTTCGATTAGGGTTTGACCCCAAGTTTGAGTCCTTAGGGTGCTTTTGAAAGGTTGCTTGGTTTAGATACTTTCTAATTGTCTTTCTAGTTCAGTCCAAGTGAGTCAAAGCCCTCTACTTTAGCGTTCTTTTGAGTCTATGTGTTAGTAGGGTCACTTTTTGGTTCACTTACCTACTCTTTTGCTTGGCTTAGTGTTTTCTTAGGGTTTTGGTGCTTAGGAGCAACCTTTTGGGTTTGCCTTTCTGTTATGAGCATCTCTTTTTCCCTTGTTTCTTTTACACTTTGTTTTCAAGCCCAAAGTTTTTTCTTTTGAAACAACTTGGTAGGTTGAGTCTTCCTCAAATCTTTTGATTTGTTTGTTCAATCCATTTAGGTGTTTCTCTTACTCACACTTTACATTTAGGTCTTACTTTCTCTTTTACAAGTTGTTTTTCTTTTACAATTATCAAAAAAGACAAAAAGTGTTTTAAGTAGCTTAGTAGTAAGATCTACCATTGTTTTGAAGTAGCATAGTTTGCTTTGAAATTTAAAAGAAAATACAAAAAGAATTTGATTTAGGATTGCCTAGTTTCGATTTTTGAAAGAATATAAACGAAAAGAAAAAGTGTCTTTTGTGAATTTGAAAGCATTAATTTACATGCACTTTACTTTACTATCAAAACCATTCCACACACCTCACTACAACCCTTGAGTAAAAAATAGCCCTTAAAAAGAAATCTTAATAAAATTAACTAGCAACATTTTTCTTTTTAGGTATACACATTATCAACTAGCTTAGGCTAGAGTTTCAGATTTAAATCACCTTAAACTATCCGAAACTGGCTTCATTACTCAACAATCGTAGTACGAGTATCTATTAGGTAAATCCATATCTATCAAATAGTCTTGGGTTGCTCTACTCAAACCAGAGTTAAGAATGAGGCCATGGGCGATTGGAATTGTTGAGGATACCCCCTCACTTTCCTCTCAACCATAAACTAGAGTTGATTCGCGTACGGGGGTCCTTTCGAACTTCGGGCTTTGCTACCCGACCCATGCGTTTTGACTAGGCTGACGACTGTCCCCCCAAGTTATTTGGTATTAGTGGTAGCCTTAGTATCATAACCTTTTAGGGCTCTACACAAGTAGAGTGGGTGGTTATTCCCACTTGACCTCGGACAGACGTGGAAGGTAACCCTTTGGCAGTAATCCCGAGAGGGCGGTTTGGTGATTCAAACGCTTGCACCCAGAGGACTTCCATTAGATGCCACATAATTGACCGTCAATACTCTATTAGTATGCTCTAGGCCCTAATCATCCTAGACTTACTTCTGAGAGTATTTTCCATTTGTATTTCCTGGTTTGATTACTTAGGAAAAATTTTAGTGGTATGATGTTTGCTCCTTAGTTGTAGTGGCCACTAGGTTTTTACTTAGTTTATTTTTATAGTTGTGGAGGACCAACATCTTCGTTGGTCTCGAAGGTTGCAAAACCTTCCCCCGCTCATTGTGGAGCCTCCACCGCCACCGCGATGCCGGATGACAGATTCTCGTGGTTCTTTTGAACTTACGGGTGAAACAAAAATTCTTGGAGAACCGCAGCCCAGAACCCCGGATCGACAAGTATTTGATATTGTTGAGGTTGAGGATCGAACTTCTAGAGAGTTCAGTACTCCTTTCAGCCCTCCTCTTACTAGACCCAACGATCCACTTTTGGTACCTGTAGGTTTTCAACAACTTGAGTATAGTGCTTACTTGTTCACACCTGGTTACATTATGGTTAACCTAGGAGATGAGCAGGGAGTTCCTCAAACTCCCACAACTTCTATGGCTACAAGGATTGTTAATCCTTCTTTCACAAACACTGCCACATTGATTTCGTCACAGATTGCTTCTGCCTCAAATCCGTCCTTTAGTTTTAATGCTGGTACTCTAGGCATGCCGAGCTCATTAGCTTCAACATCTGCCTCAGTTTCCACCCCTACTTTTGGACCAAACAATATTCCTTTGTCAGGGATACCCGCAGTGAATTTCACTCAATCTTCTGCTACACAACAGTTCCAGGGTGTAACTCAAGATATTGCTTCCACTTCCACTTTAGGATCGATCCCTTCTTCATCTATGCCTGTTATGGGTACGATGACGGTACCGTCCGTTACTACTACGCTTAGCTTTAACCCCTATGCAAGTTACAATGTTAATCCATGAAATATACCTGTAGAGAGTATCCCTTTCTCTTTGTTTGCTGGAGGAGGGGTAACATTATTAATCCACAACATGGTGGGGTTAACACCCAGCCGCAATGGACCACTGCCCCGGGAAGTAACCCGCTTTCTTTCAGGTGGAGCAATTTTAATCCTTTCATTTCACAACCGATGGCTGGGGGCAACCCCAACCAACAGTACACGAATCAGGTAGTGGGAAATACCCAATACTAGGTTCCAGTCCATCAAATGCCATTGGCACGACCACATTTACCATTTTTGGCAACTTTAAACTTGCTAGAAATTTTGAAACTCACAAACTACCCCGTGTGTCATGACCTTGCATGGCCACCTGTTCCCACTAAGTTGCCCTTAGACATACCGAAGTTTGAAGGTAAGACTGGTGAGGACCCCGGTGACCATGTAACAACTTTCCATCTCTGGTGCTCCTCAAATTCACTGAATGATGACTCCATCAGGTTGAGGCTCTTTCAAAGAACCTTGACAAGTGTCACAACCAAGTGGTATATTGAACTATCTATCACTGCTTATGGCACCTTTTGGGATCTAGCCACTGTTTTCTTGAACCACTTTCAACTTCATGTCTGCTACGATGTCGGCACAGACCTTCTGTTGACTTTTCGGCAGAACAAGGCCACTCACCTATCTGATCACATTCAAGAGTAGCAAAGGCGAAAGAGGCTCATTAAAGCCGACATCCCTCCTGCATTTTTACTAGAGTGGTACCTTAAATCACTCCTTCCTTATATTTCTAAGGAAGTCGCAACTTTAGGGGTGTCCTCCGAAGAGGAAGCTATTTTGAGAACCCAGTAGCTTGACTTGGTTTATGCTCAGTCTGGGATTTTATACGAGATTATTCCTGATGCATTGAGGTCTAACATTGACTTAGGTAAACCTAAACCTGGAGCACATGTTGATGGCATTGTGGGTTCAGTCGATTTTGCAGCTTTTGATGCCTTAACAAAGCAGGTTCATGCCTTGTCAGTCAAACAGTCTGCTGCAGAAGCAACTTTTGTTGCATCCTCCCCTTCGACAACTGAATCTGTACAAAAGGTATAGACAAACCAAAAAGGCTCTCGGTATCCCAACAACAAAAGAAAGGGAAAGAAAGGGGAGGGAAACCAACAAAATCCCAAGAACACACAAAATGCCGAGGAGGGTAAAAAGGAAAAAAGGAAGGTCAAGTTCCCTTGCAAGCTATGTCAAGATGACTACCTTACCCATCAATTCCCTCTAATGGAAGAAGCCCAGAAGTTGATCTGTGAAAAGAAACCTGTTGTCTTAAAAGACCCTTTCCCTCACGGACAGAGTTCAACTTCTGGAAGCTCTGGTGCTGGGGACACTACTCGTGCCAACTCAGCTGATCAGTCATTCATTAATATGGTTAATTCAGATGCTCTTTTGCAAACTCGAGAAAGAAATTATACCCCAGACCTACAGCAGAAGGATGTTCCTAAGTCATCTACTCCTCTCCACATTGAGAGACCAGTGGATCCGCTACCGAAGATTCTGAAAGGTGTCTTCAAAAGGGATGTGCACAACCCCAACGCGAGGGATGCCTCCAACTACAATGTAGTGGAGGATTTAGCCCAAACCCCCTATGCCATGTCCACCTTGGAGGTACTGCAAAGTTGTCCATTACAATGCAGTGCACTCCTTGCAACGATTGGAAGTGTAGATTCATCCAACATGCTTGCTTGTTTTGATATGACAGATATCAAGTTCCAGTTTTTGTATCACATCTCTCTCCAGATAGAGGTCATCCATGGTCCCATGACCATTCGACGAGATATTGTAGATGAGGGTGTGTCCACGTGCGTAATGTCTATTTCTTGCTAGAAGGCTTTAGGTGAACCTGAGTTAGCCCCCTCTAATATGGTACTTACCGCCTTTGATGGAAGATCTTTCCATCCACATGGACTCTTACTATCATTTGATGTTGAACTTGCGGTCAACCTAGTATTGGTAGAGGTTGAAGTTCTAGACGCTCCACTTGATTATAACTTACTGTTGGGTAGGATCTTGACATATGCCATGAAGGAAGTGCTGTCAACTGTTTTCTGGATCATAATGTTCCCTCACGAAGGAAATATCGTCACAGTCGATCAACTTTCATTTTCTTGGAAGACCAACCAAACTTCTTCGGATTCAACTATCTCGTTGGTTGATCAGTCCTACCCAGTTACTGATATTTTGGGAGTAGGTCTCTATGGGTCATTAATAGGAACTTTTGACCTACCTTCTCCTGTCCATTTTATTGGTTCTGAAGAATGTTCTTCACCTGAGATTTCCACGGTTAGTTCAACAACTGATCCCTGGGTTCTCCCAATTGAATAATAACCAGTTGTGCCTTTATCTGTTGTAGAGGTGGCTTACTTAGATTCACAACATGCTACAACAGAACATATCGTGACTCCATTGGTCTCTACTAGGTCAGATATGGACTATGCTCCTGCATGGTCAGTAGACTCTATCCACTCTTTTGATTGTCTAGACACTATTTTACCCTCTTATGAGGCGATTTTGGAAGCTATGATAGGCTTGGAACACCCTTGGGAACACATGCACCACAGGTCCTATTTTCTTCCCGAACTAGATAGGATAGAGAGTGGTGAGTTTTCTATGAGACCTGGTGGAAGTGTTGATTTGTCCTCTATCCCTTCTACTTCGACAACTATTTATGCCGAAGGGAACCTGGAAAATATATCAAAGACCATTCCGATCAACATTTCCATCAAACCTGGGGTCGTGGAAAATATTTTCATTGGAGGAGATTGTTCTCTCGAGGAGATCATTTTGTATACCAATCTCTTTAAACAATTCCGCGATGTCTTTGCCTGGTCATACGAGGAGATGCTGAGAATTGACCCTTCCATTGTTGAGCATGTCATCGCAACGTACCCCAACGCTAAACCTGTGAGATAGAAGCTCCATCCAGTTAACCCTCGAAAAGCTGATGCCATTAAGGAAGAGGTAGAAAAGTTCCTCAAAACTGGATTTATCTATCCGATAGCTATGATGGAATGGGTTTCAAATCCTGTTCCGGTAGACAAGAAGCAAGGTACCATTAGAGTCTGCATTGAATTTCGGGACCTAAATAAATCTTTTCCGAAAGACAATTACCCCATGCCATTCATAGACCAGATCATTGATGCGTGTGCAGGCCATGAAATGTTCTCATTCATGGACGTGTTTTTAGGATATAATCAGATATAGATCAAACTTGAAGACCAACACAAGACAACTTTTATTTGTCCCTGGGGCACCTTTTCCTATCGGAAGCTGCCTTTCGGTTTGAAAAATGTTGGAGCTACCTTCCAGCGAGCAATGAATTTTGCTTTTCATGACATCAAGCATGTGGTCGAACCTTACCTTGATGACCTCCCAGCGCGATCTCGGAAGAGACGGGAGCACCTTGATCATTTAAGACTCGTGTTTGAAAGGTGCATATACTACAAGATTTGTTTGAATTCCAACAAATGTGTATTCTAAGTTGAATCTGGACGACTACTGGGTTTCATAGTATCCAGTCGTGGCATAATGGTGGATCCATTGAAAGTTGAGGCGATTGTAAATATGCCTCCTCCTCAAACCCCGAGACAACTTCAAAGTCTGCAGGGCATGTCCAACTTCTTGAGACGCTTTATCATTAACTATGCCAAAATTACAAAAGGTTTCATGAGACTGCTTAAACAAGACACCTACTTTTTGTGGGACGAGGCTGCTCAAGCATCATTTGAGGCTTTGAAAAAGGCACTACTGTCAGCCCCCGTGTTAGGCCTGCCAGAATATACGAAGGATTTCCTCTTGTACCTGGCTACATCAGTCTACAGAATAGGCATAGTACTAGTTCAGAAGGATGGCATGCTCCAGGAGCATGTCATTTATTATCTGTCGCGTGCTCTGATAGCTCCTGAGATCAAGTATTCTCATGTAGAGAAGTTGGAATTGACTGCTGTCTATGCAGTCAAGAGGCTACGTGACTACATATTATTGCATACCACCACTGTGGTTGCGGAAGTCAATCCTTTCCAATATGTTCTCACTTAATGAATAATCAGTGGGAAATTCAACAAATGGATTGTCATCTTGCAAGAATTTGATTTGTTTTTTCAGTCCTCTAAATAAAAGAAATCACTGGTGTTCGCCAAATTGATTTTAGAGTTGCCTAGTCACATAGTGCATATTGAGGAAGAATCATCATTCCTGGATGAACATATCTTTCTCATCGCATCGTCTGACCCATGGTACAGAGATATCCTAGTATATCTTCAGACTTTGAGGTGTCCCATCACTTTCTCTGAAGATGAACGATGCAAGCTTAAGACTCATGCAAAGAATTACCTCATCATTTCTAACACTTTGTACAGACGTGGGGTAGATTCCATTTTACATTGTTGTTTAACCTGGGAGGAAGTAGAATTGGTATTGAATGATGCCCACAGTGGAGGTTGTGGGGGTCATCTTTCTGGGTTGGAAACAACCCAGAAAATACTACGTGCAGGTTTATTTTGGCCCACAATCTTCAAAGATTGTGTGGAAGTTGTGAAACGATGCTAGATAAGTCAGTTTTTCACCAGGAAGATGCGAGCACACCTGGCTCCCCTTCATCCGATAATAACAACAGGCCCCTTTACCAAATGGGGGGTCGATTTTATGAATTGTAATCCAGTTTCGGCCGGAGGCCATCATCATATAATTGTTGCCGTCGACTACTTCACAAGGTGGGCCAAGGCAATACCTACTGTTAAGGCGGATGGAGAAAGGGCCACTTATTTCGTTTTCAACCATATCATTGCAAGATTTGGTATATCCAAAGAGATCGTGACTAATCACGATCGTCATTTCTAGAACAACATGATGACCAATCTATACACTATGTTAGGTTTTCGATAGGAGCATTCGTCTTTGTTTTACCCGTTGGCGAATGGTCGGGTCAAAGCAGTCAATAAAAATTTGAAGACTATCTTACAAAGGACTGTTAATGCCAATAGAACTAACTGGCACATTATGTTGTATCTTACTCTTTGGTCCTACCGAGGCAATGTAAAGACTGCTACCGGGTTCTCTCCCTTCCAACTAGTACATGGGATAGAGACAGTCATTCTGGTTGAGTGTGAGATTCCTTCATTGAAGTTGGATATCCAACTTTTACCTGACACTTTAGTCTTGGAAGAATGTTTGCTACATTTAGAACATCTGGATGAGCAGCGTCGTGATGCACTCACAACAAATGAAGCGCATAAGAACCGAGTCAAGGGACAGTACGATAAGTTTGTCATACCTAGGGTATTTCTCGAAGGAGATCTTGTTCTGCTTTGGGATCAGAACAAGGAACCTTTAGGGGCTGGAAAGTTTAAGTCCATGTGGCTTGGTCCCTACATAGTTTGTAAGGTGCTGAAGAAAGATGCATACGAGTTAACATACTATGAAGGTAATAAGCTTCCTGAGCCTAGAAATGGGCTCTACCTAAAGAAGTACTACGCTTAGGCATTTCTTCTTTTTTCATGTATTATAGCTGTACATTTTTGTAGAGTTATTTTTTGTTTACGGTTGTAGTTACATCTTATGCTGCTATTGCTTTGTGTTTCAGATGTCGATTGAACACTTTATAGGGTTTGCTGATGGCGCTAGCCGCCACACCCGTCAGTTGGCCGTGGCTGCTTGGGTCATTTACTCACCAACTGGCCAACTAGTGTCTTCGGGAGGGGCTTGCTTAGGCCCCACAACGAACAATGTGGTTGAATATAGTGCAGTCACAGAGCTATTTCGAGATTCTCTATTCCATGGAATTTCACATTTGGAGGTGCGGCTCGACTCACAGATAGTTGTTTTTCAGTTAATGGGTGTTTATCAGGTTAGAGATCTTAATTTGCTACATCAGTTTCTGTGTGTTAAGTTGCTTGAGAGACAGTTTGATTATATCACATATCAACATATTCCAAGGAACTTGAATGCATTATCTGATTCATTTGCAACCTACGTTTTAGATTGGTATTTGCATCATTCACACACATAATAATTCATGCATAAAACACAATAAAACACATGTAAATAACCGATACTGTATATATATATATATATATCAAAAAATAGTATGAGTTTGGATCATAAGTCTGTCACAGAGTCATGTCATAAGATACAAAATTGGGCTCGATGATCTCAAAAATATACATAGAATACCCTTCTCCTATGGAGAAGGTGGGGCCTCATTTGCCTCTGCTGCCTCTCGGTAGCATATGACTAGCCTAGCCACATTCCACAGTAGCCTAATCTAGGTTGGGGGCACACCAACCACATCCTCCTACATGTCGAGTGGCATCCGCTCGATCCTGTAAGTTGGAACATCATGAGTCAACCGACTCATCTTTATCTCAATGGTTCCTAGCATGGCATCAGCTGCACCCACTGCCACTGGCCTCACGAAAGTTTGAGGGTGTCCCTCAAGATGCACTAGTCCAACATCTGCACATGACAATTTGTTTCAGTACTTCAAACTCATCATAAAAATCATATATACAAAAATTATAAAAATTTTAATAACTTTTCAAAATCATAAACATACCTATCTCTCCCCAAGTTGCTCCTGGAGGAAGGATCAGCTTAGGATCATTGCGGAAGTCTATACCCGCATATGGAAACTGCTCGAGAGCTAGCACTTTCCTTTCCCACCAACCCCAGAAATCATCCTCATGGTAACAAAAGTTGCTCTCGCCACCACCTTGGCGGAGAAGATCTCACCCCAACGAGACAACATTGGCTCACGAGGGTTGACCGGTGGTAAATGCATGCCCAAACTCATAGAAGGAACCCTTTCAAAGAAGAAGGTGCAAAGTATGCTTCTGTACCCAAATTTCTTCATCCTCCTGGTCTTACAACCCGAGAATTGAAGCTTCATGTTCGCAAAAGACTTGAACACCAGTCATATACTCTGCCGTGCAAACATTCAGTACCTATGTGCATATAATTCCTTGAATCAAGATGTTGTGTAGAACTCCCTCCCATCCAGTTAAGAACACTTACGATGACTTTGAGAGGGAAGCTTGAAATAGTTGAGATTAGAATTTGACTACCGGATTTCTCAGTTCCCGGTAGGCAGTAGGCATTCACATACTCTTGCACGGACAACGCACCCACATTGCATGAGGACCCTTTCAAGTTCACAACGTCTCCCCTCCGAGAGAGACCCATGATAAAGTAGATGTAATCTACGGTGATTTCCAGTATTTCTCCTTGGATATTAAACACCAATGCCTCGGCATCCCAGTATTGGACAAGCCTCTCAAGCAAGCGGATTAGTGCCCGCATGTTGACCGTTCTATAAAATTTCAATAGTCCACATATTTGAAGTACATGGAGGGTCTCCAGATCTTGTAATGCTTCTCGATCCATGTCCTCATGCTCCCTTTCACGCCAAACAAGAACCATCCTGCCAAGCAACAATCAATTTTTTAGTCTTTTCCACCTTTTACCTCATTTTCAGGGGTGTGCGCTACTGTCTGCTTTGGATAGTCATGTTTGAGCGCTACTCTTCCTCAACAAAACCAGCGCACTTGGCTAGTATGCGATGCTTTTGCTCAGATACAGTATCGCACACGTAGAAACACATGATGAACATGGCTAGAAAGTGAGGTTGACCATGAAAATTGACAAAAAATGCATCAAATAGCAAGTATGGGAGGAATAAACTTACTTGGTGGAAGTAGAAGGTTGATTAGTGGCCTGGTTTGATTGCAGTGAATGGAGGAAGATCAAGGTTTTGCTCCAATTTTTCCCTAAAAATCCAATTGTGATATTTGATTTTTCAATTTGAAATGATTTATACAAAATGAAGTTTGATTTTTACCTACTTTTTTCAAAAGTGCATAGTTTCAAATTGTCCCTAAAAGGTTATATTTAATCACTAATACCTACAAGCTTTGGTGAGGTAATTTTAACCTAAGTATTTCAAATTTTCACTAGAGTTTCAAAGTATTAAACCAGAAATGACTTGTTTTTCTTATTGATAAGACCAATATAGGTACCATATTGTCATTATTATGTCATTGAGAAAATTTGACGATAGTTACTAATGCGATTGTTGAGATCCTATTCTTTGGCAGGTCATGAACTTACAATCCTAGAAGCTGTCTTTAAGTCGTTTTAAGCTCTTTTTTTGACTATTTGAAAAAACTAAACAAGATAGCCGAGCAGACTTGTTCTCTTCAAGCTTGTTAAAGGAATTGAAGATCCATCCACTTAAGTATAAGTTTAACCTTTTTCCGGACTTTTGCGGATTACTTACAAAAAAGAAACACTCTAGTCATACGTGGCTAGAAGAGTTATTCTCTCATCGTTTGAAACTTTTTCGGGGGAGGAGACTAACTGTACAAAAAAGAACTTTTGGAGCCTTCTTTAGGTTTTTCAGGCACTCAAAACATGAAAACACCAAGCGAGCATTCACCTACTCGGGCTCGATGTGAAATCCATGAGAGGGTATATAGAGGATTGTTTAAGTTTTTGAGACTCTATAAACAGGAAAACACTAACGAGCATATACCAAACCGGGATCGATATTAAAATCCATGGGTAGGTGTATGGAGTTATTGTTTAAGTTTTTTAGACTCCTTAAAATTGAAAACACCGGTGAGCAAGAACAGATCCCGGCTCGATATTAAAATACAGAGATCAGTACTATAGAGTATTCTTCTATCTCTTTTTCGAACTCTGTAAACAATGAAGAAGGTCCCGAGTCTTCTTCCCATGGGCTCATTAAACTTTTTACATGGTTGGGCTTATTGTGTTTTTCTTTCTTGGACTCATTAAAACAACAAGAAGGACATTCTTTTACCAAAAGGAATAAGGTATAAGAAGGGTATATCACATCTTTTCAGTTTCAAAGGCAGTTAAGTCAGTCATGTCCTTGAACACAACACCTACTTGAGTCTATCATTTCAGTTGGGTATTAGTTTTTGACCTTAGGGTGAACTTGATCTCTGAGCTTTTAATCCCCCAGTTGGTTATTCTTCCAACCATATGGAGGGTCTGTTAATGTCTCATACATTGAAGGCTTATATCATTTTCCCTTCATGTTGAAAATTGCCTAAGTCACTTTGTGTCGTGCTCACTGTTCAAGGATACAGCCGGTGTCGGCCATTCTGTAGTTTACCTTGACTTCATGTGTCCGCCATACTGGTGTCAATTTGTTTCATCTTGTTACTTGTCTCATACCTATTGAGTGTTCCTTGTGTTGGATGATGAAGGATGCATTAAGGCCTCCCTTCCAGCATACTTCTTCCCATCAACTTCATCTCATTATGCTCTAGGAACGAAGTTTAGAGTTTCGGTTAGTACCTTGGGGATTGCAGTCATCAGTGGAAGTTTCCCTCGCTATTGAATAATGGGAATACATCAATGTCTCTTATTCAACAGATTCCTCAAGTGTTTGACTTCAAGTCCACTTATTCACACTTGTTGGATCGTACTAGGTACCTTGGACCCCATTATCATTATCAATGGAAATCCTCGCGTTTGTTAACGGTATACATCAATGACCGGTAATCAAACGATACCCCCCATGTTCAACCTCAGCTCATTTATTCACATGGTTTGGGTTTGTACCTTTGGTTGTTTGGATGAAGACCTTGGGACTATGATAGCATCACCATATTTATGTTATCACCCAAGTTGCGCAAGACTAAGCCTCACTCATTTTGGCTCTTCATGAGACATAGATCCAGTTTGTTGTTATGGCTATGATCTCTCATTTTGACATGGATCCACACTTGTATTTTAGTGGCCATGCTATACATACATCTCCTAGTTATGTATTGGAGATCATATTTGTATCATGCTACACATCTATATGATGTCAAGATTGTAATTGCTTGCTGACCTTGATCGTTGTTTCAGGTACTTTTGTGACTTGGTTCTGCGGTTTCTTGCTCCTCCTATGACTTGGAATTATAATGTGTTTCGGCCATTGTTTCCCTCTGAACTCACACATTAGGGGGCATCTGTTATAGGTCAAATCTGCACTTCTCCGTCTGTGATCACATTGCCCTATCGATCACACAAAAGGACACCATGGATTGAAGAGCTAGATTGACTTAGATGAGTTATGGTTGGAACTACTCTTTACAACTGAGAAATTTACTGTTTCTCCTGATTTCACCACATGTGCGCTACTCTTACTCTAGCAAACCAATGCACACCTCAAAGGATGCGTTGCTTTCCTTAAGGACAACCAACGCATACTTTCCAAAAAATTGCAAATGCTTGTTGCAAAGCATGACATTTGCTCTATGTGCGCTACTCTTGTTGTATGAAACTTGTGCACATATTAAGATGAAATCAAAAAATATATTAAGATTACGAATTGGGATTAGTCGAAGTTGGTTCTACAACTTCCCCAACCTCCCAATTCAACCACCTCTCGAATCCATCTGCCTACCTTGTCCCATAAATACAAGGAGGATCCATGAGAGAGGGACCTAGAAAGAATGCTTTAAGCATTGTTACGTTGGAGGAATTCCCAAGTCATTGTGAAGAGCAGTAGCCTAGGAATCAGTTGCAAAAGCATCTTGACACGTCAGGTATATTTGTACTGATTCATGTTTCTTTGAAAATAAAAAGGTGGAAATACCCTTCCTATCCCAAATCGAATGTCTGATTGGATTGCATGTTCATTTGGTTTAATATCTGAATGTAGTTGATGTTTAATGGCTTCCAATATTCATCATATTTATTACAGTCAAGATACGCTGAGCAAGGTTTCCTTTGTGTTGCAGGTTCATCATAGCAAAAGACCAAGCGAAATCTAGGACCAGCCGTCTATAAAAGGTACATCTTTCAATATCTTGATCTCTTTCATTTGTAAGAACTAAATGCAATGCAATGAATGTATTTACCTGTCAACCCCGCCCAAGTTGGCAGTGTCTCTCCTCACTATAAGGTATAAATCTTGAACAACAGGGATGAGAGAAAATGTCCTCGCCTGAGGTGGAGTGACTTATGGGTCAAGCCAACTAAGCCCATACCTTGCCTTACAGATTTCACAGCTGCCCCTACTCCATCAACCTCATCATTAAAAATATAAATTTTTATGTTGCCCTAAACTAGAAATCTTTGTAAATGAAATACCAAAACTAAAAATTATAAATTTGTTATTTAACATATCTTAATTCCTCCCTACTATCAATCCCTTAATGAATTTTACATCCACCCTGTTAGACACAATGGCTTAATTCAATATCATATTCATCCATGACCTATGTACTAATCACATGTCATTCATTAAGTAAGGACATCAACACATTGCGCAAGAGACACAAGATATAATCTTTGTAATTTTGTAATTTTGTAATTTTGTCTCCATAATTTCCTCATCAAATAGGAAGCCAACTTGTCAATATTAAATCAAATTTTAATTTGATTTCCATAAACATCTCCTAAATTAAAAATATATATATGTATATATTTATTTAGACTTTCTTTTTCCCACCTAAACGTGCTCTTCATACCCACATCATCACCATTTTATTTTGCTTCCAGCATGCCCACACTAGCTTGTAACTCTTGCCCGCAAGGGCCATATTTATGCCTTTGAACATGCCTGTAGCTAGACCTTCTTCAATTTCCCGCATGGGGGTCTTTGGCATGCCTCCAGGATGCCCGTACCTTCAACAAACATGCCCGCATATGCATCTTCAATATTCCCGCATGTCACCTTGTCCACATGCCCGCATCTCCATCAGCTTCATTTTTGGATGCCCGTAGATGCCATAAGGGATGCCCCCAATCTCCTTGCCAAGTGTCAACTTCAAGCTTCTTTGTTCACTTCATGCTTCTTTGTTCATGTCACTTGTTATCTCCAAGTCATCCTTGTCTAGGGTATTAGTACCAACTCCAAATGACCATAGTGTGGGTCATTCGGCTCATTAGGTGTGCCAATGCCCATCACCTTGTCTTTTGTCTTGTCTTTCCCATCCTTAACCAATAAAAATACATATCTTTGCCACATCATCATGGTCTTTCTGCCCGCATGGTATCTACCCTTATGCCCACCAGGGCCCATAATGTATGCCTGCAATGGTCATATGAAATGATATTTATGTTTGTAATGTATGCATGAGATGATATTTATGTTTGCAATGTATTCATTCTTGCACAAAGTTTGTACATTTTTCATTTTTGAGAGATGTCATTATAGCACATGTATATGTTTCTAATGATTTGTTTTATTTTTATTTTTTGATTGCAGTGACGACCATGGATGCACACTCAAACATCCAAAGAGAAATTCAGAGGCTCAGAGAAATTCGAGCCTCAATTACTATTGTTGATGATAGACATCTTATGCTTGCATCCAATTTGGATGCAATTATAGATACCTTTAGTAGGTCTGATGGTGCATTGGAAGATATTGCCACATTCAGAGAAAGAAAGAGGCAACAATATCAGGATGGACTTAGCTACAAAGAAGTCAAGAAGTTGAAAATCTCAAAACAACATATATTTTCCCTCTTAAGAGATCCACGATCGGGTGAAATACCGAATGCAAACAAAAGGAACATTTCTATCGAGTGGTGTACATATCAACCATTCATAGATAACTGGATCGACCGATGGTACATGGTGTTTGATGCACCACCACACAACAACAGGGAAACGCCCCTATATTTTTTTAGAAAGATGTACACAGAATTTGTGATGGGGAAGCATGTTAACTATTTTGATATCTTGGAGTACCAGGGCATTGGGATGGGAATGCCTCAGCAACATCCCAATGCAAGGCACATAGATCCCAATCTCCCAGTATCTCCACCTCGTAGGAAACTACCCAGGCCAGATGTGCCACCTACACATCAGTTGGTCCCAGAGACACGAGAGTCCTTTCTACTATTGGGACAGGTGGTTGTTCGCCATAGCATGTATCTTCAAGGTACGTACCAGGAGGCGCCATCAAAGCGACCATCTATGGGTGGAGTAGATCCACCACCTGTCGGTGGGGTGGAGCCACCACCTTCCAGTGGTGGAGGAGCATCTAGTAGTGGCCCTCGACCTTTACATTATGAGCATAGCCGAGAGTTGCACCCATGCACAGTATGCAGCCATCCTTGGTTTGGTCCTTCCCATACAGATGATACCTTTATTGGATACTTTACACAGGTAACTAAGTGGTTAACTATTTAGTGTCATTTGTAAATTATTTTTCGTTACTATACACATATATATAGATTGCTAATATTTTTTATGATTTGAAAACTTGTAGTTGCTACAAGAAGGGCATGAAGTTGAAGAACTTTGTACCGATGATGCAGAGCATAGTCCACATGCTCATGCACTAGAACCAGAAGGGCCTGAGGGGCAGGAGGGGAAAGAGGATCATGCATCAACATGGGCCGATGACGATGATGTTGTCATACTTTCAGTGACAACATCTCACGCCGAGGTAACTATTTCAACATGACATTATTTTAATATATGAGTAAATCCAATTAACAATTTAGTGCCATTTGTAAATTATTTTTCCTTACTATGTACACATATATAGATTGCTAATATTTTTAATGATTTTAAAACTTGTAGTTGCTACCAGAAGGGCATGAGGGGCAAGAGGCTCATGCAAAAGAATCTTTTGAGTTACAAGATGTTGTCATACCTTCAACGACAACATATTACGCTGAGATAACTATTTCAACATGACATTATATTAATACATGTTAGTTTGTTATCACATGTTACTTAATTAATGCTACATGATCTAATATTTACAATTTTCTAAATTGTAGGTTGTAGATCCCCATCATAGGAAAATGATTTCATCTAGTGATGTGCCCCCTAGTGGGGATACAAATGCTACACAGCCCATAGGGGATCAACAAGGGGAAGAAAATTTCTTAGAATTGATTGATGTATACAGTACATTGGTATGTATTTCATCATTGTCATTTTGTCAATACATAGTATTTCATTGACCAATGCATTTCTAACTACGTCAGTATTGCTGATTGTAGCCACCATCCTCTATAATTCATAGACTGTCAGCAGTTGGATCTCCTCGTAGTCCAAATGTGCAAAAGGAACAAGTGTGTAAGAGAGGCTCCACTCCTAAAAAGGTTGTGGATGTCCTCTATAGTAGACACACGAGAGATCCATCTACCCCTCACCTAACAAGGGTCATTGATGCTGTAGTTAGTGCCGCATCTGCAATAGGTACAAGTCATATAGAGGTAACTATTTCAACAATCACAATGCATAGTATTTAACCAGGTTACTATATTGTTTATTCATGCATGTCTAACTATTTCCCCATTTGGTGATTGCAGCCATTAGCGGCAGAAGTGCCCGGCCCCTCTGCTCAATCCATGGTTCTGACCAGGTCTCCTCTTGTGGTGAGATGTTCATTAATGACCAAGTTTTTTTATTCAATTTACCCAAACATGTTGATCAATGTTGAATTGTTGAATTAATTGAGATATGATCTTTTATTTGCAGAGCACAACTATAGAGAGGCCTTCCATGAGCACACTGCTCACATCTATACCCCATGAGGATTTGGTGAGTGTTTGTCATAAATAATTTAGACATAAGTTAATTTTTTAAGTTTGTTAATGGTAGGGTATTATTGCAGTTATTTGATAAAAATAATGTTTTTTTTTTACAGACTCCTAGCGATCCCAGGGAGATGGTCGATAGAGGAAAGTCGGGGAAAAATAAGTGAAAGATTGATTTTTGCCGATGTTGCATAGTCTTGTATATATGTATTTTGACATGTACATGTACACATTGTTGTAATTAGGGATACATGTACATTGACTGGACATTTCAGGGCCAGCTACTTTGCCATATTTTGTATTACAAACATTCGACTATCAATGCATGATACAATATATTCCATATTTTCTCTTGAGTTTCCACTTGTGTGAGTGATGATTTATCTCTTCCACAAATTGATAAATTATGCTATTTAAATTTATATAATTACATTTTAAGCAATATTTATTCTCTTACATTTATTGCATTGATCAAGTAACATCTCACCATTGTGTTATGAAAACATTATCTAAATAGAAAAAACTAATAATATCTTTCAACAGTTCAATGAACTTAGCACATGCATGCTAATTTGATATCTAATTTAAAATTGTGTTTTTTGTGAACTCCAAGGGTTCATCTTTGGATTATTCATCTTGATACAATCAACACCTACAACCATCAACCTATGTGTGTGTTCATCCTCATGTTATTGGATTACGCATCTTGTGCATTCCTCATGTGCGCCTCCATTTTCCACTTGTCATAATGCAAAAGTAATCATACAGAATCCATGGAAAATGAAATACCCATGTAAATACCTAACTAGTTTAATGATATTCCTTGATAATGTTGTTTTGATGAAGAAAAATAAGATTTTCATGGTCCTATGTTTGTAAAAAGGATGGATTATCCTCATATGAAAATGTATTTAAAATGGAATGTTCTTGATTGATACAAATGATGATGTAATGGTTGTTCATTATGATTTGGCAAGCATTCCCCCATACCTTGATGGAAAAGTTTCATGGTGACTTTGATCTAACAAATCTAGCAAGGATCAAAGGGATATCATCAATGAAACATTGCCTCCATTTTTTATTTGAAACTTTGAATTCTTAAAAATGACATTAATTACTCACAATCCAAATATAGTGGTACACTAAGGAGTTTTTAAATGATGTGGCACACTAAGGAAATAGAAATATACCAAGGGTGTAGTGTGGTAGGTTTGATTTACACTCTTTGAATGTCTAGTTCTAGAATCAAAGTAAAAAAATTTCAAAGTTGACCCCCGTGTGCAAAAATTGCACAGTCCCTTACTGAAGAAAACCCTAGTTTGCAAAATGGACCTACCTGATGACACCTGGGCCATGGGACTGGCGGAGAGGGGCATCCCTAGAACTATCCCGATGTCCTAAATCCAACGGAATCGATGGTTTGTCGATCTGAGCCACGGTCGTCATTCTATGGCTTGTTCTGTCTGGCATCCAAAAGGCCTTCAGGGACACCTACTGGATACCTATCGAGGTCATATAATGATGACCATGCAACAAAATTGGGTACCTAAGAGTCTTGCAAGTGTGTCTAGAAAGGCTCTAGCTAGGAATGCTAGCCATAAGTGCCCGCTGGATGATTTTACAAAGTTGACCCCCATGTGCAAAAATTGCACACTCCCTTACTCAGCAAAACCCTAGTTTCCAAAATGGACCTACAAGGTGACACCCGAGAAATGGAACCGGAGGAGAGGGGAACCCCTTTAACTATCCTGATGTCTTGAATCTAACAGAGTTGACGGTTTGTCGATCCAAGCCACGGTCGTCATTTTATGGCTCCTTCCGTCTCGCATCCAAAAGACCCTCAGGGACACCTGCTGGATACCTATCGGGGGCATAGAATTCCAACCATGCAACAAAACCGGGTTTCGGGTAGTCTTACAAGTGTGTCTAGGAAGGTTCTAGTCGGGAGTGCTAGCCATAATTTCCTGGTGGATGATTTTGCAAAGTTGACCCCCGTGTGCAAAAATTGCACACTCCCTTACTCAACAAAACCCTAGTTTCCAAGATGGACCATGACACCTGGGCCATAGGACCAGAGGAGAGGGGAACCCCTAGGACTATCTCGACGTCCTCAATCCAACGTATTCAATGATTTTTTTATTCGAGCCACAATCCTCATTCCATGGCTCGTTCCGTCTCGCATCCAAAAGGCCTTTAGGGACACCTGTTGGATACCTACTGGGGGCATAGAATTCCAACCGTGCAGCAGAAACAGGTTCCGGGGAGTCCTGCAAGTGTGTCTAGGAAGGTTCTATCCAGGAACGCTATTCATAAGTGCCCAGTGGATGATTTTGCAAATTTGACCCCCGTGTGCAAAAATTGCACACTCCCTTATTGGGCAAAACCCTAGTTTCCAAGATGGAACTACAAGATGACACTTGGGCCATAGGACCAGAGGAAAGGGGCACCCCTAGAACTATCCCTATGTCTTGAATCCAACCGATTCGACGATTTGTCGATCCAATCCATGGTCATCATTCTATGGCTCGTTTCGTCTCGCATCCAAAAGGCCTTTAGGGACACCTGTTGGATACCTACCAGGGGCATAGAATTCCAATTGTGCAACAAAACTAGGTTCCGGGGAGTCCTACAAGTGTGTCTAGGAAGGTTCCAACCGAGAATGATATCCATAAGTTCCCGGTGGATGATTTTTCAAAGTTGATCCCCGTGTGCAAAGATTGCACACTCCCTTACTGAGCAAAACCCTAGTTTCCAATATGGAACTACAAGATGACACCTAGGCCATGGGAACGGAGGAGAGGGGAACCCATAGCACTACCTCGATATCCTGAATCCAACGGAGTCGACGGTTTATAGATCTGAGCCACGATCGTCATTCTATGGCTCATTCTGTCTCGCATCCAAAAGGCCTTCAGGGACACCTGCTGGATACCTATCGGGGGCATAGAATTCCAACCGTGAAACACAACCGGGTTCTGGGGATTCTTGCAACTGTGTCTAGAAAGGTTCCAGTCAGAAATTCTAGCCATAAGTTCCCGGTGGATGATTTTGCAAAGTTGACCCCCGTGTGCAAAAATTGCACACTCCCTTACTGAGCAAAACCCTAGTTTCCAAGATGGACCTAGAAGATGACACTTGGGCCATGGGACCAGAGGAGAGGGGCACCCCTAGCACTATCCCAATGTCTTGAATACAATGGATTCGACGATTTGTTGATTCGATCCACAGTCTTCATTCTATGACTCATTCTGTCTTGCATCCAAAAGGCCTTCAAGGACACCTGCTGGATACCTACTCGGGGCATAGAATTCCAACCGTGCAACAAAACCGGGTTCTGGGGAGTCTTGCAAGTGTGTATATGAAAGTTCCAGCCTGAATACTAGCCATAAGTGCCCAGTGGATGATTTTTACAAAGTTGACCCCCGTGTGCAAAAATTGCACACTCCCTTACTCAGCAAAACCCTAGTTTCCAAGCTGGACCTATAATATGACACCTGGGCCATGGGACCGGAGGAGAGGGGAACCCTTAGCACTATCCTGATGTCATGAATCCAACGGATTCAACGGTTTGTCGATCCAAGCCACAGTCATCATTCTATGGCTTGTTCCGTCTCACATCCAAAAGGCCTTCAAGGACACCTACTGGATACCTACTGGGGGAATAGGATTCCAACCGTGCAACAAAATTGGGTTCTCCAGTTCTAGGGAGTCCTGCAAGTGTGTCTAGGAAGGTTCCAGCCAGGAACTCTAGCCATAAGTGCTTGGTGGGTGATTTTGCAAAGTTGACCCCCTTGTGCAAAAATTGCACACTCCCTTACTGAGCAAAACCCTAGTTTCCAAGATGGACGTACAATATGTCACCTCAGCCATGGGACCGAAGGAGAGGGAAACCCCTATCACTATTCCGACATCCTAAATCCAATGGATTCGACGGTTTTTCGATCCGAGCCACAGTTGTCATTCTATGGTTCGTTCCGTCTCGCATGCAAAAGGCCTTCAGGGACACTTGCTAGTTACCTACCGGGGGCATAGAATTCCAACCGTGCAACAAAATTGGGTTCCAGGGAGTCCTGCAAGTGTGTCTAGGAAGGTTTCATCTAGGAACGCTATCCATAAGTTCCTGGTGGATTATTTTTCAAAGTTGACCCCCGTGTGCAAAAATTGCACAGTCCCTTACTGAGCAAAACCCTAGTTTCCAAGATGGACCTACAAGATGACACCTGGGCCATAGGACCGGAGGAGAGGGGCACCCCTAGCACTATCCCAACATCCTGAATCCAACGGATTCGACGATTTGTCGATCCGAGCCACGATCATCATTCTATGGCTCGTTCCGTCTCACATCCAAAAGGCCTTCAAGGACACCTGTTGGATACCTACCGGGGGCATAGAATTCCAACCGTGCAACAAAACAGGGTTCTAGGGATTCCTACAAGTGTGTCTAGGAAGGTTCCAACTGGGAACTCTAGCCATAATTGGACCATGGGAAACTTTTAAAAGGAGAAAACAAAAACAATATGTAATGAATGAGACTTTCCTTAAAACAATAAAATATAAGGCGATTCTAAATGTCAACTCAACCTGATATTTAAAAGAACCAAAATCTATTAAAAACAAGGACAAAGTACAAACTATAAATGGCCAACATACAAGATTCTCACAACAACATATCGTGAGAATATAGGAGAAGAGAAGATAGGATAAGATAGGATAAGAGAAGATAGGAGACCATGCTCAGTGAATTCAAATATGACTTAGAGTCTCTTTCTTTGTGGGTCATTTACTGAGGTTTTTCATTTTATGTTGCATTTCTATTGGCTACATACTTCAACAAAGTGGTTCCAAATAGATGCATGGATGTGGAAGCTATGTTTTCCATCTTTGTCTCAAGTATGAGAAGGCATGGCCATATCAGGCTCTTTAGGAGTTGAAACATAGTATGATACAATCCTTAGGTATGGAATACAATTAAAATTTTATCCATATTGTTGGGGAAGAGAAGATAGGAGACCATGCTCAGAATGATTTGGCGAGTATTTCATTCCAGGACGAGCTATTCCATTCATTGCTGAGACGTTTCAGGCCGAAAGGGATCCGGTAAGCATTCATTTTTCAAAAGTGGTTCAGAGGCTCTTGCATCTTGGAAGTGACCAAGAGTATCTTGCAGCGTGATAAGTATGCATTTTAGGTTTCAACGAATTCAAATATGACTCAAAGTCTCTTCCTTTGTGGGTCATTTACTGAGGTTTTTCGTTTTACGTTGCATTTATATTGGTTACGTACTTCAACAAAGTGGTTCCAAATAGATGCATGGATGTGGAAGTTGTGTTTTCCATCTTTGTCTCAAGTATGAGAAGGCATGGCCATATCAAGCTCTTTAGGAATTGAAACATAGTATGATACAATCCCTAGGTATGGAATTAAATTAAAATTTTATCCCCATTGTGCTTTCTTAATGTGAAAAGCTTCCCCCCCATTAAGAGTATTCTCAAGCAAAAATAGCCTTTCCATGCCTATCCTAGTTTTATTATGCGGTGTGTAGTTCATTAAACCCTAGTTGGTTTGTAATTTGTAAGTGTAGCTTAGGCATATGGTTGAAACCCTAGTTTATGAAATGAATGCACAAAGAAGTCACTAGGCCATGAGAACACAAGGGAGAGGGCCCCCTATAGGTAATCGAATGCCAAGAGACCAACAGATTCGATAGTTCGACGATCCGACCTCTGGTTGCTGAGTTATGTTGAGTTGCAAGTCGCATGAAAATGTCGTTCAGGGACACTTGGTGCCTTTTGGTCCAGGAGTGAAAAAGCAAACGGAGCTGCAAGATTGCATGTCGTTGGGTCCTGCAAGTGTGTATGGGAAATTCCTACGTGGGAACACTACCAACACTGGCTCCGTGGAGGGTTTTGCAGAGTTGACCCACCAATGCGAGATTTGCATTGAAGGAAACAAAGAAAATCCCTAGTTTACGAAATGAATGCACAATGAAGTCACTGGACCATGAGAACATGAGGGAGAGGGCCCCCTAGAGGTAATCGCATGCCAGGAGACGAACGGAGTCGGCAGTTCGACGATCCGACCTCCGGTTGCCAAGTTATGTCGAGTTGCAAGTCGCATGAAAATGTCATTCAGGGACACTTGGTGACTTTTGGTCTGGGAGCGAAAAAGCAAACAGAGCAGCAATATTGCATGCCGTTGGCTCCTGCAAGTGTGTATGGGCAATGGCGATGTGGGAACACTACCAACTGTTGAGGTGTAATTATTGCCTTAAAGAATCACCAAAATATTTAATTATCGACCAGGGTTAGTAATCTTAGAGTTGTGGCACAATATATGTTGAGGTAGAATGGGACCTAAGTTTCGGCTCGGCAGACCTTAGAAATGTTTAATAAAGAAAAGATTGAAATATCTTTCAAAATGAAAAACTGAGTCAAACTTCAGAAATACAACAAACAAACTAATTAAACCTAACTAAACCAACATACAGAATAGTATCAAGCTATACTACTCTATTCTATAGACAATAACTGGAAAGAAGATAAAAACAACAATATTATTCTAGAAAGCAAAACTAAATAAAAACAGAACTACTTTGATGAAATTGAAAACTACTGAAAAACTCTAAAGTAAGAATTAGAAACAATTATAAATGAGTTCAGAAACCTATCTATGAGATAATTCAATTGACAACTAATTATAAAACAAAGAACTTAAAGCAAAACTACAAACGACTAGGTGAATTCAACAACTACTTATGCATTCAATTAATATTTCAAGACTACACTAAACTACCTAATTCCATTCTCCTTGGGGATTCTGAGGAAGTGTATCAAATGTAATGGGAATAGGAGTGAATGTATCCAAGTGGCTTTCAAATGTGACAAGGAAACAAAATGGAATTAAATCTAGTTTAACTTCTACAAATAAATGCAAACTAAGGATTGTCCAACTACAATTAACTTTAAAAATCTTGATCTATCTTTTATCCATAAGCGAATGGTATAAAACTAATGAAATCTAGAAGCAAGTAGAAAACTTAATAAAGATATGTACTTGAACTGAATTTGATTTGGAAACAAGTAGAAAACTTGATAAATATATTTATATAGAAACAAATAGAAAACTTGATAAAGATATTTTATATAGAAACAAGTAGAAAACTTGATAAAGATATTTATTTATGAACCAAACCCTATTTCATAAACATCTTCATTAACTGTATGAATGGAAGAAATGAATCAAGACTGAGATAACTTGGAGATTGAAATTCCTAAACCTAATCTAATATTAACCTTAACGACATATGATAAACTACACTAAGAATGAAACTGATAAATTCTGTAATAGTAAAGCATTAATGAATCAGACATAAGAGAAACATAACTTTGTAACGCAACTGAAGCAAGGTTAAGGAAAGATAGAATGAAAACTAAGGATGATGACAAACTTAAATAAAACTCTAAGTGGTGTAAAACAAGATCTTAATTATATCTAAGGAGGCTAATTAAAAGCAAGAAATATCACATTTCAAAGAACTAAGAAACTGGATTCTAAATAAGCATAAAAACCATGCAGAAAGTATTAAGGTCCGTATGATGATCTGGATGGTTGTCCGAATGACAGTCTGAATGAAAGTCCGGATGGAGGAAAACGATTTATACTAAGGAAAGAAGTGGTTGGATGATCTTAATGTCAGTTGACTAGTGCATATGAACCTACAGTGCAAGGAAGCAATGAATAGAGTGTTTAGGAGCTAAGATAACAAGAAGTAATCTATTCTAATCATTGTATAAGGAATGAACTATTTCTATGGCATAAGAAAACAATGATGAAATAAAGAAGGCTAACCTACAGCTACAGGAAAGGAACTAACATAACTAATTCTAACTACGACTGAACTTGGAATATGAAGCTAACTAAATTCTAAGTGTTTGTAAATACAGGGCTAAGAGCAAACTGAGGAAACTAAACAATTTAAACAAACTAAGCATGAGCAACTAAGCATGACCAAGCAAACTAAACATGACTCGCCACTAATTACATTCTGGAAATATCATTAACATGAATAGAAAATTAAACATATAGATCTTAAAATAGAGGTATCATTTACATAAGTGGTAAAACAACATACAGATTACAAGACAAAGAGATCATATACAAAATGAATACATAAATTAAACAAATAACACAACTTATCTGCAGAAGACAAAGACAAATTATATACACAGATGGAAGACCACTAGTTGTTGAGGGGCCCTTCTCAGCAATCAGAGTTTGCGCCTTAATAAATCAATCACCACGCACGCTACTGAGCTCTCATAAAACTAGAACATAGGTGTATTAAATTAAAAACGAGTTACAACGTTGCTTTGTCTACTTACAGCTGAAAAACTAGAAACTAAGAGACTAAAAGGACTAACTCGTCTTAGTCACGAAGACGTCTATATATACAGAGTTACAATTGGGAGAGCAAGTCGATCCTTTAGTGGTCAACTGCTCTAATAATAGGAAGTATTAATGCCACAGAACGGCTCTGCTTAGCAATAGACAATAGCACATGGCCAAGGAACGGCCCCATAATAGTTTACGACAGTGCACGAGGCATCTACCAGGTTCCACGATGTTGGTTTCCTTCACGTGGTCGTTGAGACGCTGATCCATCATTGGCGTGGAAATAGAGATGTGCTGTCGAGCTGAGAATGTAGGAGAGGGAATCTTCTAGAACACCAGCTCACGCACCATAAGGGCCACGTTCTAAACAGAACCCATGTGACGGTTTGCTTTCTAACGGCTCGAGAATATCTCAACTGACGATCTCGTGGGTTGAATGCGGGTTTTAATGGCAGGCTGAATGCGGCTGATCATTTGCACCATGAATACACATCTGAATGGAGGTTCGTTTGAGAGCCATAACCTATAGAATGAAATATGTTTGCCAAGCAAGCCAAGAAATATCAAATATACATCAATAAATCACAACATGACGATTTTTACCCAAAATTCATATGATGTGTTAATATATGCATACCTGATCTGTTTGACGGTATGAATGGCAGAAAGAATAACTTATTATATAAAAATGGTGAAAATGACGCCAATCAGAGTGTGTTTGATGATCAAAAGTGGTGATAAAATGGACACCAACATTGCCCCAAATCGGAGATATGCCAGGTCCCACTGAGCAAAAAGAAAGAGAAATTTAGGAAGAAGGCTGAGCTGCAATAGCAGTTGCCTTCAACTTGGAAGAGGAAGTGGATTTAGATCTAAGCTTATGAAATTGCTCCTTCAAATTATCATGCTTCAACTGGAGAGAAAGGTTGGAGTTTGTCTTGGCTTCATTTAAATCTTCCACACACTTCACCTGAAAACGTAAGTCCTTGTTCTCTTGACGAAGCCCAGATATGATCTCAACATACTTCTCGTTCTGGCTTCTCAACTTTGCTATGTCTTCGGTTAATCTGTCCACGGTCTGATGGAGTGGAGCAGATGCTTCTACAAGAGACACAGGGTCCTTTTGAGGGCTTGATCCCCTTAGAGATGGTTCAGGACCAATAGGTGTATTGTGTGCCTCAGGGGTCTTATCCTCAATATGTGCAGAGGTAGGCTCAAAACAGTGTCTTTAAGTAAACTGGATGATAAATTGGCCAATCCGAGGAAAGGGAACTCAAAGACAGGGTCATTTGCTTGGTCTTCAAGGTTGTCCGAGTGCATTGGCTCGCTCAATGACTAACTGATTGATGGACTGAACAACGGTCTGGTCGATGGACTAGACGATGGTCTGGTTGACCGACTGGTCGCGATTAGCCCTTCTTGACTTTGTGGGTATGGGTAAAAAGGATGGGAGTTCCGTGGTGGTGTCCTCATGGACATGCTCAGGAGATGATGAATGATCACGGTGTATTTCTCCTGAGGGACCCTCACTAAATCTTAGGGACTTGAAGACCTTTTCTTCTTGGATAGAGGTTTGGGATGGCTCATTAATACGAGATAGGAAACGATGACGTTTAAAAGAGGCAGGGGATTTGACCGTAGGCTTCTTAACAATATGAGGGTTCAGGACTTCAAAGAGAAAGTGTTCCCAGGTTTTCCCCTTTTCTTCGAACTGGTGAGTGTCAAGATTTTGATGAAACAATGGTGGTATAAGCTTCTAGAGGGGTTAGTGGTATTCTTCCTAACCTAGTGTTAACACCCAAAATGTACCCCAGGGTTGTAGAGAGGAAGAATCGGGGTAACCACTAACCACTTTAGACTTGTGCTAGTGACCCAGCACAGTCAGAGAGGGATCTCTCTTAAGAAAGGACTGAAAATATTCAAAAAGAAATGTAGATCCTCAATGCTCAAAATGTTCATACATAGTTCATTTAGAAGGTCAGATTTCTAGTGTGATGCTTGGTTTTTTAAAGTTGTTGGTTGAAAGCAGTGTGGATCTCTATTGGTTAATGGAGTCAAATTAAACAATACACGCATATCATTGACAAGGGATTTGCAAATACATTCACAGGGGCAAGGTAGCCACCAACTTACAGTCAAAGAGATTTTAGTTGGGTTATTTAGAAGAAAAATGAAACAGTCCACCAATATAAAGCATGGAAACATGAATTCTATATTGATTTTAGCAGAAACATAATTGTGGAATACTTGGTATGATAAGAATAGAGCATAAAGTCTATGAATTCTATTCAAATGCTACACTGAACCAAGCATGAAAAAATCATTACAGAATGGATTAACAATGAAAGGAAACACAAATCACATGGGAAAAGAGAATAAACAGACTGCAAAAGTGATCACACGGGAATCCCTAAAAAATGCCCACTCGGCTCTGTCAAATTTATTAACACAGTTCAAAATGCACAACATAGAGCAATATGCTATCCTCCAAAAGTTTTCAACCAATCCTTATATTTTCCTTGTAAGGATTTTGTTTCTTGGTCCTTTTTCTCGCTTTCTTCTTTCCATCTCTGGGATTCTTCTCTTAATTCCTTAATTTCAACATCCTTTAAACTAATCTGGGACATAGCCTATAAAATACTATCAACATCATTCCCATCTCCATTCGGACTTGTACCTGCTTGCTGCATGCTCAAATTTGACAAATTATTTTTCAAATATTCAATCTGATTTCTCAAGCTTATCTTCTCTTTTTCCCAGCTAGCTTCTTTTTTAGCAAATTTCAATAGTTCTGCTTTGCTATCATTGACTTCCTTAGACAAAGCTTATTTTTCTAGCTCTATCTTTGTTTCTTCTAGAGCTTGAATCAGCTGTGTATTTGGAATCTTCATCTTTTTCTTCAAGGCCTGGATCAAATTATCTTTTTCAATCAACAATTTTTTGCTCGCCTTGCCTCCACCATCACTTGAGATTAAGTCAAATTGTAACTTCTTGACCTGCCACTAGTGGGATTTATTCTCCAGCCTTTCTTGCTTCAGTTGACTGTCCATTTTTCTTACAAGATCTTCCAATTTGTCAACCCTCAAAGCTACTTGTACAAAATCTTCATATATCACTTCCCTTATCTGTTTGTGCAGCTGAATTTTATCTGGCACAGTTATCTTTTTCAAATTGACTTTCATCTCAGTCAATTTATCTGGAGTCGCTACTACCAAGTTCAAAGTGTTTTCTTTGATGTTCTTGTTGGTTACTAAAGTGACATCTAACTTTGATAAGTCCCTAACTTTTGGTAACAAACTATAAACAAATTGAGCGGAAGTTTGTTTATTCTCTCCATATTGTTTGTACAACTCAACCCTGGATGGAAATCTACTTGTGTCTCCACCGTCTTTAGCTTCTTGAAAATTATACTCTTGTACCTGTACTTATGGGATTGACATCCCCTCTTTTTCACCAGTTTCATCATTTGTCAAAACTACCAACTCTTGCTGTGTCCCAACTAACTCTTGAGTCTCAGCCTTAAGTCTCTTTTCTCCTTCTCTTTCATCATCATGTTCATCTATTATTTCCTGCAGACTCCTCTTTCCTCCAATTTCTGCAACCTTTGATAAAATATCAACCTCTATTGTTGATTCTATCAAAGCGAGATCTTCCACTTGTAAGCCTGACATCACTTCTTCTTCTGGTTCATATTGCAATAAATTTCTTCCCTTTAAAGACCCTTCTATTTCTTTGTGTTCAAAAGCTTTAATGTTATTCAGCTTCCTCCTTTCAGAAATAATATGAAGAGGATCATACTCCATTGCTATATCTTTCTTGAATTCCATAGCCTCCAACAATCTCTTTACATCTGGAAGGGCATCCTTACTTTTAACAATAAATGGGCCTATTGTCCATGGATGCTTTAAATCAGCTCCTTTTTTGAACTTCAAAAAGTGTTCATCTTCTAAAATCAACTTCTGCCTAACAAACTCTAAAGTAAAAATTCTCAAAGTTAAAAAGGCGGGTAGTATGTAAGGTTCATGTACAAAACCATACAACCTAATCACTATAGAATCCTTTAATAAAAACCAGTCTCCTACCGCTACCTCCTTTTTTAACTGCATCAGGGACTTCATTTCGGGTAAAACTCTCGGTAATTCTTCTCCAAAAATCATTTTGTACAACTCAGATAGAATAAAATTCATATAATTGAACAGGTTATCCTCTAAAATGCCTGCATAAACCTCTGGTGTGAAATGTAACTCTTCTCGACTACTAAACATGACCATTTTCATCAATTGTGCTTGAAGCCTGAAACATCTTGTGTTGGGAAAATTTGCTAACTGAGAATGAATATTCTCCACCACAAATTCTTCAAACTTAAGACTCGGCACTGATTCATACTCAACTTCGGGCACACTGACACTTATTCTGAACAATAGACTCAACTGTAATTCTATTATTAACATATCAGTATCATGACGTAAAAATTGAGCCATCAATGAAAGGACCAATTGAGTGTTGTCATTGAAGAGATTAACATCAAGAGGGTATGGGGTATCTACAATTTCTAAATCAAGTTTAAGACATGTACTCATAAAAGCTTTCTGACTTTCAGGAGAAATTTGGCGGTATAAGGCGACAATTGATTCTTCAGAAAAACTTTCAGACTCAGCAGTTGGGATGCGGGAATTTCGAAGGAAGTATTTACAACAGAGGGATTTATGGAGCAGACTATTCTGGTTTTTTCAGCATAAATGATAACTCGCTAAGGTTCGGAGTAATTGGACGTGCACGAGGATGTGAATTCAGGAAAGAGCATAATTTGGTTTGGACAAAATAGGATAAAATACGATTGGAATACCCTATGCACATATAGGCCCTCTGTAAGTAGATTCTTCAATCTTCTCCTAATTTCGGCAACAGGAAGTCTAATGTCTATGTCAAAAATGTTGAAATCCCTATCTTCGAGAGCATTCTTAACCCTACCGGTGCTTGAACTTGAATATTCTTCCATATTTGCAGCAAACACGTTGATTATCACTAGTGGGAATAGTTGAAAGGGCCTACCTGTCGCCAGCAATTGCCGAGAATGACCTCCTGTCGTCTTCTTCGTTTTCCACACGTCTGGAAGCTTCTGACTTCGAAAGGTTCCTGAACAAATGTCAACCTTATCATGCCGACTCTTATATATATAACCTTTTTCCCTTTAAACTTTGGTCTTCTTTTCCAGCTGTCCCCCTTCTATATTCATCAATCTCTCGTGCCTTGATCTTGGCCTTCAGATCTGATCCCCTTTTTATTGATTTGACATTCCTTCCATATCTTCCATCGGATGATCTTTTGTGCTTTAATCTCCACCATTCATTTCAACACCATATGTCTACAAAGCGGCATCGCGAACCTCCAAAGTGGTTTCAAATACTACATTCCCTCCTTGCGACAGAGCCTGGCGTCGACACCCGTCGAGCGGTTTCATTATCACAACCACTACATTTTTTATCCACCGTGCATCTTCCCGATGCGACAATCATCGTGAGCCGTCGATCATCCCCTTATTTGCATCCACGGTGGAGATCTGCGACATGTTTTATCTTTGAATCATTTCCCGTTGGCAGGGTCCACACCATTACTCCCCGTGCATCTCCAAAACTCATCGCCGTTGATTTGATTTACCTACAAGATGAACCGTCTATCTCATAAAACTTACCCGGAGAAAAACAACATCCCATCCTGACTGCCATATCTTTGACTGTGAATCCCAACCGTTGATCTTCAACACCTTGTCTTCCACCACAATGGTGTCGCATCCCATTGAGGTGGTTTTACTTACCGCATATCCTTCTTGCGGCGCATTCTCCGGCCACCACCTATCTACCGGTATTAAAAATCGTGACCACTTATCTCCCATATGCTCCACGCAGCTTGGATATGCGACGATCAATGAGGATGGTTCATCTCCCATGTGTGCCCGATCAACAGTGGAACTCTCTTCAGACTTAATATTTGCAGTTTTATTTTCAGACTTTAGCTTTTAACCCCCTTTTGATCATTTTGGTTGCATTTTGATACTTTCTTTTGAAATTTCTCCAATTTCATTATATTTAACACTTCTAAACCAAATTTTTCTCATACCTTAGCACCTAGCCATGAAGAATGAAGGGAATCTAAGCCTCTCTTCAAGAAATTTCTCAATATCTCCATCTGTTTCACCTTATTTCTTATGTTGGAAAACTAGGTGCTAACACCTCGCTTGACATTTTCTCTAAACTTTTCAGAAAATAGAAAGGGAAATTAAGAGCATGACCTTGCACAAAATGTGCCAATAAACTAAGGTGGCAATCTTTGTAGACAGTGTACTTACCTTCACAGGTAATCAAATGGATAATGACAGTCAGTGGCTCGAGGTACTTAGGATTAACCCATTCTCCATGGAACCCTTTGGTGACAGCAACATGTTGATATTCATCCTTAAGAGAAAACTCGAGCTTCGTCCGTGGAAGAAAGAGATGTTTGTGCCAACGGGCTCCTTCCCTGGACATTTTCATGGCTAATGAAATGGATTCTTCCGTCACCGGAAAAGTGAGATGGCTGACCTTGGCTATATTACCATTGAAGCCCTTAGCAAATAGTAGTGAAATCTCGGCATCATGGCCATCAACGAGGCGAAGAAATGGAGCCCATCCGGCTCGCAAAAATATTTCACGACATGCCTTAAAATCGGGAATGTGGAGGAGGCCCTGGTAACTGCCAGGTTCGTAATGGATTGGCATTTTGAACAGAGGTTGAAGGATGCAGATGGATAGAGGGAATGTGATAAATTGCAGGAGATGGGGTTTGATAGGTTCAAGGAGGATGAAAAATGAGCAAGATGAAGCAGAGTTTACGCAGAGGTAAGTTTAAATTGAGATCTGTTCAAGCGACTGAATGATCGTGGAGATAGATTTGGCATGTTCGAATGATATGCTATCATTTAGTTACCTTGAGTCATTTGCCATCATAGAACTGCGTGGTTATTGAATTCATATGGCCTATGATATGTTCAACCATGTCCAAAGTAAAACTTTGGACAGGTTGAACGTAATCCTCATTATGAAATTACAACCATAAATTACACATAAAAAATCATGATGACTTAATAAATGAAACGATAGATCACACGGTAAAATTAAATAGAGGATTAAAATCGTATGATATCCATATGAAGGTTAATCAATTCATTTGATGAGACGAAATGAGTATGCAAAGATGGAATTTTAATTGATCCTTGACATGATTAGTTAATTAGATATAGAATCAAAATTTTAAATATCTTAGCACACTTATTAATATCATTACATGATATGGTTTCATTCGGTACTTCAGTCAAATCATTATTCCCATTTTCCTCCTTCGTCAGCTCATTCGGATCATCATTCGACCCTTCATTCAACCCTTCATACAGACCTTTGTACATAAACGTGCTTTGATGGATTTGACGGCTGCTGATTATGTAGAGAATTTTTCTGGGACTTGTCAGCAAACAAGAGATGTTGTAAACCTGCTTTTCTAGAACTTTAGGCGCGTTCTTCTTTATTTGTCCTTGATCAGAACATTTTTTTCTTCTGCTTTTTGCATTATCTTGAAAACACCTATCATTTGTTAGAGATAAATGAACTTTTTTTTTTCATAATTATTCAAAAGGTAAAAACAATTTTGAATCTCCCCCAAACCAAAAATATGGCATGTCCTCAAGCCATCAAAGAAAAAATGATAATTATTCAAATGTTTTCAACACATGGTTCAGGCAATAACTTCTAAAAATGTTGTGACAATTTTCATAATAAAATGAAATATTAACTATTAAATGTAGATGATTCAGATATGTAAATTCATCAAAATGAATACAACAGTGCTTAAGAAGACCATATGAAGAATGATAGTGTAATGAATGAGAAAAATGCCATAGGAAGCTAGTCATCCATGACTCATTTTAAAGATCTCTTGTCATCCAAAGAATATAGATAAGGTTCACTGTAGAGTTTGTGAGATTTCTATAGTTATGGGTCCCATTTCTAGGATAATCATACCCTAGGTATTGTTTGAATTAGATGATAGGGTCCAAGTCCAACTTACATCCATTCTCTAATGACAGTATAAATGATTGGCCTAAACATGTATTTGTATACTCAGGTTTTTATATGAGCCATGTGCATAGAAATGCGTTAACCAAACCTCTTTTACCTGATATTACCCCCGCTGCCAGCAGGCTTGTTCAGTACCCCAACGGATTTATCTTGGTACCATGCAAGTATAGCCCCGCTGCCAACAAGCCTGTTCAGTACCCCGACGGGTTTACTTGCATTTACCGAGCTTCCTTGTTTAATATTTTACTTAGCATGGACCCACTTCCAGCGAGCCTCTTCAGTACCCCGACGGGTTTGCTTCGTATAACAATATTTTTAGTAAGGAATCCGGTTGGCACTAAAGTGTGCTAAGTCTGTTAAACACATAATTGAAATTTTTAGAATGAACCTTATGAGTAACTTTATAAGGGCCTAAATTATATCTCATGTCAAAAGATAATAACCTAAAGCTATTCTTTGACCTCTCAGTACATCTTCTTCATAAAAGATCGGTAATGTTCCCCACAAAATAGAGATATGAGTCACTTTTGAGCTACCTTTTAAAAGTGCTTAAGAGACAAGTTTTGATAATGAGTCTAGGATGAGCTAGTAGTCCATAGGTGTAAGATAGAACTTTTGAAGATCATAGTAATTAAAGTAGGTCTTAAGCAACTGTTCTAAATGATAAATCAGAAATGTACATGTCTGAATCAAATACCATATACAGAATCATAAAAGAAAGTGGTTAAAAATTATATAAAGAATGCTTTAACCTTTCACTATAAATTTTCAATTTTTAACAATAATCGAAAGGGAAGGAGAATTATAAGTATTTCTTTTTTAGAGCACTTCCCTTTTCAGATAATATTGCATGATCTGATTATAAGGTTCTTGTAATCAAACTGCAAATCCACTTGTTAGATGATTCAAATTTATTCAAAACCAAAAACATATGTACAAAGAAAGTTATAAAAAAATTTCAAAATTAAGGAAAGGAAAAGAGTCTTCCTGTTTTATTTGACAAAATTTCATAAGCTTATCATAAAAATGAATTTCTTATAAAGATGCAATCAGTCGTTAGAAATGACTCTTTATTATTGAAAAACAAAAAAAACATATTTACATATATACAAATGAAGATAACCCAAAATTATTCAAGAACTAGGAGAAGGAGGAATGACTTCCTCTTCTATTAGTTCCATCTCCTCCTGTTGTAAGGCATTCTGCACAAAATCTTGTTTAGATATTGGTTGATGATAAAGTCTAATTCTATGTCCATTTACAACAAAAGAAATTTGTGAATCATCAATTGTCTTAATTTTAACAGATCCATTATCAAAAGCTGTAACAATTTCATATGGACCCATCCATCGAGTAGTTAATTTACCTTTAAATTTTTTGTATCTTGAATCAAAAAGCAATGCCCAGTATCTAGTTTTGAATTGTTTTTGTTTAATGTATCTGTCATGCCATTTTTTGCATTGGTTTTGTATTAAGATTGTGCGTTGGATAGCATCTTGCCTAATCTCGTCTAATTCATTTATCTACAAGATTCATTGTCTCTGTTCTTCTTCTAGATCCATTCCTAATTGTGCAGCCATACTAAAGGTTTTGACTTGAAATTCAATAGGTAAAAGAACTTGTTTACCATAAACAAGTTCATAAGGTGTGTGGCCAATGGTGTTCCTCCAAGTTATTCTATAATCCCACAAGGCTTCTGGGAGTCTATCTGCCCAGTCTTTGTGGTGTAGCTGGATAGTTTTATTCAGGATGGATTCTAATACTTTCTTGGTGGACTCTACCTGACCATTGGCTTGTGGATGGTATGGTGAAGATTTACAATGGCTAATACCATATTTGTTAGTAATCTCTTTCATTAATTTGGAGGTAAACTAAGATCCTTGATCGGTTACAATCTCCCTAGGTATACTGAATCGGGTGAATATTTCTTCATATATAAATTCTACCACATATTTCTCTGTGGCTCAGAATAAGGCTTTGGATTCTACCCACTTGGTGACATAATCTGTACAAACTAGGATGTACTTCTTCTTACGGGACATAGGGGAAATTGGCCCAATGAAATCAGAGCCCATTTCTCAAAAGGCTCAATCATAATTTGGGTTTGTAAAGGCATCTCATCGGATGGTGTAGGTATACCCATTCTTTGGAAACTGTCACACCCTTTGACATACTTAGCAGCATCTTTAAAAATGCTTAGCCAATAATACCTAGAGTGCAACACTTTGTATGTTGTTCTCTTGTCAGAAAAATGCCCGCCACAAGGTCCACCATGACATGCATGTAGGATATCTGACATCTCATCCTCCCGTACACATCGTCTAATAATAAGATCAGGACCAGTACAAAAGAGATCATTGTCCACCCAAGAGTAATTAGAACTTTGAACTATGATCCTACGTTTCTTAGGTGAGGAGAGATGGTTTGGTAGCTTTCCAGCTGCTAAATAATTGGCTATGTCTACAAACCATGGGGTTCAAATATACACAACGAACAAATGTTCATCTGGGAAGCTATCATCGATAGGACTAGCATTATCATCAATTTGAATTCGAAAGAGAAAATCTGCTACTACATTCTCTCGACCGAGACGATCAACAATGGTGATGTTAAATTCTTGTAACAAAAGAAGCCACCGAGTCACTCTGCCATTGGTGATTAGTTTATTCATCAAAAATCTAATGGCGGAGTGGTCGATATGTATGAAAATTTCATATCCTATGATATAATGACAAAACTTGTTGATGGCATAGACTACTGCTAGAAACTCTTTTTCAGTAACAGTGTATTTCAATTCTGAAGGAGTCAAATTTGTACTAGCAAAGTAAATGGCATGTGATGTTTGTCCCTCTTTTTGACCTAAGACTGCCCCTATAGCTATGTCGGAAGAATCAGTGGATATATGGAAGGGAAGGGACCAATTGGGGCCCCTAAGTATTGGTGCCACTGATAAATTTGCCTTCAAAGTTTCGAAGGCATGTTGGCAAGGTTCAGTCCATTGGAATTTTGTGTCTTTCATGAGCAGCTTGAACATAGGTGTGGCTATCTTAGTGAAATTTTCAATAAAATGTCTATAATAGACTACATGGCCAAGAAAACTTCTTACTTCCTTCGAAGTTTTTGGAGGAGGAAGATTAACAATTATTTCTATCTTGGCAGGATCCACCTTGATACCTTGAAGATAGACATGATGTCCTAGAACTATGCCCTCAGTTAGTAACATTTTACATTTTTCATGACTAAGAGATAAGTTCATTTCTTGGCACCAAATAAGAACTATTTCAAGGTTGTCAATGGCTTCTTGGAAGGTATTACCATAAACTATAAAATCATCCATATAAACTTCTACACAATCATGTATAAGATCAACAAAGATTCCTAGAACTGCCAGTTGGAAGGTGGCAGGTGCATTACATAAGCCAAATGGTAACAATCGATAGGCATATGTCCCCTAAGAACAAGTAAAGGTTGTCTTTTCTTGATCCTCAGGTGCTATTAGTATTTGATTGTATCTGCTGTACCCATCAAGGAATGAAAAATATTGTTCCCCTGATAAGGTATCTAACACCTGGTTAATGAAAGGAAAAGGGAAGTAGTCCTTAAGAGTGCCCCTTTTCAATTCTCGAAAGTTAACATAGATATGCTATTTCCCTGTGACTTTATTTGGAACTACCACCAGAGGAGACACCCAATTACTGTTAGAAATTGGGTAGATGAAACCAGCGCTAAGGAGTTTTTGTAATTCATCTTTTACTAAATCTTTTAGGGATGGATTCATTCTTCTCTAGGGCTACCTAATAGTAGGTATGTTTGAATCTATGTAAATGTCGTGGATACAGGTATCTAGGTGTATACCTTTCATATCGGTATATGCTCATGGAAATGCTCCAGTTTGACTCTTGAGAACTTTTAGTAATTGTTTTTGCTAACTCTCATCTAAACCTGCATTTATATGTAATTTTTTGGAACTAATCTCACAAGGTATGGTATAGGATCCTAGATTTTCTTAGATTATGAAGACACATGGTGTACTCGTAAATGTTGAGAGGATCATGTTTTATTTGAAATTTATCTCCAAAGATCTGGTCAAGTTGGGAAAAAGACTGAGTGAAGTCTATACATGTTGTGGAAGAGATAAATTGATTCAACACGTTCTTGGTATTTTGTTCTTGAAGTGCCCAGGAGAAATCACTAGCAAGGGAAATTTCTTCCAAGTTCTCATCCCCGAAAGGACAATATAACCAAAACATGTTTTCAGTTACTGGCTGTGTTGGTGGGTATAAAGCTAGTTTTCTTGTGGATAACCCATTAGAGATAATCATTTTGCCATCCCTACGTCCTATAAATGCATTGGAGGCAGCCAACCAAGGTCTTCCCAAAATAATGGGGTGACCTTTGTAGGGGTCTTTTGATTCTATGACCATTAAGTCCATAGGATATTCCCATGGAGCTACTGATATAGTGATGTCATCTAAGATCCCAGTAGGCTGAACCATAGTGCGATCTGCTAATTCTAGCATTGTTGGGGTAGGGCGGAGGAACTGTCCTAAATGGAGAGTCTCTAAAACTGTGGTAGTCATCAGGTTAATAGCAGCTCCTAGATCAATAAGTGTATTCCCTATGGCGGTGTTATTGATGACAACAGTCACCACAGGGTTTCTTGGATTTGAATACTTTGGGATTCTAGGTTGGTTTGCTATGGAATCTGACATTTCACCTATTACATGAATCATCGGAGGGTCTTTTTGTTTTCTACCTGGTCTTTTAATATAGAGTTCCTGTATTACTTTACTATAAATTGGGATATCCTTAATGGCTTGTAACAAAGGGATCTTAATGCAAATATTTTTCAATTCGTTAATGATATCATACTCTGGATAAGTTATAGGTTTTCTATTTCTAGATGCTCTGGATATGGGGGCGATTTTTCTCCTGTACTTACTTCTTTATGTGTATAGTTGTGTGTTGAATATTTAGGAATAACCACATCTTCAAGAATAACATCATTCAAAACTTCACTAGGTATGTTTTCTTCTTCATTCTCTTCTTGGATAACAACTGATGACTTGGGATGATCTTGCAAAACTCTTCCAGACCGCAGTTGAATCTCATGTATTGGTGTGATCGAAATGGCATATGATGGAAGAGGTAACAACCCAATGCTTTTAAGAGCTTGGGTTGGTTTTTTGTTAGGATTCGGTATCGGTTGTGCAGGTAATATTGTGGATCTTGAAGGATTCATGTTCTGGAAATGGTGAGGTTGATTTGGGATAGGGGGTAGTGAAGGAGGTGCAAATCTAGGAAAAAGTTGTTGGATATTAGGTGGTTAAGGATAGTTAGGCATAGGAGGAGTTGGTTGAGCATAATCTTGTCCTCTCCATCCGTGTGGCCATTGTTGTTGTTGAGCATTCTGAGGAGGGTACTGAGGTGGCCAATTTTTCCAACCTGAAGTGTTCCATTGTTGAGGATGTTGATAAGAATAGTAATAGGGTGAAATTTGTGATGGATCTTGATATGATGATTGATCTCTAGGTTTCCAAGGCCTCCTAGATAATTCACCAAAGTTTCCACTCTTATACATAGCTTACAACATGGGAAACGATGGACAATTTAGTCGGATGTTCTTCTGTACAAAGGTGGCAAACTGAAACATTGTTCAATGGACATTCTTGTGGGGGATGTTTGGTTCTACACCTAGGATAGAAAACACTAATTTCTGCACACTCTTCATCTTGCCTCGTTTTAGCTTGTAATGCATCCAGTTGAGAACCCATGGCTCCGAAGATATTTGTCTTGAAATTTTCCAATAGGTTTCCCAATTCTACCCTTGTAACTCCACCAGGACCGAATGTGTTTCCTTTTAGGTTCCTAGCATAAGATTCTCAAAAGTGTCTTCCACTTTTCCATCTGATCCTAGAGTAATTCCTACATAGCTCACAAATCTGTGAAAAAGGCTTATGAGAGATGTCTCCTGCTGCCATGAGATTAAGGTTTTCTAAGAATTCTTCTGAGATTCCCTTGAGGAAGAGTGTTCTTACTGCATCCTCCCGAAGATCACTATATTTAGATTTATGTAACGCATAGTTAAATCTTTCAAGATAGTCTTCTAGGCTCTCATCTTCAAGTTGTTGTATTTTAAAAATATCATTGCAAGAGTCCTTAGGTTTACAGTAATCCTGATATTTCCGTAGAAACATAGTCTTCATGTCTTCCCAAGTTCTAATACTAGATTCTCCTAACCCCATGAACCATTGGAGAGAAGAATCTTTTAATGTGGTAGGAAAGAGTTTTATCTTTTGGCCATCTTGTAGGTAATTATAACTCCTACACAAAATGTCAAATTCGAATAAGAATGTATCTGGATCCTCACTTCTCTTCCCATAAAAGGTTGGTAGTGAGGAAGGAGGGATGTTTTTCATAGTTACATCTTGTGCAGGTCTAAGATAGGGAACTCGGAGGTACCTTTAGTTCTAACCTCTCCTTCTCCCTCATCTTGTCGGACATGATATTCATTTTCATCCTCCATGAAGACTTGATTGCCAAAGAGAGAATACTTAGGTGGATCCTTTCTTGGTGAATATGGGATATCCCAACGTTCTGTTTTAGGGTAAATATTTCCCTTTTTAAGAGGAATTATCAGCTATGTGGGAGTCCAGTTTTGTAGGTACTACAGTTGTTGTCTGAATTTGTGAGATGACTATGTTCACAGAATTCTCAAAAAGAGTGTCTACTTGTGCAGGATCAACAAAATATACCAAGTTTGGAACACCTACTATTGAAAAAGTAGTTGTGGCTTTGGGTTTTTGAACTAATGGAGGGTTGGTAGGTTCTGAAGTTTTATCCTTTCAATTTTCCTCCTGTCTAAGTTCAGTCTCAATATGAGCTTGAGGTTCTTCTAGTGGACTTTCTTTATGAATAGACTATTATGATGTCCCTATGGTTTCCCCTAATTGATTTCCAAAAAATATTTCCTTTTCTTTCCAAGTAGGACTATCCCCTTTATGTGTCTTCTGATACCTTTCTGCTGAGTTAGTAGTTGGGGTGGCACGCACCCCGTATAGGTTAGTAGGAATTTTAGTAGGGGTTCTAGTAGGAGGGCTAGTTTTAATAAATCTACCTTGTGAGTCTCTAGACCTATTCATGAAAACAAGCTATAACTGAAATAAACTCTAACTGCATTACTACTATTGCTGGGTTTTGGGGATGCCTGTTATAACAGATGCGTAGGTTCTTACCTCTCATCTTACTGCTCACCCCGCCACCAACCTATTTCTAAATTTCAAAGCAGAAAATTCAAATCTATAACTAAGGCTCAAAATAAATTTCTACCTATCTACAACCGAGTTCTACAACTGAGTTCTACCTATCTACAACTGAATTCTACCTATCTACAACTCCCCGGCAACGGTGCCAAAATGTTGAGGTGTAATTACTGTCTTAAAGAATCACCAAAATATTTAATTATCAATCAGGGTTCGTAATCTTAGAGTTGTGGCACAGTATATGCTGAGGTAGAATGGGACCTAAGTTTTGGCTCGGCAGACCTTAGAAATGTTTAATAAAGAAAAGATCGAAAGATATTTCAAAATGAAAAACCGAGTCAAACTTCAGAAATACAACAAACAAACTAATTAAACCTACTAAACCAACATATCAGAATAGTATCAAGCTATACTACTCTATTCTATGGACAATAACTGGAAAGAAGATAAAAACAACAATATTATTCTAGAAAGCAAAACTAAATAAAAACAGAACTACTTTGTTGAAATTGAAAACTACTGAAAAACTCTAAACTAAGAATCAGAAACAATTGTAAATGAGTTCAGAAACCCATCTATGAGATAACTCAATTGACAACTAATTATGAAACAAAGAACTTAAAGCAAAACTACAAACGACTAGGTGAATTCAACAACTACTTATGCATTCAATTAATATTTCAAAACTACACTAAACTACCTAATTCCATTCTCCTTGGGGATTCCGAGGAAGTGTATCAAATGTAATGGGAATAGGAGCGAATGTATCCAAGTGGCTTTCAAATGTGACAAGGAAACAAAATGGAACTAAATCTAGTTTAAATTCTACAAATAAATGCAAACTAAGGATTGTCCAACTACAATTAACTTTAAACATCTTGATCTATCTTTTATCCATAAGAAAATGGTATAAAACTAATGAAATCTAGAAGCAAGTAGAAAACTTAATAAAGATATGTACTTGAACTGAATTTGATTTGGAAACAAGTAGAAAACTTGATAAAGATATTTATATATAAACAAGTAGAAAACTTGATAAATATATTTTATATAGAAACAAGTAGAAAACTTGATAAATATATTTATTTCTAAACCAAACCCTATTTCATGAACATCTTCATTAATTGTATGAATGGAATAAATGATTCAAGACTGAGATAACTTGGAGAATGAAATTGCTAAACCTAATCTAATATTAATCTTAACGACATATGATAAACTACACTAAGAATGAAACTGATAAATTATGTAACAGTAAATCATTAATGAATCAGACATAAGAGAAACATAACTTTGTAACGCAACTGAAGCAAGGTTAAGGAAAGATAGAATGAAAACTAAGGATGATGACAAACTTAATTAAAACTCTATGTTATGTGGAATTCTGCCCTACGGATAAGTCAAAACTCCCTTAGGCTAAAGTAGGATCTAACTAACTCTAGGCTAAGAACAGACAAAACAAATGCAACCTTGAATCCCTAGATCTAACAAACATCTCAGAATTAAAATGCTGAAGAGAATAGAAGGGATTTAACTGACCTTATGTCCAAGTGCTTTGTCTTTGGTATTTGCTCCAAGCTCCAAGTCTTCACAAATGAACCTGTCAAAGAGTAACCAAAACAAAAGCATGTACTATTCTCTAGCAATCTGAAAACATGAGTTAGGATCTAAATCTATGAGAGATGCAAATCATATCATTAAAACAATATTAACACAAATGATTTGGGGAAACAAGACAAGTTATTCCATTACAACTTGAAGATTACTTACAAAGGGTGCTTGATTCCCAAGCCAATCCTCCAACTCCAAGTGTCTTCTCCTCTTAGCTATCTCCACAATGATGCAAGACCATAAGTTTGATGCTCTCAAGAGTCCTCCCCTTTCCCAATGGCATGCCTCTCTTTTATAGTGAATGGTGAGGTTAACCAACAAGAGAGATGAGTGGATCTAAGGAGGGATAAGTGGATCAGGGTTTCTAATCGAAGGAGGTGAGTTGGGATCGAATCAAGGAACCCAATCTTCCATCATCTTTGAAAATCCAAGATCCCACAAGTCAAGGGAAAAAACTATTAAAAGGGTGCCGCGCTCTGCAAATGATACAGGGCGCGGCACTGTGCCGCGTTTTGTCAAGCTGGAAGGGCGCGGTAGTGTATGGAAATAAAGTCCAAGGTGGGTCAAAACTTGGCAGGGTGGATTTACCTTCAAGGTTGACTCATCATCTGTCTCTTCTGGAAGGTTCAAAACAGTAGGGAAAGTGTCGTCGAAATGTGTTGTGATGGGGATGCGACACCGTGAAATATAGAGGTATAACAGATGCCCCCTAAAGTGTGAGGTCAGAAGGGACTGATGGCCGAAAGACTTTACGAAATAAATGTGCAGAGATAGCATCGAGGAGAGCGACACGGAGCTGAAATGGAAACAAAGTGTTAGATATACCACCGAGGCGGGCATTCCCATGCTCGGAAACAAATGACTCAAAACATGGCTGCCGACCAATACATTGCAGATCCATGAGTACTGAGATAATGTAAACTGTGGACAGATCATGGCTACTATGAACAATCGTAGATCCATGAGACAGTAATGACACAGCCACGACCAATACAATAAGTGGATCTGTGTGACAATACAAGAGACATCTCCATTGCAGCCTGGACGCAGTCAAGATACAGTGATGCACCCAGGGTCTTCTACCCGATCGCATAAAGATACGAATCTAACCATGTGATTACAAGATGTTGAAGTCGAACATGGAAGAAACCATTTGATTACCGGTCAATGATGTGGACCGTTAACAAATGCGAGGGAGATCACCAATAATGACAATGATTCCCAAGGTATCAATAGTACATCTCAACGAAATGCGAATAAATGAGTTGATGTCGAGCATTCGAGAGATTGCTTGATCAGAGGTCAATGATGTGAACCTGCTGTCAAACACGAGGAAACCTGCCATTGAGGCATGCAGGTACCAAGGTACTAATGGTTGATTTCTAAGTCCAATTCCTGGATAGTGATTTGGTGTCGACAGGAATAGACTCGTCGAAGGTGGGCCATGATGATTCCCACATCATCGACACGAAATTGGCACATGTGATAGGATGATGAAGTAATGGGATATGTACTGACACAGCGGAGGCCTGACACAGTGAATGACTCGATACAATGCAACCCTTTGAACATATAACGGCATGTAACAAGACTTGGCAGCAGGGATTATTGATGAATAGAGGATAGACGTCAGATGAGTGGACTCGTGGCCAGGGAGACGACCCATGATGATGACTATGACTCAATGAAAAACGGACACCCAAATATAGACAAGAGATGGACACATGCCATGTTCAAAGGTAACGACTGACAAGCTGCCATAGATAAACTTGACTTGTTCCCCCATATTTCCCCGACGTGATGGACGAGTACCTCTTTCTTGTTTTACGAGCTTGAAGAGGATAGCAGATGCTCGGTGTAGCTCACCTTGTGGATGAGTCCAATCTCACATATTTTACGAACCTGAGAAAGGAGGGGTTCGTCCCAAAGTGGGTCCTTCGATGTTAATACTTTAACGAGCCCAAGGAAGGAAAACTCGGTAGTTTTTCATATTTAGAGAGCCTAAAAAACTTAAAGGAAGCTCCATAATGTACTTTTTCGTAAAATTTAGTCTCTCGATCCCGAAAAAGTGTAAAACGATTCCCGAGAGAACTCTCCCAGCCGAGATTGACTGAGGTATACCTTTCTCGTAAATAGTCTAGACGGGCCGAAAAAGGGGTAACCTATCACCGAATAGACGACCTTTCAAATACTTTTACAAGTGTGAAAGAGTCAAGATCACTTGGCAATCTTTTCAATTTTAAGGAGTCTGAAAAGAGCTTAACTATGGACTCCTATGGTCTTTTTCGTAAAAATTAATTATTCTGGCCCGAAAAAAGAATAAAATACAACCAGGATAATACTTTCCTCATCGTTTAACGAGCATGAGTAAAGCTGACCGTACTCGACACCGTTTACTTGCGTTTGACAAGCACGACACAGGTGTGAAAGCGCTTGGAATCTTTTTCAAGTTTTAAATCCAGAGCACGAAAAAGATAAAGTGGGCTCAATATGAAGGTCAAACTACGAACAAATACCAGTATGAATGTATCCCATTTTTACCGCAGATCCTGTCAATAAATGCTCAAAAATCGGGCATTAGTAATATGAATAAGGGTTTATTAATTTTGAAATAGTAAAAAATGTGAAAAAATGCTATATAAAGCATGGTAAAAATAGAAATTACTATTCATTTGTGATTTTTACCCAAAGGAGACATTTTTACCCATTTTGGAGCAAAATTTCAAGGATCGATACCGAGAGTTCTGGGAGACCATTTCGACCGCCGTCTGTGCCAGGTAAGAGTGCTTGAACTCCTCTTTCATTTCATGCAAGAAATTTTCACTTTCACCAGGGAAAAATTTATTTTTTTGGCAAGCCCTTTTGGCAAGAATCGCCTGCCGTACTGCCGCGTGGGGCCCCTATCGTGAAACGCGGCACTGTTCAACAGTGCCGCGCTGTAACTCCAAAAGGAGGCGCGACACTGTGGACTGCCGCGCGGCATGGTGTCCTCCAGGCGCGGCACGTGCGAAAATTGAGTTTGAAAAATCAATTTTTCCTCAAATTTTTGCTAGAAGCAAGTTGTTAAATAGCCACTAATTACTTTGTTTGCCTTTTTGCAGGGATTTGCAACTTGTTTGAGGCAAAATGGTGAGTTGGAAAGAGAGGGAACATGAAACGGACGATTTTAGGGCCGAAAATCATTTACCCACCGTGACCGCATTGAGAGAATGTGGTTTGCTAAAGTTTTTCAAGACTAAAGGGATCCGCCAACAACCCAAACTACTTACTCACCTCATTCAATTGTGGGATCCTGATATCGAAGCTTTCCGAGTAGGAGAGCACATACTTGAAATTCAACTTGAAGACATCTACTTCCTCACGGGCCTCTCGAAAAGAGGGGCCCGGCCGAATCTTACCGGGTACAGTGCTTCAGACTCAAGCACGGATGATTTAATTGCTCGATATTGTCAGGTGGGTTCGAGTAAGAAGAGTGGGAAAGTGGCCATAAAAGAGGTCACAAATCTTCCTTTCAAAACTTTGCTATTCACTATTACACGTGCAGCAGGAAGCGTGAGCCCACATCAGGAAACCCGCACACAGGTAAATCTCGCAGCAGAGTGCATGGGAGGAACGGTCTTCAACTGGTGTGATGCAGTGCTGTCCCATATGAAGGAACAGGTGCACAAATGTAGAACTGGGAAAAATACCCAGTTTGGCTATGGGAGTATCTTGGTCACTTTCTTCCTGGCAAGGGTGCCATTATTGCGTCCGCAGATATCTATGCATCCTCGCCCACTTACTGAGCCATGGATGGCTCGATGGAGCGACTATGCCGGGCGCCTTGGAGGGCCTCAGCGGCTAGCTTTTGGAGAGGACTTCTTCTCTTGGCTAGAGGAGCAGATAATCATGATCGACGACTATCCCTATTCAGGGGTAGATTTCCGCGAGGATATTGACTTGGCTTTGCCAGAAGATGATGACTGGGACAACTCTGGTATGACCTCCATGGATATGTATTTTTCTTTTTGAATATTTAATTTTTAATGCTTTTTTTTTTTTTTTTTTTTTTAGAATGTGTAAAAGACTTCTAATGTATATTCGTATGCATGTTGCAGATCGTGGACCACAACGACCAGCTGGATATTCACCACTACGTCGTGGCGGTGTAGATCGTCAAGCTGATCCTGTCGAAGAAGAAGATGAGGATGAGGCAGGAGGTGTCCGGGACATTGAGAGGAACCTGCAGGGATTGACTCATGGTATCCCTGCTATGCGGATGGATGATGTCCCTTACCCCCCTCCAGCGTCATACTGTAGGTGTACCTGGTCGTATCAGTCGACTTCTTCGCAAGGTGGTTCGAGCTGTGATGTGTTACCACCAGCGGCGGGAGGAGTCCGATGAGGGACGTGATAGGTCTCCTAGGTCTCCATAGATGGACTTTAGATCTTTTTGCGGCATGTACATGATATGTAGGCTTTGAGGGCCAATTTTTGTATATGGGATTTAATCCCCAATCTTGTCTTTGACACAAACTTTATGTATTTTGGAAAAAACACTTTTATATACAGTGATATGGACCTATTTATGATCTAAATATTTACAATGACTTGTGCATTTTAATTTTTTATGATGTGTTTATGTATGGGCAAGATGCCAATCCAAAATGTAATTAGCCAATGAATCGGCAATACAATTGAATTCTCTCGGTATGTGTTGATATGTAATAAAATCAAATGACCGTTCCAAGAGGCGTACTCTTCGAAATAAACGAAGTAATGTAGGATCGCGAACTGTGTAAACACGGTTTAGATGAGAAACCACGAGTTGGGAATCTAAAAAGACCGATAAGGAGTCAATCCCGAGTGAGGCAACCTCAGTTAAGAGACCAATGACTGCATGGTACTCTGCGATATTATTGGTTGCGGGACCTAAACAAATGGCTCCTGAAGAAAATAACTCGCCAGTGGGGGAATAGATCACCCATGCTGCGGAAGCGAGATTCCGGGTATGTCGGCTTGCACCGTCAGCGAATCCAAAGTAGGTAGACATCTGCGCATAAAAGCACGAGTCAAAGTAAGAGTAGATACATAAGATCCACGCGCACACTAAAAATAAAGCAAAAAGCAAACTAAGTACATTATGTACAAGAATTAACCCGCGTGGGGTAACCTCATGCGTAGAAACGCTTGAGGTATAGCCCGTTGCGGGGCCGTGCCAATGGCGTACCATCACAGTCGACTAGTTCATAGGCTCCTTTTTCTAAGACACGTTTTATGATGAAGGGGCCGTACCACATAGATTCAAGCTTGCCTTTTCCAAGTTTGTCATGCATCTGATCATATGTAAGTACAAGGTCACCTTCATTAAAGATCCGAGGTTGAACGGATTTGTCATATTGAGCTTTGACGCATTTTTTGTGAGCTTCATTAGCCAAAGCGGCGTCGCGGCGGGTTTCATCTAGCTTGGCTAGGTATAGAAACCGTTCTTCTTCGGAAGTAGTGTGTGGAAGTAGCTCTATGGCTATCTTGAGTGATGGAATTTCACATTCAATCGGGAGAATGGCTTCCAGGCCGTACACCAATTGAAATGGTGTAAACCCAGTAGCACTTTTCACTGAGGTTCGGTATGCCCACAGTGCTGAGAACAGAGCTGAGTGCCAATTGGATTTTTGGGTACCCACAATGCGCTGAATCATTCGTTTCAGGACCTTATTGATGGCTTCAACTTGGCCATTGGCTTGTGGGTAATACGGAGTTGAGTTTTCGTGGCGAAAACCCAGTTTGGCACTTAGTTCTTCGATCATATGATTCCTAAAATGGGAACCATGATCGGTCACAATAGACTGTGGGACACCGAATCTAGCTATGATATGATTGAATATGAACTGCGCTGCTGTTTTGCCGTCTTCAGCATACGTAGGCATCGCTTCAGCCCATTTTGTAAAATAGTCCACAGCTACTATGACATAGCTATGCCCCCCGGCTGAAGTGGGCTTACAGTGCATAAAATCAATGCCCCATTTGGAAAAGGGGCCGACGGCAATAACAGGATGGAGTGGAGCAGGATGCGAGCGTGCTTTGCTATGAAAGAATTGACATGGCGGACACTTCTTGACTGTTTCAATGCAGTCTTTGAAAATCGAAGGCCAGAAGTATCCTGCTCGCAATATTTTCTGGGCCGTAGCCATCCCAGAGAGATGACCACCACATGCTCCAGCGTGGCAGTCATTGAGAACGCGTTCCGCCTCATCTAAGGTCAAACAGCGTCGAAGGACAGTGTCGACACCACGTCGATACAAAGTATCGTTCACTATAAGGTAGTATTTTGCGTGATGTCTGATATGTCGTCGTTCATCGCGGTTGAGGTCGGGACGGAAGCGTTGGGTTTGGAGATATAAGAGAATATCCCCATACCACGGATCAGACGTGCTAATGAGGAACAATGATTCGTCGGGAAGAGAATCAATGGGCTCGGATTGCTCAGTAGCACGGGGCAAGTGACAAATTAACTCAGCGAAGACCAGAGATTTCTTAGACTTGGCTTTGACGAATTCCAAGTCAAACTCTTGAAGGATGACAATCCAACGGGAGTACTTGCCTCCAAGCACTTGTCGTGTGAGGATATAGTACATCGGATTGAAATCAGCGATGACGGTGGTCCGGCGGAGTAAGATGTAGTGACGGAATCTCTGGACAGCAAACACTGTTGCCAGAGCCAGCTTTTCAACATGTGAGTAGCGAGTTTCAGAGTCGAGAAGACTCTTGCTGAGGTAGTAAACCACATGTTCTATGCCGTTGTGATCTTCCTGGACTAACACCATACCAATGGTGGAAATCGAGGCTGCGAGATAAAGGATGTAGTCCTGTGTGTAATTGGGGGGTTGAATCACAGGATCTTTAGTTAAGGCTGCCTTTAAATTGTCAAAGGAGCGTTGGGCTTCATCATCCCATATGAAGGGAACATTCTTCTTGAGAAGCCGCATGTAGCCTTTTGTTATCTCAGACAGATTACAAATAAAACGGCGTAGAAAGTTTGCATGCCCTTGCAAACATTGAAGTTCTGGAATATTAGTAGGTGAAGGCAGGGCTATGATAGCTGCTACCTTTGCGGGATCTAGACGTATCCCGTCTTTGGAGACTATGAAGCCCAACAGTTTTCCGGCTTCTACACAGAAGACGCACTTATGGGGGTTCAAACGTATATTGTAGCGCCGGCATCTTTCGAAAATGGCACTCAAGTGATCTGGATGTTCTTCCCGAGTTCGAGAATGAGCGGGAAGGTCATCGAGATATGGCTCTACGATATGTTTGATGTCGTGAAATGCGTAGGACATCGCCCGTTGGAAAGTTGCCCCAGCATTTTTGAGGCCAAAAGGTAACTTCCGATATGCAAAGATCCCCCAAGGGCAGATAAAGGCCGTTTTGTGCTGGTCGGCTGGGAGGATATCGATCTGATTATAGCCAGAAAAGCCATCCATAAATGAAAAGATAACACTTCCGGCACAGTTATCGATGATCTGGTCGATAAACGGAGTTGGGTAGTTGTCTTTGGGACAAGCTTTGTTCAAATCACGGTAATCAACACAGACTCTAATCGTTCCCTGTTTCTTGGCTACAGGGACGATGTTGGATACCCATTCTGTCAATGGGACAGGATAGATAAAACCAGCACGCAAAAGTTTTTCAACTTCTGCTTTAATGGCGGCTGCCTTACGAGGATGAACGGGTCGAAGCTTTTGCCGAACAGGTCGGGCGCCAGGGAAAGTTGGAATTTCGTGGACTACAATCGATGGGTCGATTCCTGGCATCTCTTCATAACTCCAAGCGAAAACATCGCGGAAAGTTTTAAAGTAGGCATTATAGAACTCCGTCTCAAGAGGAGTACATGTTTTGCCAATGTGTACGTTTTCCACGATACCAGGCTTTACTGAAATGTCGATGGGAGTGGTTGCCATAAGATTGGCCAAGTTGCCTTCAGAAAATACTTCGTCGAGGGAAGTGGGGAACTTGGTTTGAACCATCCCAAGTGAAGCACTGGATTTGGTATCGGGCTCGAGTGACTGAATGGTGGGGAATGAAGATCGATGATGAAAATCTCCCCATGGTGGCTCATTACCGCACATAACCTCTATGATTGATTCGTCGGTGGGAAAAATCAAGTTGAGAGGATCAAACAATGGTGGGCGTGTATGAGTTTCAGTCGAGAGCTGTGCCACTGTGTGATCAGTAGAACAGTCGACCCAATCTGTGGCTGATTGGATCGCGTCATAAGCTGCAAGGTTTCTGTTCAAAGGCATGGAATTGCCATAGCCTTGGATCTGAGTAGGACTCGGGATCACCCATGAATCATCAGACGGGGTGACATGTGACGAAATCATGTTGACTGGTTGAAGATGGGTTCCCAGCTCTGGAAAAACTCCAATGAGGGATGAATCCTTCATGAGACCAACACCTATGTCTTGGAACCGGTACCGAGGTTGATCCAGTAACGGAACGGTATTGGCGGAGTTCGGATGAGAGTCTGGGATACAGTAATCCAATTGATCAATAGTGACAATTTTCCCTTCATGAGGAAATTGTACAATCCGGAAGACTGTAGATGCAATGGCAGTCATGGCATAGAACCAGTTCCGACCAAGTAGGAGGTTGTAATCCAAAGGTGCATCTACGACTTCGATGTGTACGGATACTGTTTTGCCCCCCAGTGCAACACCGATTGAGGGGATGAGTCCGTATGGTTGAAAACCATGTCCATCAAACGCTCTAAGAGTAGTGGGAGAAGTTGTGACCTCAGGCGAGCCGAGGGCTCTCCAGCAGTTCAAAGACATAATCGACGTGGAAGCACCCTCATCTAACACTGTGCGGTGGATAACATTTCCACAGATTTTCGTATGCACCTGGAAGGCTAACTGGTGAGAAAGCCTAGGTTTAGCGTGCTCCAAGTTAAACATGATGGAGTTTGAAGTATCTGGGTCCAATGCCCCCAGTGCTGAAAGTAGGGTTCTACGCTGCGTGGGGCAGTGTTGGAGAACCTCGAGAGTTGACATAGCGCAAGGTGCTTGAGCCAAATCTTCAACAATGTTGTAGTTTTGGGCAACTCGCGCATTCGGATTGAATGTCGCCTTTCGTATGGTGCCCTTAGGTGGGCGTAGCACTGTGTCCATAAGTTGTCTCTCGATATGGAGGTGACCATTAGGGGGGGGAATAGGAATCGGATCTTCAACAGGAGACTTGCCTTTGGCTGTCTCCGATTGTTTGGTTGAACTTGGAGGATTGTCATACGTCTTTGAACGAGTGGTGATATTAATCTCCTCATTACTTGTCATTAGGATCTCGCGGTTTGTGGACGTCTCTCCACGGGAAGGATTGGTCGGGTTGCCCCCTTGTGGGGATTCTTGGGCAACCATTTGCTGTTGCTGTTGGGGGAAAGGGTCAGTTAGCACTGCCGGTCTAGAGGATCCTTTAACGAAGTTATGGACCTCGTCCTTGTAGGGACAGTCACACGTGTAATGATCATCTTGACAAATCATGCAGGGAAACTTAGCTTTTCGACGTGGTTTTTGATCATTCTGGGTAGGTTGTGGTTTGGGGTTCTCCTGCTGGTTCTTCTTGGGTTTACCACGATTATTTTTCTTTTTTCCTCCGGAGGGTTGTGATGTAGATTGGACTGCATTCACTTCGGAGGAGACAGCAGGAGAAGTGGAAGCTTTTGAAGCGGCCTGGGTAAAAGCGGGGGAAGCAGAAGCTTGTTGCCCCGTCGAGTTGGTAGCAGGCTGAGCCTTAACTGAACCAACGATACCATCAATGGGTGGTTCAGTAGTAGGCTTTGTAGGATCAGTGTGAATGCGGGAAGCATGTGGAAGAAGTTCGTGTAAAGTACCGGATTGAGTATATACTAAATCCATGTATTGTGCTGCCGAGATGGCTTGTTCTTCCATAACAGGTCCGCGCATAGCAATATCTCTGGCTATGGGAGGCAAAAAGGATTTTGTAAACCAATCAGCAAGTAGCTGATCTGGAATAGGTGCCTTTATTAGCCTACGGCGTCTTCGCCACTCATGGATGTGATCCGAGATGTGTGTAGAAGTGGTTTGACGCAGTGAATTTAGCAGTTCTGTTCCAGTCTCATATCGGATGGGAAGCTGGAAATGTGTCAGAAACTGCATAGCCAAAGTGTTGAAATCACGAAAAGAGTGTTGTGGCAGCTCGATGTACCATTTTGCTGCCGTTCCGGTAAGCGTACGTTGGAAGAGTCGAAGTCGGATGGAATCATCCATCAAGGAGTTTGATGAACACCAAAGATGGAAGGTCATCACGTGGTTCTTGGGGTCTTCCCCGGGCTTAGCATCGAACTTGGGAATGTCCGATGGTAGTTTGGCTGGGATAGGTGGCCAGTGAGGTTCATGCCATATAGGATCGTTAATAAGCCTCGACAAATCAGGTAGATCAAGTGTGGCCAAGAAGGGAAGCTGACGGTTGGTCTGCGGGTATGAGTAGTAACCATGTGGTGCAGGGAACCCTGGAGGGCCTTGCATAGCATGCTGCTGTGTGTTATACCCATATGTGTTTCCCGCGGGATACTGCTGGAAGTTCTGCGGATAATAAGCCATCTGGTTAACCGGTTGATTGTAAGCAACTGGTTGGTAAGTGTTCTGCTGAGTGGGTATAGTACCCTGAGGCTGTTGATGCCCAGGATTGGTTGCTATTCCTTGTTGGGAAAAAGTTCCTTGGAATTGTTGTGTTCCAGGGATGTTGCCACCATACTGTGTAAGTGGAGAATTTCCCATAGCAGGGTTGGGGAGTGGCTGCGACTGTGGTGTCCATGGAATGCTCGTTCCTGCTTGAGGAACGAGTGGAAATTGAAGTGACGTGTTCCAAGGAGTTGTGGCAGCCGAGGGGTAAGGGAAGCCAGAATTCAGGTTGGGGCAAATCTGAGATTGCCCCCCAGCTTGGTTCCAGTTTCCGAAAAGTGAGTACCCCCCACTCTGTGGGATTTGATGCTCCCAAGAAGGAAGCATACCTGACAGGGGTGGTTGAGAGTAAGGCCCGGTGGGAACACCGGAATAAGGTTGCCCACTGCCAGGTGGATTGTACATACCAAACTGAGTAGAAACTGCTGGTTGGGAAACTTGTTGGAGCGAGCCAATAGGTTGTCCGCCAGCAGTTAGGTTGGATGGCCCTATGTGAGGAGGCTGTAGACTGGGAATTGGGTTCCCAGCAAAAGGTTGTCCTCCGACTGGTTGGGTTGATGGCCCACCAGTTGGAGGTTGTTGACTAACAATGGGGTTCCCAACAAAAGGTTGCCCCCCAGCTGGTTGGGTTGATGGTCCACCAGGGAGGGTTTGTAAGTTGGAGTTAGGGACCATTGCAGTCGGTTGTCCACCTCCTGAAATAGTATAAATGGTGGCTGAAGGTGATCCTCCGGTCGAAACGGAAGATCCAGCAGTATGACTAGGTGTTCTTCCGCCGCTAGCTAAATATGATAGCATGGATTGGCCAACGGCGCCAAAAGTACCGATTAGCGGAGGCGGTCGTCCGTATTGGACAGGTGAGGACGGAGAAAAAACTGGGTTATCCCTCATAGAATGTGCACCAAACATTGGTGATGACAGCAAATGTGGGGAATTTAGCCCAGGAGTATCAGCGTCGTCCATCACGTGTTCAATAATAGGAGGACCATCGAGAACTGGGTCCGAGTTCATATCCTGAAAAGGATTTTGGGGATCCGGCAGGAACCTAGGTGTAGTAAAGTCCGAAGGTCCTGAGCCGTCTGCAAAGGAATGATGAAATTCTGTGCTAGACGGAACGTTGGGATCCCTATAGTCAGAAGGACGAGAAACAGGGGGGTATCTAGACGCTGTCGAAAGCATTTGCTCTATGTTGCGTCTAAATTGTGCCGATGCTAACGGAGAGTTCGCTAGGCTAACCATACTAGACTGGATGGAAGCCATAATTTCGTGTCCCGGTGGGATGTTGGGTAGATGAAAAGTGCGAGGTACGTTGCTAGAAGAACTTGTCTCCTGAGGATGAACACTGGGTGACGTAGTAATAACAGGCGGAAGTTCCGTCTGGGAAGTAATGAAGCCATAATCGGGTTCAAAAGGTGTGTCAGGTAGACGAGTATCTTCAACAATCTCAACGTAGCCACCTGGGACTGAAATTAGGCCAGGTATGTCCTGGTCGGATCCTTCCGTGGTGCCAATAGATCCGTCTATATCATCGTGGAAAGTGTCTGATGGACGGGAAGTGTTGGCCTCCGGTAGAAGGATGACCTCTGGTCTAGTACTCTGGGTCATGCTAGGTTCAGCTGCTGTAACTGTGCCCACTGTTATAGATAAATCTGGGATGACAGTGGGTGAGGTGACAGTGGAAGCCTCAGACATGCTAGTGGTCATAGAAGCTGCAATGGATTCTGAGACTGTGCTGTGTGTGGCAGTTACAGGCGTAACTGAAGATGTTGTACGTATCGGCGGTGGGATGTTGCCTCGACCAGCACCGCGGCCAGGAGGAGCAGGAATGCATGATGCAGACGGACCAGAAGTCCGTGGCGGTGGTGGTGGTGGAGGGCTTAGGCCCTGTTGTCTTCGTGATCTTCTTTGTTGATCTGACATGATGACAGGAAAATGAAAATCGGGGGCAGTACTGTAAACAAAGAACTCAAAAACTCTAATGCAGCCGAGTGTGCAAAAGAGGAGCTAGAAAAAGCAAGGCTCACAGGCCAAAAAAGCAAGCTCTAAAATCTATACTGAGACCGGTGTCTCAATAAGCGAGCTGATCAACAAAAATGGCCAGAATGCCAACAAGCAGTCCCTACAAAGAAAAAATGACCCTCTACAAAGATGAGACGCCAAGCAAACTCCTAACTAAGAGCTGGAGACCTCAACAGGCTGTATCCTTCGCAAGGTGATGAAATCCAAGTCGAACAATACAACATGAGAGACCGATATAAGAAGGATATCCCTCTACCGAAAGGGATCCTGGGTAAAAGAGCCCTAGTAGAATAGATACTAAGCCACCTCGTTCATGACACGTCGGAAAAGGTTTTGGGCACTTCAGCCTTCCGAAGAAGACAGCGATCGATGTTGCCTTAGGGCTAAGTGGAGTGCGGTATTCCACAGAGTCCGTCCGGTTCTCAATCTCGCGGCCGTTTAACCCCTGAACAGTTAGAAACAGTCAGGAGGCCCCTCCACAAACTAGCTGTGACCGTGTCAATAAGTACTAGAGGATTTTAGTTCCCTAAAGACAACGACTATGTCTCAGATGAAAATGACAAGGGGGAATTATTTAGATGCCTATCCCCGGTGTCCTACCTAACTACCAAATTCTTTTGATTTCCTCAAGTGAGGTTAAAGTTGGTTTAATTAGGGTGATTAATTTTAGTGGCTGTCTTTACTCAATCGGGTAGTGGACGTGAAACTTGATGGTGTTATGACGACTCAAACCATGCAAATGAGAATGAATCATAAACAAGCCTTTGTCTTCGATGAAATCTAGCTAAGGTAAAGATAGAGGTTCTTCGATCCAATATGCATAACAATTTTCACAAGCACTCAAAGTAAAAGATTTTTCTTTTCTTTTCGATTTATAAACCAAGCCAAACTGAAGTAAACACGCTTTTCAATGCACTGATTTTACAATCTACAATGCTTCTATGATGAGAATTTTTATGGCAAAATTAATGGTTCATTTCTCTATGCAAAATGCCACTAGACCTTTTCAAATTAAATAACAAATTTGCTCTCAACCAATGATCTTTTTGATTTACTGAAAATGATAATGACAATATGACTGTAAAACTACAGTGTTCAGTAACAGAAGACAGCGGTGTTGAGTTGGTTGTGGGGAAAAGCCAAGTCAAATGCAATCAAATTGAAAAATGACCAATATGTCAAAAGTGCCACTTAATTCAATCAATCAATCAAGCTCACAAACTATGTAATAAGCAGACCAAACAGACTGGAAATTAACCAGGATGCTAACAGGCAACAGTAAAGACTATCTGAGGCAGGGAGAAACTCAGGAAACCAAGCAAAAATTAAAAAAATTTACCTACTTGCAGACACTACCGCGGGCTATAGACTGCCTGAAGCGCGGCACTGTGTAACTGTCGCGCTGGTATGAATGACTAGGACGCGGCACTGTGTAAATGTCGCGCTGGAAGTGGTTCATAGGGCGCGGCACTGTGACAAGAGGGAAAAAAAACGCAACTGGAAAAGAAAAAATCAAGTTTTCAGGGTTGTTGCTAACCCAGGGGACTCAGTAATTAAACAGGGAGATAAATACTGCGAGGAGGGGTGAATAAGGGTCAAAAAAGACCAAAATTCAAGCTGGTTTGAAGTGCAACAAAAGACTGATAATTCAAAGATAAATGACTGTGAATTTGAACCAATCAAGCAGTAATCAAACCCAGCGGAGTCGCCATTCTTGTTATGTGGAATTCTGCCCTACGGATAAGTCAAAACTCCCTTAGGCTAAAGTAGGATCTAACTAACTCTAGGCTAAGAACAGACAAAACAAATGCAACCTTGAATCCCTAGATCTAACAAACATCTCAGAATTAAAATGCTGAAGAGAATAGAAGGGATTTAACTGACCTTATGTCCAAGTGCTTTGTCTTTGGTATTTGCTCCAAGCTCCAAGTCTTCACAAATGAACCTGTCAAAGAGTAACCAAAACAAAAGCATGTACTATTCTCTAGCAATCTGAAAACATGAGTTAGGATCTAAATCTATGAGAGATGCAAATCATATCATTAAAACAATATTAACACAAATGATTTGGGGAAACAAGACAAGTTATTCCATTACAACTTGAAGATTACTTACAAAGGGTGCTTGATGCCCAAGCCAATCCTCCAACTCCAAGTGTCTTCTCCTCTTAGCTATCTCCACAATGCTGCAAGACCATAAGTTTGATGCTCTCAAGAGTCCTCCCCTTTCCCAATGGCATGCCTCTCTTTTATAGTGAATGGTGAGGTTAACCAACAAGAGAGATGAGTGGATCTAAGGAGGGATAAGTGGATCAGGGTTTCTAATCGAAGGAGGTGAGTTGGGATCGAATCAAGGAACCCAATCTTCCATCATCTTCGAAAATCCAAGATCCCACAAGTCAAGGGCAAAAACTATTAAAAGGGTGCCGCGCTCTGCAAATGATACAGGGCGCGGCACTGTGCCGCGTTTTGTCAAGCTGGAAGGGCGCGGTAGTGTATGGAAATAAAGTCCAAGGTGGGTCAAAACTTGGCAGGGTGGATTTACCTTCAAGGTTGACTCATCATCTGTCTCTTCTGGAAGGTTCAAAACAGTAGGGAAAGTGTCGTCGAAATGTGTTGTGATGGGGATGCGACACCGTGAAATATAGAGGTATAACACTCTAACTGGTGTAAACCAAGATCTTAATTACATCTAAGGAGGCTAATTAAAAGCAAGAAATATCACAGTTCAAAGACCTAATAAACTGGATTCTAAATAAGCATAAAAACAATGCAGAAAGTATTAAGGTCCATATGACAATCCGGATGGCTGTTGGAATGTCAGTCCGGATAGAAGAAAACAATTTATACTAAGGAAAGAAGTGGTTTAGATGATCTTAACGTCAGTTGACTGGTGCATATGAACCTATAGTGCAAGGAAGAAATGAATAAAGTGTTTAGGAGCTAAGATAACAAGAAGTAATCTATTCTAATCGTTGTCTAAGGAATGAACTATTTCTATGGCATAAGAAAACAAAGCTGAAATAAAGAATACTAACCTACAGCTACAGGAAAGGAACTAACATAACTAATTCTAACTACGACTGAACTTGGAATATGAAGCTAACTAAATTCTAAGTGTTTGTAAATACAGGGCTAAGAGCAAACTAAGCAAACTAAACAATTTAAGCAAACTAAGCAAACTAAGCATGAGCAACTAAGCGTGACTAAGCAAACTAAAAATGACCGGTCACTAATTACATTATGGAAATATCATTAACACGAACAACAAATTAAACATATAGATCATAAAACAGAGGTATCATTTACATAAGTGGTAAAACAACATATAGATTACAAGACAAAGAGATCATATACAAAATGAATACATAAATTAAACAAATAACACAACTTATCTGTAGAAGAAAAAGACAAATTATATACACAGACGGAAGACCACTAGTTGTTGAGGGGCCCTTCTCAGCAATCAGAGGTTGCGTCTTAATAAATCAATCACCATGCACACTACTGAGCTCTCATAAAACTAGAACAGAGGTGTATTAAATTAAAAACAAGTTATAGCGTTGCTATGTCTACTTGCAGCTGAAAAACTAGAAACTAAGAGACTAAAAGGACTAACTTGTCTCAGTCACGAAGATGTCTATATATACAGAGTTACAATTGCGAAAGCAAGTTGACCATTTAGTGTTCGACTGCTCTAATAATAGGCAGTCTTAATGCCAAAAAACGGCTCTGCTTAACAATACACAGTAGCACATGGCCAAGGAACGACCCCATAACAGTTTACGACAGTGCACGAGGCATCTACCAGGTTCCACGGCATTGGTTTCCTTCACGCGGTTGTTGATATGTTGATCCTTCGTTGACGTGGGAATATAGATGTGTTTTCGAGCTGAGCGTGTAGGAGAGGGAATCATCCAGAACACCAACTCACTCACCATAAGGGCCATGTTCTAAACAAGACCCATGTGACGGTTTGCTTTCTAACGGCCCGAGAATATATCAACTGACGATCTCGTGGGTTGAATGCGGGTCTCAACAACAGGCTGAATGCGGCTGATCGTTTCCACCATGAATACGCATCTAAATGGAGGTTTGTTTGAGATCCATAACCTATGGAATGAAAAATATTTTCCAAGCAAGCCAATAAATATCAAATACACATCAATAAATCACAACATGACGATTTTTACTCAAAATTCATATGATGTGTGAATATATGCATACCTGATCTGTTTGACAGTCTGAATGGCGGAAATGATAACTTTCTATATAAAAAATGGTGAAAATGATGCCAATCATAGTGTGTTTGATGATCAAAAGTGGTGATAAAATGGACACCAAGAGTAACACTGGCTCGGTGGAGGGTTTTGCAGAGTTGACCAACCAATGCGAGAGTTGCATTGAAGGAAACTAAGCAAAACCCTAGTTTACGAAATGAATGCACAATGAAGTCATTGGGCCATGACAACATGAGGGAGAGGCCCCCCTAGAGGTAATCGCATGCTAGGAGACCAACGGAGTTGACGGTTTGTCGATCCGACCTCCGGTTTTCGAGTTATGTCAAGTTGCAAGTTGCATGAAAATGCCGCTTAGGGACACTTGGTGACTTTCGATTCGGGAGCGAAAAATCAAACAGAGCAACAAGATTGCGTGCCGTTGGCTCCTACAAGTGTGTATGGGAAATGCCGATGTGGGAACACTACTAAAACTGCCTTGGTGGAAGGTTTTGCAGAGTTGACCCACCAATGCGAGAGTTGCATTGAAGGAAATTGAGCAAAACCCTAGTTTACAAAATGAGTGCACAATGAAGTCACTGGGCCATGAGAACACGAGGGAGAGGGCCCCCTAGAGGTAATCGCATGCCAAGAGACCAATAGAGTTGACAGTTCGTCGATCTGACCTCTGGTTTTCGAGTTATGTTGAGTTGCAAGTCGCATGAAAATGTCGTTCAGGGACACTTGGTGACTTTCGGTCCGTGATAGAAAAAGAAAACGGAGCATCAAGATTGTGTGCCATTATCTCCTGCAAGTATGTATGGGCAATGCCGATGTGGGAACACTACCAACACTGGCTCGGTGGAGGGTTCTGCAGAGTTGACCCACTAATGTGAGAGTTGCATTGAAGGAAACTGAGCAAAACCCTAGTTTACAAAATGAATGCACAAAGAAGTCATTGGGCCATGAGAACATGAGGGAGAGGCCCCCCTGAAGGTAATCACACGCCAGGAGACCAATGAAGTTGATAGTTCATGGATCTGACCTCCGATTGCTGAGTTATGTCGAGTTGCAAGTCGCATGAAAATGCCGTCGAAACTATCCCGATAGAGTCACATGGGTATTATTTCTCAAATTCATTTAAGAGGGTTGAGTGGAGTATTTTGGTCTTTTTAGGACCCGGACCAGCCAGTTGGTCGAGCTTGCTTGCACATCATCGATATCTCGGTCCAAAATTTACGTGGTTATAAATAGAGGAGCATGAGTGCCTTTGAACTAGGAAGAGGTAAAATGAGCTAGATTGAGGGCAATAAATGTTGTATTTTTTCACACAATCTAACGGAAAATGGCCATGGGATTGGGCAGGATAACTCCCTCCAAACAATAGCCACCACAGATCTACAAAATGGGGTTAAGGGAGGGAAACAAATTTTAAAACAAGCAATAATATTCACTTTATATAGAGTATAAATTATTGCTATGTGGAAGCTTCTCGTAAATTGAGATCATATTGGCAGCCTCCCCTATTAAGTTATAGGATGTTGCAAGGATTTTGTAATGTGACAAGGTTTTTCTCTATGCTCTGAACAAGGAAGCCATTAATTAATTAATGCTGCCATTAAATGCAAGGTAAACATCCCTATAATACCATAAAGGAAAGAGTTCATCATTTAAAGCATCAATGTATCAGATGCTTAGTAAGGGAGTGTGTAGTTTTTGCACACGGTGGTCAACTTTGCAAAATAATACACGAGACACTTTTGGCTAGCATTCTTGGCTGGAATTTTAATCATTCTTGTCACGTCCAATTGAATTTTAATGGAGTCTGGGTTCCCATGCTCCCGCCAAATTAGGCCCATCACTGAATGAAATGAAGCTAGCTAAGGTGTTGAATTTAAATCATTCATGTCATGTCCAATTGAATTTTAATGGATTCAATGAAGCTATCTAATGCAATAGTTTCCGGTTAATCTACGAAACTAGGGTTTTGCTCAGTCAGGTAGTGTGTAATTTTTGCACACGGCGGTCAAATGTGCAAAATCATCCACTGGGCACTTATGGCTAGCGTTCCCGGCTGGAAGCTTCCTAGACACACTTGCAAGACTCCTCGAACCCCGATTTTGTTGCACGGTCGTCATTCTATGCCCCCAGTAGGTATCTAGCAGGTGTCCCTGAAGGCCTTTTGGATGCGAGGCAGAACAAGGCATAGAATGACGACTATGGATCATATCGACAAACCGTCGAATCCGTTGGATTTAGGACATCAAGATAGTGCTAGGGGTACCCCTCTCCTCTGGTCCCATGGCTCAGGTGTCACCTTGTAGGTCCATTTTGGAAACTGGGGTTTTGCTCAGTAAGGGAGTGTGCAATTTTTGCACATGGGGGTCAACTTTTCAAAATCATACACCAGGCACTTATGGCTAGCGTTCCCAACTAGAACCTTCCTAGACACACTTGTAGCACTCCCTGGAACCCGGTTTTGTTGCACGGTCGTCATTCTATGCCCCGGGTAGGTATCCAGCAGGTGTTCCTGAAGACCTTTTGGATGCGAGGATGCGAGGTGGAACGAGCCATAGAATGACGACTGTGGCTCGGATCGACAAACCATTGACTCCATTGGATTCAAGACATCGAGATAGTGCTAGGGGTGCCCCTCTCCTCCAGTCCCATCACCCAGGTCCATATTGGAAACTAGGGTTTTGTGCAGTAAGGGAGTGTGCAATTTTTGCACATGGGGGTCAACTTTGAAAAATCATCCACTGGGCACTTATGGCTAGTGTTTCTCTTCTAAAGCTACGCCAACACTCTTGTTAAAGCAAATGAATCTTAATAAACGTCAGCAGAGCTAGGCATTAATTCAATCCACAATTTTCATATCGTTATGGAATAGATGTATTGCAACTAATGGCATGTCTTTTCAATGCACAATTTTCATTTCGTGCCTCCAATTTCATTTAGGTAAAGTGTCAAAAGGAGAGATGGAAAATTCATCCTTGGGAATAATAACCAAACCAAGCAACAAAATTGAATGTTGTAATTTTTGGAAAGTGTGTTTGGGATAGACCGACATGAGCGCATTGTCCATAAACTCTCATGCAAACTTTTTATGAATTTGACCTTTTAGGTTTTGTGCACTGTAAATAAGTGTTGAGGAATAAACATGGTTGGGGGGCAATGGATTTAATTCCAAACTTAACATTCTTGAGCTCAAACACCATGATAGAATCCCTCTCGTAGGAGTATTTGGAATTCAAGTTGAATATGGACACCATGATCAAGTCTTGGGCGTCTAGGTTTCTAGGTTTTTGGGTGATGAAATTAGGTATCTAACAGTTATATTTGTGTGGATGATGGATGGGAATCTTGTGGTTAAAATGGGATGGTGATGGTGACAACATGGGTAGGAAGAGCATGGTGGTGATTTTCATGGTGGCATGGTGATGGTGACAATGACCATGGGGATAGTGATAATGAGCATGAAGATGGTGATGAACTTGTGAGCATGAAAATGGGCATGAGGATGCAGATATTATGGTTTACTGAGATGGGAGAAAAAAACAAAGAAAACAAATCCATGACGAAACTTGTGTAATTTATCAAGTTGTACCAAGTCTATGCAATTTATCAATCTATCAAGCTATCAATGTATGGCTGCAATAGTCAAAATATTAATGTCAATACTCAATGAGACCACGAAACAAAATCATAGCATACATGTACACCACATACCTATAACCTAGTACACAATAAAACATGCAAACCACATACCAGATTACCTACCTATGGTCATTCGACTAGACCATCAGGATCACCTTGAATACCAATGGTTTCCTTTAACCTCTCGTGCTCGGAATAAGGCAATAAGTATCGTGCCTTTGATGAGTTCTTCCTTGGAATTGTTTGCAGCTAGAGGTTTGTGCCAATAAATAAGTTTGTATAATGGTATACAATCTCACCTGGTCTATAATCTTCATATGTATACCCTTTTCTATTTGCTGAGTGGGAAACATGGTTCAAATATTCTCCCTTTATAACCATCGACCCAATCGAAAAATCAATTCCCTCAGAGTCCCGTAATGGGACATTTAGGGTTTTCTTCCCTCTAAGCAAGGTGCCAGCCAATAGTCAGTGTGCCATGCATTGCGTCTCGGGGAAACCACTGCATATATGTGCCCTGGAGAAAATATAGTTCCAACATTTCAGTCAACTAATTAGACACAACTAGTTGTCAAAAATATCAAAAATATACACAGCTAATTAGACACAACTAGTTTTCAAAAATATAAAAATATTAATCGAACTTGGTTGTACAAGATCTGATATTTGGTCATAGTCTGGTGAAATACTTGATTGGTCCTCCTCCAACTGGGATAATTCTGTAGCTATCCATCGACCAATGGGGAGTGATACACAGTCCTAGCTATCAACCCAATTTATGGATTCACATTCGTCCCATTCAGCACTACTACATGGAGAACAAAAACATGACAGTTTCCTTGTCCACATTTCAAGTATAGCATTGTCCGATGTTCTAATTGAATGAAATGCACGATTTCTTTGGATGGTCTTGCACTCATATAACTGTGATCGATCTACATCCACCACCTCCGAAAAATATCTAACCACGTGTGCTTTCCTAGTTGAGTGATCTTCCTTCCTTCTTTATCCCTCCCCCATGACTGAAGTACACCATTCAACGATGGGTTTTGCATCTCGGATGATAGGTCCATTGGTGAACTTTATGCACACACTTGCTCCATCATGTTCACCTTTTCCATGTTCGGTCTCAAAATAGTTCCAAATATGTGGCACCTTGTGCCTTTTGTGGGGCATACACAACCATTAGAAGACACGAGAATTTTTGAATTTCCCTGCACAACCATCATACCAAATCCAATGTTGTTCCATTTGTATACTGTTATCCTTCAAGTGATTGTAGAACATTTGAAAGCTGTGTTGTACAAAATCCAAGTCGTGACACCTGTCATCACTTATGTAGAAGTGATACTCCTTCAATATAACCCTGTTGTCTTTAGTACTATCTGCCCCATGTCTATAGGTGATATGGACCATTGGGATGACCTGGTCTGAGTGATAGTATTGACTCTAAATCTCATTTTGTGGTTGAAGAGTGTATTTTTCCACAAAATCGACAACTGACAGGATAGCCCCAATAGTAAATGTATGCCTACACGTTCTAAACTACTCATCTTGCAAATGAGCCACATGCACATGCTTTACATACTGTTGTGTCTTTTCAAAGAATTCCTCCATGAAGTCGCAAATCCATACCTGGAATATCAACAATAAAGACATATATCAATAGATTGTTACATATGAAATTGCAATCTGAAGAAAAAATAGTATCCAATAGCTCATTACCAACCTGAGAAGTGACCAATTGTATTTTTTTTCTTTCGTTCCCTCCATCAATATCATATGTGACATATTTGAATGACTTTAAGTTCACCTCCTGCCTCTCAAGTTGATGCTCATCGGTCACATGTATGCATTTTTCCAATAATGTGAATCCACCACACCCTGGGCATGTCCCATCTATGCAAGGTTTTTGATAAAATGTGCAATCGTTTGGCCTGCTACACAAAATGCTATGAATAAAGTTTCTAAATGGCATTGGTGGTAATGTAGCTGAGCATTCCTGCATAAGAGTGTTATGCAATACACGAAAAATATATGTACATGTGCCATAATAGTAACCATACTCAATGTGGTATTGACAACAACATGTGTTATGAATTTTGTTTATTTTAACATACCATGGTTTGCATTTTTCAAAGGATCTTTGGCCCAAGTCAAGTTCGTTATCTTCATTCCTAAATCTCTCATATAATTTTGTTTGTGTCATATCAAGAAAATGTTTAATGTGTGGCTCGCGATCCTTTGAACCCCTTCTCAATTTTAATACATCTTTTGAGATGGAAGAGGGTCTAGTGTTGTCATGCCATAATGCTTGCACTAATCCCTTTACCGCATCAATGAACTTCATATCGGAGCGTGGCAACCTGCAAATGAAGGCCCAAACATGTGTTTGACAGGTTTCAAGTTGTTCTCTTCTAACACAATACGTAAGAAGTGCCTTCACATTCAAATTAATAATTTTTGATGTAGGTTTAAGAAAATGAAGTGCGCTAGTGTTTTTGCTCACAACTGATTGATACAACACATGACGAGCCGCATTGCGATCCTTTGAGCGAGATTTCTTTCCAATTGTACTAAATGCATCTACTAAACTTTTAACAATATGAGAACTTGGTTCTAAATTTTTGGTCATCTTTATCTTTAACGTTCTTCTAACAACAACCATAGACCTAGATTTTAACAATGATAAAAATAATTTGCACTTGTCCCCATCACATTTAGAATAAAAAAAGTTATTAAGTATTTGTCGAGCTTGATAAGCAATAGCACGTTTAGATAATGTACCTTCAAGTGAACTAATGAGAGTTTCATCAACCTGTATACATTTCAGAGTTCTTCGGCGTGCAGTTGCTAATGGAGGTAAGGGTGTTGGAACTGGAGCATGTACAACATCACCAGGACGCTCCGACATTTCAATAAGAGCCTCTTGTCTTTCATTCTCTTGGACGGTCTCCATAACATTTGCTTCTTCCGTTGTAAATCCTCCACTCAATGCCTCTCTAACTTCATCGCTTGTATAACCACTACCCAACAAGTCATTCACTACCATATTCTTAGGTTGACTTGATGTGGGAATTGAAATGTTGGGTGCTTGTTCATCAAATGTTGTTGAAAGTGAGGGCCCCTCTAGTGAATTTCTTTGTGTTTCTTGAGGTGGATGGGTAGGAACGACCATGGCATCATCTACGGTTGGAATTGGATGAGTTTACATGGAATGCCTTCGATTCCACATGTCCAATATTTACTTTTCTCTAACTTCTTCCATGGTTTATTGAGGCTTCTCTTTCCTTTTTCGATTGCGTGAATTCCTCATGACCACAATGAGCAATACTAAGAAAATAGATTCTAGAGGTGTGCTCAACTATTCAAAAATCCAAATTCTTTCTCAATTGTGAATATAGGTTCTTCAAGCTTGCTCAATTGTCAATATAGATACTACCTTAATTGTGAATACAGATTCATCAATCTAGCTCAAATGTGAAAGTAAAGTTTCTACCTCACTTGTGAATATAGAAAATTCTTCATTTGTGAATATAGATTCTTCAAGCTTGCTCAATAGTGAATGCAGATTCTTCTTCAATTGTGTTCATATAGATTCATCAAGCTTGCTTGACATTGTGAATGTAGAATCCCCTTGAAGCTTGAAATTGTGAATGTAGTTCTCCTCTTGGAGCTTGAAATTGTGAATGTAGAATCCTCTTGAAGCTTGCTAATTGTGAATGTGGAATCCTCAATTCCAAATGCTACCTGTAGAATCCTCTTCAAGCTTGTTGATTTTGAGCATAGAGTGTCTCGAGCTTCCGCAATTGCCTTGAACCATGATTTATGAAGTATCCTGTTGTATGGGAGACGGGAAGACGAGAAGAGAAAATGCATGATTTCAGGTATAAACACATTTTGCAGAATTTTTGCACAGACAAAACACGCGTGGGTTATGTCTAGACACAACGCGCTAGCGTTATGGACAAACAAAACGTGCTCGTGTTTCGGGAATATTAAAAATAATTGTAGGAATTTAATATGCTTGATGCACGGCTAAATAACGCCTACTTGCACAAAACGAGAGAGCGTTTCTTCATGCAAAAACACACAGGCGTTATTGTAATCATCAAAATGTTATTCAATAGTTTATTTAATAGTTTCTATGGGTTAGGGGGTTAAATAGGGATTTAGTGTTAGGGGCTTAGGGATTAGAGATGGGGGGTGGTTAGTTAGGGGTAAGGGTCTAGGAGGAGGGTTAGTTAGGGGTAAG